>CM002527.2:29639051-29791551 GCA_000338895.3 Oryza meridionalis
TCTTTTTTCCTGCTCTTAAACATATCCTAAATTTTTGTGGTTGTAGTAGTGAGCAACAGCAAAAACCAGCTCAGCTGAGCAAGCGCTTTATATATTAGTTTATGCGAACCGTACTTTATTCACACTATAAATGGATTATATTTTATCATTCACCTTAGTAAAAAAAATAAAATTCAATTTTCACCTTTTTTTGAAAAAAACAAGCGGTCCATGCCTTGCATGCACCCTAAAATTATCTCCGCTAATAATATTACCATACGAGGAATTTGTTGTTATACATTTGTGAACATCCTTACTTCTCCACCAATCTTTTAAATAAAAATGTGAGTCTTACGTAAGAGCAATTGATATATTTAATTATTCGATTTCAATGTTTTTTTCATCATGTTTTTTTCCATTATTTATTTCCAATTCGCTAAAATACATATATAAAAATTTTACTTATAAATTGCTTTTAGGTTGCACCGTTCATTTTTCATAGCTTATGAGCCATTACTTTGCTTAATATCCTTTCCTTTGAGCAATATCAGCTAGCTGTTGTGTGTCGCTTTTGATAAGCACATATCACACAAATGGCATTCTGGGATGTCAACCACAAATCAGTATTACACCGGTGTACACGCCTCTCGTGCCTAACCAAAGTAAACGCCAATCGCTGTACACCGTACATGCACACACACGGCATATACGCGGTACACACACATGCAGGCGCTTGTCAACCAGACAATACTTGCTCTGCCTACGTACGTACGTGCAGCGCCTCACCACAACCCACGAGAGATTTGAGAGGGCAAACCGAACCGAACCAAACCAAAAGGAGGAAAGCTACGTGCGCCCGCGCGCGAGCGCGTACGTGTATATTGTGGCTCTCGCTCGTACGTGCGCGCCACACGTTGGCATCGGCAACAAAAGCGGTTCGGACTCGCGCGCAGGTCAACGAATCCGATTCCTAACACCACACCACACACATAGGCACAAGCTTGTGTAGAAGTCGCTGTAGCCGAGCCGGCCCTTTCCTGTGCGCTCACGCGCTGCTCGTGCTGTCGCCTGAATGCAAATGTCAAAGGTAGGGGGGAACGAATTAAAGGAAAAGCCTTTTTCTACGCCTCGTGGTCTCGAATATTTCTGTCTAGCAATAATACAACCAGCAGACTGATTCCGGCCAGAATTTGGAGAATTTAAAGTACAAGTATTGAGTTGATTAGTTTAGGCAAAAGGTTTGTTTTGGAGAAAACTTTTACTCACCGGCGAAGAAAGTTTCATTACAGAGTAGAATATTGTTAGCTTATGGGAAAGCATAGGATGATGAAGCTTCATTACAGCTGGTAGGAAACATAGACAAATGAAATCTGGATTAACAAATTAAGTTGGGTGCACGATCGATTAGGTTTGACATGCTTTGTTTAACTTGCACATGATGATTCCTACTAGTTTAATAGGGATGAAGCCGATGGAGTCAACGGATGAGATCTCATCCAAAGTTTTTATAGTTGTGAGAAAGTCTTAATCCTCTTCCGTAATATGTAAGGAATTTCCAACAAAGCCGGGGTAAGACGTGTGTGAACGGATGCAAAGTTGACACTCTGTTATTCTACTATATATGCGAATATTTTAATAGCTGGATATGTTTATTCTGCAATTTAATAATTGGATATATTAGTAACTAACAAAGTTGAGCTCCAAATCCTAGGCTAAACATTAAATATTTTAGTTTTTATTTATAAATATATGTTTATATATGTATACATTTCTATAGTACTATTTTCCAATTTAAATAACATAGTATGTCTCTCCTAATCCCCTTATGTATTATTGCATTGTTGGACATGATACTTTCTCGTGACATTCTGGAGGTATCACAGTAATTTTACCTTAAAATTCATCTATTCTTTGACTCCGATAAATATTTATATTTGTGGATAGAGAATTTACTATACACAAGTAAGATGACCTAAAATATGATGTTTTTCCTTGTTTCCGTTGCTACTCTAATAGAAGTCTACAACTTCTACGCACATTATACAATCCTTATTTCGAAATTTGATATGCATGCGCTAAAATCTGAATCCTGTTAACCGGCAATATTCGTTTTTCAGGTCCACGACCCGTTTAAGCAGAAAGCCAAAGCGGAAAAGCAATCGCTACCTCGGAGCTAACGCCTCGTTTACCTCTTCAAACACCCGGAGGGCCCACCTGTCAACGGTCAAACACAGCGAATCGGACGGACCAGCTTACCACCATATTTGTCCGGGCCCCATGCAGGCAGACGAGAAAAACGAGAAAAAGACGAGTTGCTTGCTCGGTTGCTGAGATGACTTCTTCACATCGTTGAGTATTTTGAGCCCCTCTCTCTCTCTCTATTCTTTCTAGAAAGAGGAGTATTGCTTTTGCTAGCGTAGTATACCCGGCTTCCTCAACCCCAACTTGTGTCTCGAATTGAAATGATGCAGACCATCAGGATGAAATCTCAAGGCGGCAAAATCTTTTGAGTTAATTTGTTCAATACAAGCCTTGTACCTTTATTTTCATTGATTTTTTCAATTAAAATATAAATTTTACCTTGATTTTCATCAGAACACAGTTTTCAACTCAGAGGCTCTCTTCAGAAGATGCCCCCACTCCCCCAGTTTCATATAAAAAACATGTGGTGTAAACAACCTTTTATCCTTTGCATTTCAAGAATGTGAATTGATGTAAATTGTTTTATAAATATTTATTTTTGGAGAAGAAACGTGTCTTTCAAATACTTTTCCATATATTGTTTCTTTTTCTTTTGTAAATTGGCACATTTTGTCCACCGGAGAATTTATTAGTGTGAATACGTGCTGACGAATTTAGTGTAAGATAGGAGTATACAAGCTGTGGATTTTCAACTTTGCATTTGATATTTGTTCCTACGTGAGAACGCACTGCGTTGGTAAAAGATTATATATTAATCTATTAATTAATTGATATATCGATTGTCAGCAACATCTTGCAGATATCAAAATGAGCCATCTGACCACTTGTCACGCTATTATAAAGAGGTTAATAAAAGCACATAGTAATAATTATATGCAAAACAGTTCAACTCCTGATCCCCTCAGATATGCCAGCTCTCAGACAATCCGTCAACGGCATAAAAAAAGAGAAAGGAGGGAGGTGGCGAAAGTTCTCAAAGTAGGCGTGCCGATACCTCTATCTGTTAATTCAATGAAAAATTAAAGATGCAATATCTTCAAAGATATACTAATAAGGAAGAAATAATGCTCCTTTTTATCATGCATCACCTTTCTAATTAAAAAATAAAACACACTCATTATTATTCCCAGAACCTCACCCCTCTCCATAGTTGACTTCCAAGGCAAGACAGATGAGATATGCATTTGTTTCTCTCTCAGCTAGCAATAAAGGCTTTAAAAAATGAATTTTCTTCTTACCTCCAAAGTCCACTATCTGATGGCAAAAGAAAGATGTCATTGTCACACCCCCCATACTGACTCTTTTACACATAAGGCCTGGGATTTCCCCAGTTTTTTTAACAAAAAAAACAAATACAATTTGAAA
Organism: Oryza meridionalis; assembly: GCA_000338895.3. Lineage (NCBI taxonomy): Eukaryota > Viridiplantae > Streptophyta > Magnoliopsida > Poales > Poaceae > Oryza > Oryza meridionalis. Next base: position 29,642,598 of record CM002527.2, read on the forward strand.
CAGGAGCTTTTATATTCTATGAATGCCAAATTTTTACAGTAAAAAAATATGCTCTGTCACTGTTCACTTTGTATAATTTGGCCTAATATCTACTACCACTACTACTACAGTTTGAATTCAACATGCAAGCATATAGATTTGAGTTGCTTTTGTCTATGCAGTTTGGTGAAGCTATACTTTTTACAGAAATTTTAGAAATATGCTTTGAATGCACAGTTCCTACAAAAAATGTGCACTGGAGTATCACTTTGCCAAAGAGGACATATATCACGAATTCCGATGGAATCCAAGGTGCTTTGCGAAAAAGTCACAGCCCTCATTGACTCGCATCTTCTTCCACTTCTCCCCCATTTCCACCTATAAAGGCAGCCATGGCTTCCAGCCACACACCTCAACCTCCCAACCCAAACCGAGCGCAGCGCACGGACCGAGATCTGCGCCCGGCAGCGGCGGCGAACTCCGGCGAACCAACCATGGCCGTGGACCTGATGGGCTGCTACGCCCCGCGCCGCGCCGACGACCAGCTCGCCATCCAGGAGGCGGCCACCGCCGGCCTCCGCAGCCTGGAGATGCTCGTGTCGTCCCTCTCCTCCTCGTGCCAGGCCGCCGGGGCTCACAAGGCCTCGCCGCAGCAGCAGCCGTTCGGCGAGATCGCCGACCAGGCCGTCTCCAAGTTCCGCAAGGTCATCTCCATCCTCGACCGCACCGGCCACGCCCGCTTCCGCCGCGGCCCGGTCGAGTCGTCTGCTCCCGCCACCATCGCTGCTACCCCTCCTCCTCCTCTACCGCCGGCGCCGGTCGCTCCCGCCCTCGCGCCGACCTCCTCCCAGCCGCAGACCCTGACGCTGGACTTCACGAAGCCCAACCTGACCATGTCGGCCGCGACGTCCGTGACATCCACGTCGTTCTTCTCGTCGGTGACGGCCGGCGAGGGAAGCGTTTCCAAGGGCCGGAGCCTGCTCTCCTCCGGCAAGCCGCCGCTGTCTGGGCACAAGCGGAAGCCCTGCGCCGGCGGCCACTCCGAGGCCACCGCCAACGGCGGCCGCTGCCACTGCTCCAAGAGAAGGTAAAAAAACTCTCTCATGCCACTTCACTTCTCGAACGCCTTGAGCAACAATTTCCTCTCTATTTTGTGTCACCTTCTCACGGTGGATTGGATTCTGGGTGCTTCCGCAGGAAGAACCGGGTGAAGAGGACGATCCGAGTGCCGGCTATCAGCTCGAAGATCGCCGACATCCCGCCGGACGAATACTCGTGGAGGAAGTACGGCCAGAAACCCATCAAGGGCTCCCCTTACCCACGGTAAATCTCTTCCTCCTGCTTGAACACGAAATTCTCCAAGAAATTCATCGCGGTTTGCAACGAACCTGACGTGTTCTGCGATATGATTTTCAGGGGCTACTACAAGTGCAGCACAGTGAGAGGATGCCCCGCGCGGAAGCACGTGGAGCGCGCCACCGACGACCCGGCGATGCTGGTCGTGACCTACGAGGGCGAGCACCGCCACACGCCGGGACCCCTCCCAGCGCCCCCCGCCGCCGCCGTCGCCGCGATGCCGGTGTCCGTCGCCGTGTCCGCCGGCAACGGACATGTCTAACCTAATTAGCTCCATAATTTTTTTTCTTCCTTTTTTTTTTGAGTTGCTTCTCATCAATCTAATGATGCGTGTAAAGAAGAAAAGATTGTTGAAAAGAGGACGAGGGAAACTTTGATGCTAGAGAATTACCGTCTCCAGTTCCAGTTCGTTCTCAAATCACAATTAACCGTGATAAAAAAATCACAATTAACTTCACTTAATACTCTTTTACTCCCGCAATTAAGCAACTAGTACGACGTTGCAGTGGATTGAAGGCAAAAAGAGAGGCAGGAGTTGACAGGAAATCGATCTGTCGCCTCCGGTGTAAATCCCCCCTTGACTTTCAGACCGATTAGATTACATTTCTTATCGTTGTACGCGCATGATCCGGGACTAGACGGAGAAATTTCTTCCGTCACCGAGCCGTATACGACACAAAAGGAAATTGAAGTCACCAACAACTATCAGTACTATATCTTCTCGACCCGGTTAATAACGACGGATTACTTTGACTCCCATTGATTGATTAATCCATTATTACAAAAAAAACACACAAAATGCAGAAGTGCCAGCCAACCACTCCAGCTATAGACTATTTAGCGTACAAGAAAGAATAATAAATGGGGCAGTAGAGTAGAGGAAGAAAAGAACGAGTCATACATTGCGATTAAACAAATCGACAATAATTCATTCACTCATCCCCTCTTTTGTCCTGTGGCGCTGCCCTGTGCAGAGGTCAAGGGGGGTGGGCACCCAAATTTTGCGCCTCTCCTTTATTCCGCGCCACACCCTCTATCTCTCTCGCCGACAGGTGGGCCCCACGTGATTGGCTCCCGGTCAAAGAAGGTGACGGGTGAGGGGTCGCTTTCTCTCGGCTGCACCCCGTAGTTGACCGCACCTCATCACTCACCCCATAGAGTACTCCTCTTCTGCTTTTACTTTGAGATTTTTTTTTTCGGTTTCTGGCCTTAAAGTGGGGGGGGCGTGGGTGGGGCCCACTTACCACTGAGCCAAAAAAAGGTGGGGGCCCACAGTGTTTTTATTTTAATTATTTTTTCAACTCCTCGGTTGGCTCGCCCGCCTGCCTCTTTTGTTGTTGTTTGTGGAGGAGCCGAGCCGAGCGGAGCGGAGCATCCATCCGTTGACTTCCGAAGCCGTGCGGCGCGGCGGAGGTAGAGGAGAGTAGCTCGCGTAGGAGAATTCGCTTCTAGGCTACGCGTGGCTCATGGGGTCTACGCTCTACAGTACCGTCGCGAGTGATGGTAGGTTGGTTCAGTTCATTCAACGTACTCTAGTGATGTCTGATGATATAGGGGACCAAACTTAAATGAAAATAGAAACAATTCTACTCTAGTGATAACAGTAATAACTTTGTAATGCAATGTTTCCAAAGTGTGCAGGTGCAAATGATAAAGACAGACTAATTGGGTAGCTCATTTACTAGCTAAATTAACCATGAGTATGAATCGTGGACTTATTGAACCAGTAATGTAATCCCAGTTTCTATCATTAATACATTTCTCTCTACTGTTAGAAAAGATAGTAACTCTGTAATTCATTCATTATCTAAGTATATTAAGCCATTCCCAACCCAATGACTAGGATAATGTCCATAGCATTAAATAAGATGACATCTAGAATGAAAAATAATATGGCAAGTGAACAAATGAGGAAAGAGATGAAAACCATGTCTTACATGAAATATGGTTTCTACACAATATCCAAGACATCATGTGAGATAAGGAGCATTAAATTTAAGTATGTAATAGTAGTGTTTGCATTGGAAAAGTGGCGTCTAGTATTAGTTTCTTGATGATGTGGAGTTTATGAAACCATGTCTAGTGTTTTGGGTTGGGAATGGCCTTAAGGGCAGTAACTGCTAATATGCTCTTCTTACAAAAGAAGTCCACTTGTATCAAGAGAAAAACAACAATAAGATTTCTCCAAGTCTGAGACAGCACATTATGTGCGTAATTTGCACGGTTCATGCTCCCTTTCACCTTTGGAGCACTTCGGCTGGATCTGTGCTCAACTCCACTAGCATCGATGCACACACAATAAAAATTGCAAGTTGTTTATAGAAGCTGCCCCTCTACTCAATTGGCAATTTTACCTTTTGCGCATGCATATATAGTGGCCATTGAGTTACATATCCAAGACTACTGTCACAAGTCAATGAAGCTAGAATATACAAATATTGTGAGGTCTTTGCCCTAGCAAGCAATTGAGCTATAGATTGTAAAAAACATTGCTGTTACTTTTATTTGAAGCTAACTAGAGAACATGGCCGGTGGAGGAGAAAGGAGAGTTGGACAGCTAGAACATTCTTTGCATCTACCCCACTTTTAGCCTAACCCATTCTGAAATCCCATTTCTTTAATCTTGGTAATCCCTGTGTTGAGCTGATCTACTTTAAAAAAAACTAGAATATTAGGGAAAGACCTAATATCAAATAATTAGAAAGGGTGAGGCTTTAAACCCAAGTTGTCTAGCCAACCACCTTATAAAGCTAGCCGGAATACGCCTGGGCATTTCTCATGTTGAGCTGATCTACTATAGTTTCCTTCCTCGATCAGATCAACCAATGCAAGGCACATTTCTCCCTCACTCTCACTCTCACACCCCTGGGTGAGCTGTCCTAGTGGACTTCCATCATGGGCTTGGTGTGACCTAAAGCTTAGCTAGAGTGTGTGATGAGCTACTAGTGATCATCTTTTTTAAGTATTGCAAGCTTAACAAGATGTCATGTAAGGAAGCAATATAGTAGTGGCAGTTAGGTTTGATGCCACATCTATCTATCAATCAACCAAAACGTTAGCAGTAGTACTACGCACGCTTTTTGTGGAGTTTGCAATTGTAATGTTCTGGCTTGTCTGGTCATAGCTTTTGCTTGTGTCTGCAGTGTGGTGAGCCACTTTGCACTGTGGCTGACATGTGAGTAGCAACTCATCTGGTCCTTAATCGCGTCAGTATGTAGATCGGGTGGTTTATGCGCTCATGGCACCATAACTAATGCAAACAAGAGAGAATGGGGTGGGAAAGGGGGTGCTATCTTCATAGTGGAGATGGAATTATTAAAAGTTGGGGGCAAGTAGAATATTTGGACTTTTGGTGGTCTTCTCTCAACCAAAGCTCACCATCGAGATGGCGTTAATTAGTTATTATTACTTCGTATTAGTACTACTAATTGTCTAGAGGCCACATGATTTGACCAATCATCACCACTGTTTTTGGTGCCTAGCACGGGTGACCTATCTGCCCAACGACTTGTAATTGGTCGTTTATTTCCACGGGCCCGTGACGGAGTGCGAACGATTGGACCAAATCGAGGTGATTTCCATCCTAACACTATTGTATTACTAGTAGTTGTTTTGGATCATTTGGCAAGGGGGACAAATCGCATTTTATTTCTCTTCTGGAGATTAGTAGCATTAGCGAAAGGGGTCAGCAGACAAGTCGCATAGGATGGTGCCCCCCTGGCGAACAAGTTGCACTTTGTTTAGTCTCTGCTGGCCATGTTCTCTTTCGTGGATTCGGATCTCTCCGGCCTCGAGGTTTAGGTCAAACGGCACCGGTCGAGCCTGAGCCTGTTTTTGTGTGACAGCAACTGCCCGATTGACAATGCAGCTATCGGCGGATGTCAAAGCAGGAGAGAAGATGTGAACCCCGCGGTTTTCTTGACTGGTTCCAAGTGCCCTTGTTCCAATTGATACTTCCGAATTGTTAATTTGACATTATCAAACGGTCCACGACCACGAGCGTGCCTCGTCCGTAGTAGCAGCGTTGAAATCGTGTGTGTCTTTTCCGCTGTAGCAAGTGTCCGAGACGGGCCGAGGAGGAGAAAACGTCAGTTCGACACAGCCGGTTACCAAGACCAACACGGGTTTGGAGTTTGGACGCCTCGGCACCACGGCACGGCAGCCGCGGGGCGGGACGGCGGGAGGTTACTCTCCCGCTGCGACTTTCGCGCAACGCGCTCGCAGCAGCAGCGGGGGCGCGCGGCCGCGGGGAGATTTTGTCGCGTGCTCCGCGGTGTAGAGGGGGACGTGGGCCGCAATGCGTACTTGGACTGCCGCGCGCGGTGGCGAGATTGTGGCGGCCCGCCTGCTCGCTGGAGGGAGAGGAGGACATGCGGCCTGGCGGGGAGGGTACGCGGGCCGTTGCGTATCACCACGCTCGGGCCGGAGCAGCGCAATCTTGTTCCTCTGCCGGCCACGAGATGGCTGCGCGCGGAAGGGTTAAATTAGCCCATAATGATGTGTTGCGCGTACTGGGCTATAGACGACGCGCTGGGCATAACCGCATAAGGCCTGAGGTTCGCCAAGCAGGCTGTGCCAGGCAGCCGAAAAGTGGCTGGGCTTCTCCAATGAGCCTGAGATTTTCCGGTCCAGTTGATAACACGGCCCGTTGTAACACCAGATTCACGGATCGCAGTTCTAAAATTGGCCTCTCCCGCTGGTCCCCGTGCGCCGCCGCTCCTCTCCCGCCCTCCCGCCGGCCGCCGACGCCCGCGCACCACAGCTCCTCTCCCTCCCTTCCGTCGGCCGGCGCACGCTGCCTCCTCTCCCGCCGACCGCCCTGACGAACTCGCCTCCTCCTTCGGGGCGACGGACAGCACATGGCCGGCAGCGGGCGACGGCGCACGCGGCGGCGTGCGAGGCGCCTGGGGCGGCCGCGGCCATTTCTCTCTTGTGCACGCTCGCCTAGCCGTCCGCCGCCCTTCTCCCCGATGGCCGCCGGCGGGAGAAGAGGGATCGAAGCCGCGCGCCTCTCCCCGTCCCTCGACCCTCCTCCCGTCGTCCTCCCCCTCCGCCGCGCCCTCCCACTCCCGCTCCTCCCGCGCCGCCGCCTCTACTTCCTCGCTGCCGTGACCGGGAACGGCCGCGCCGACACCCTCCCCTCATCAGAGCTCCGCAAGCGCTATGGCGGCTCCGCTGCTTCTGGTGGTGGTGGACTGGTGTGGTGGTGAGGACGAGAAGCTCCACTTGCTCCGCCACCTCCTCGTGTGGCCCGACATCGCCATCGACGCCTACATCATCCCCACGTGCCTCGCGCGCCGCCGCCCGCTGCTAGCCATGTGCTGTTCGTCGCCGCGCCGCCTGCTGCCGCCGTGCTGGACACCGCCCGGCGAGAGGAGGGAGCAGAGAGATGGGGAGAGCCGGAGAGAGGAGGAAGAAGATATTGGATTCGGTCAATGACATATGGGGTCCATGTGGGCCCCACCATATTTATTTTGTGTAGCTGACATGTGGGACCCACCATTTTTAAATTATTTTTTTGGGCTGACATGTGGGCCCACGATTTTTATTATTTTTCCGAGATATAATTGCCACGTCATCGCCACGCCAGCGCCACGTGGGACGGAGACCGAGTCAAAATGGCCACGTAGGCGCCACGTCAACCAAAACCGCTATCGAAACCGCCGAGGGACCTCGTTTGCCCGGTTTTTATAAGTTGGGGGATGGATCGTACCCGGTTTTGCGGTTCAGGGATGAAAATTAGACTGGGCAACAAACAGAGGGACCTAAAGTGAACTTATTCCCTGCTAAAATGAACGTTTACAAAATATGGTAATGCTATTTTTTTTAAGTTGGCAATATTGTCAAAGTTTGATAGAATAGGCTGTCAAAATTCTCTAAGCATTACCATTCCCATTTGTTTGGTAACATACTAAATGCATCCAAATGTTTATCAATGCTTATCCAAATGTTATTTTGAGCATAGTTCAAAATAATACTAATCTGAACATGCTTTTTTTTATAAAAAAAATAGAGATTTTCTTCATTAGATGGATAACATTACTACCATCTTTGATGCATCAAAATTTGGCACCTTAAGAACATACCATCTTGGACAGCTTGGACTTCTGTAAATCTATCTATTTCAATCCAAGATTTCAACAAACTTGAGTAGATCTATGTCTGATAACATATATAACTTAGGTTTCTCCCGCAAACAAAACACCATAAATCTATATACTCCCAACGTCCCAATATATCTGACATTACTAGATTTGTTATATTATGAAATACCACATTTGATATTAGGTATATTTATATTAGGACGGAGGCAGTAGCACTCGTAATACATACCCAGTCGGCTAGGCCCTGTTCGTTTCTTCTACAACGCAGAGATAAAATTTTAGATACTTGTGGCACGTTTTTCAAACTGCTACACGGTGTGTTTCGTGCGAAAACTTTCTATATGAAAGTTGATATAAAATATCAGATTAATCATTTTCAAGTTTGTAATAATTAAAACTTAATTAATCACAAGTTATTACCACCTCGTTTTACGTGAAACACTTAATCTTTATCTTATCTTCATTTTCATGAGATTCAAACAAAATTCAAGTTACGCACGATATGAACTTTTTCGAGAAAAATTTGGGGAAAACATAGAGTAGAATTTTGTATCAGGAAACACTAACAAATTCACAACCATGCTGTCCTTGCTTCTCCTTCGCTTGCCGTTCTCCGCAGCCGCGACGCATCCAAACTCCACTTTCCTCCTCCAACGCGCCGTTAGGCTTCCCATCCTCCCGATCTCACCGCGAGCCAGCATGAGCGCCACCGCCGCCACGCCGGATGCCGCGGCTTCCGCCGCCGCCACGCCGGATGCCGCGGCTTCCGCCGCCGCCGCCGCCTCCGTTGGCGGGGAAGTGGGGAAGGAGGCGGAGGATGTGGTGGTGCAGTACGTGGTGCTGCGGCGCGACCTGGCGGACGCGTGGCCGCTGGGGAGCGTGGTGGCGCAGGGGTGCCACGCCGCCGTCGCCGCGGTGTGGGCGCACCGTGACCACCCGGACACCGCCGCCTACTGCGGGCCAGACAACCTCGACCGGATGCACAAGGCGTGTTCGACGTTTTGCCTCACAGAAACTCATCGCTCCTGTTTTCACATTCCCTCTATTAAACTGCTGCATTGCCTCTTGTTACATAGGTGTAGAACTGACTGATTATAGTGATTTAGTATGCTAAATGGCTAAATGATTCATTCATTACAGAGAGTACTGATACTGTAACCTGTACCAGTAGTTTCTTGCGAAGCCGGATTCAACTCATGCCTCTGGAATAGTGTAATTTTGACAATTGATTTTGTTCCGGCTACAAGATGTATCCCGAGTGAAAAAACAAAATGGCTTTCTGCACTAGTACCTACTTTTATCCTGCATCGTTTACATTCTGTTATATGTAGCATCAATAGCTGTGCTGAGAGCCTTTTTTGTGTATAGGTAACACTGGAGGTGAAAGGAGAGACACAACTGAAGAACCTGGCTGAGAAGCTGGAAGCCGCTGGTGTCCGGCACAAGGTGTGGATAGAGCAGCCAGAGAACATACCAACTTGCATAGCGACCGCGCCCTGCCCAAAGTCACAGGTTTCTTCATTCTTCAAGAAGCTCAAGCTTTGTAAATGAGCCACTATTTAGGATCCTCAAAATTCAAAACTTTGCAAGCAATCTGTCTTTTCATTACTGGTTTTATCGTCACAGGTTGGCATTAGAAGTCACACCAGATACTGCAGCCATGTACTGTCTATACCTGTTCCATTTTGGATTTATTGATCGCGCATGTTTTTGCCATGGGGCCATGGTGGCGGGTTGATGAAGCAATCAGTGAGAAATTGACATTTTTGTTCTGGGATGACTTTGGGCCGTTCTCTGATTAACTTAAATGTGTCGAATAGGTAGAAACTTAGAATTGATGAAAGCAACATATGAATTCAGGCACACATCGATTGGAGACCCATATATTCTTTATCCACCAGTTAGTTGAATAGTGCTGAAACATGTTGCTTGGACGATAGTTTGCAGGTCCTACTGATATTGCAGTTATATACAACGTTGTCCAATCTGTGCATCCCGTACAAACTGTATAACACTGACGTTAGGAGGTCTTACAGATAGGGGAGGTTTGGGCTCCTTTGGAACAAGGGATTTTCATTGGAAATTTGTAGGATTAAAATCCCATAAGAATTTTTTTTCCTATGGTGCCCTTCGGTTTGAAGGATTGGGCTAGAAAATTTCCATAGGAATGTTTCCTTTGAGGATTTCTAACATGAGCTCAAACCTCATTGTTTTGATTTCCTTTGAGAAGTCCAATGCTCTACCTCTCTTCATCTCTCCTCTTAACTTTGTTCTAATGAAATTTTTCCTAGAAAGTTCCTGTGGAGGATCCAAGCGGTTCATTAGACGAATTCATATGTTTTCAATTCCTGTAGAGTTGTATGTCATGACATTAAATTCCTGCATTTTTGTTTTTCGATCCCTGCATTTTTCCTATTGTTGTAAGCTAGAAATGTCCTGCTTCAGTCCGGCGAAAAGAAATGTCCTGCTTCTGGTAGGTAACCCATTTCACTCGCTATGCCGCAACGGTATGCTTCTTACTTTGTTTCTCTGCAATATGATCTTCTTAAATATGCAAATCTTTGATTTATCAAAATGAGCAGGAAATACTAATCAAACTTTGGGACCGTGGTGCTTAACAAACAGACATGGAAGAAAATTACCCTTGTTATGTACATCAATGCCCTAGATTGTACTACAGCATTTTTTACGTCAAACAAAAATTGTAGAGCTATATACTGTATGCGAAGCTACAAACCTCTTCATGAGAACATATACACACCTTGCAGCAGCGGTAGCAGCTAGCATCATCATCATCATATCTATCCTAATTAAGTACGAGAGCATGACATCATCTTGAAGTACACCTGAAGCAAACAGGCAACCAGTACACAGAGTAGGCAGAGGCGGATCGGATCGGCCATATCAACAATGCTTGGGCGAATTCCTCCGCGGCGAGAAGAGGCGGCGCGGCGAGAGCATGGTGAGGAACCTCGGCGAGGCGATGCCGTTGAGCGACCGGTAGTCCGACATGAGGAGGCCCTCCGTGTTCTCGTGCACCCTGGTGCGCCCGGGCGTCATCCTGGCCGTGAAGGTGCTGTACTTGACCAGCTTGGGCAGCCACGCCTTCTTCTTCCTCTTGCCGTCGCCGTTCATCCTCGCGGTGAGGTAGGCGCGCATGGGGTCGAGGCCCTGCTCCACGACGTCCATGGGCGGGGACACGAGCGGGTTGCCGACGGCGCTGAACCTGACGAGCTTGGTGAGGCAGCCCATGGAGTCCGGGAGCGCGGCGATGGAGTTGTAGCTGACGTCGAGCTCCCGGAGCGAGGCGAGGAGGCCGACGGCGTAGGGTAGCTCCCGGAGGAACTGGAAGTTCTGGCTGACGTTGAGCGCCTCGAGGTTGGCGAGGTTCTCGAGCCCGTCGGGGAGCGCGCGGAGGCAGTTGAGACGGGCGTCCAGCGCCCTGAGCGCCGTCATGTGCGACGTCGAGAAGGGGAGCTGCGCGAGCTTGTTGGAGTTCACCGACAGCTTCCGAAGGCTGTGCAGCTCGAACCCCAGCGTGTCCGGCAGCTTCGTCAGCTCGTTGAAGTTGGCGTGCAGCTCCTCCAGCGCACTGCCACACCATCAATTTCAAAAAACTAACATTAGTAAACACCGTTTTAACATACAAGCATTTCTATGTACTGAACTAAAGAAACTTATATTTTAGAACGAGACAAGTAAGAATTGAGATTCCCTGACTTGCCAGATTATTTTGGTGTCATTGATATATGTGGATCCATAGCAAAAAAAGGTTCGGATATCAGTAACTCAAAGTTATGCGACTTAAGTCAAAGGATTTCAATCCGTGGTACATAGGAGAGGCGGTGATGACTCACCGGCACTCCTCGATGGTGTTGGGGAGGGACTCGAGCAGGTTGCCGGAGACGTTGAGGACCTTGAGCTTGGAGAGGCAGCCGATGGAGTTGGGCAGCGATTTCAGCTGGTTGGACCGCACGTCCAGCACCACCACGTTCAGCAGCCGAGCGATTATCGACTCCGGGATGCTCTGGAGTTTTCCAAAACGGAAGGAAATTTAAGTCACGTATAAAGATCGGAATTTTTTTTACTTTCTCCGAAGTTTGTCAACTGTAAAAAAAGGTTAGTACAACCAGAGACATACGCACAATTAATCTGCATGTTCTATTTTGCCGGTACAGTACTGCAGGCAGTACCATTTCTCCCACCAAGTCAAACAGATAGACAGATAAGTTTGCAACTTGCAGGTATTTTCCTCTTTAATACCGTTCATCCCATAATAAAAATTAAAGTTTTTTTTTGAAAGGACAATAAAAATTAAAGTTCATCCTACTCGTATAGTAAGTATGCATGGTTTCAGAATATTCTTGGCTCTTACAAAGTCATCACTTATTTGATATTTTTCGTCCTAGAATATGACAAAATTAAGGAGGACAAGCCAAACGGCAAAAAAACAAGAGATTGTGAAGAGGGATGCATGGCTAGTTAGGCTCATGTAGTATATTAATAATAGGCCATGCTTATCTCATACAGCTCGACTTAACTTATCACCAAGATATAAAACTACGGTACACCGTTTCAAGATAAGTTCTTGCTGGTTATCCATTATAATACTCTGAATAGATAGACAAAGAAGGATGTGATCTAGCTAGCTTCCAGATCAAAAGTAGTAGTAATAAAATTAAACCACGTATATATAAAATCTACCTCAAGATTGTTGTTAGAGAGATCCAAGATGGTGACTTGACCAAGAGACATGGTGAGGTGTGGGAGGGCATCCATGGACATGCCACTCATGTCTAGCTTATGCTCCTCGTTCTTCTTCTTCTCCTCATGATCATGCAACCCTCCTGCAAAACCAGCAGGGTTAAGGTGTCCACGCCTCCTCTTCTCTCCCATTTCCCTCATGCTTCCTATCTTCTTCTCCACTTCTGATACACCTAGACAAAGGGACAAGAAAATGATGCATTAGTAAGGTAGGAGAGAAGAAACATCAGCAATAATTAACACATCACTGTACATCTCACAATTATGTGAGCCCAAGCCAAAGAGGCATGCTTCTGATTATTGCAAGGATTGGGACATACGGCCAGTACACAGCCATATTGACAAGGGAACATAAGGGGTGACCACCATTAATTGCATGTTGCAGTCAGAATAAACGACATGACTAAGATAAAAGAGTTTGGTGAGAGAGAGAACGAGCTTAGAGAGCGTACGTACAAAATGGAACAATAATGCATGTGGGTACGGTGAAGTGGAAGGCATAGAAAAAGATTAATTGTTTTTAACTGAACTATTTCTTGTTCTAGCTAGGGCCGGCAACCCTAGGCATTAGGCAACTCTCTCATAATCTAGCTAGAACAACGTTATATATATAGCTTACATCATGTTGTTAGCTCCTGTAAACAAAATCATGCTAGATACCCTCGAGATGGGTTATCAAGAACAAGAAACTGGACACACAAGTTCTTGACAGAATACCTCTCTACATCGCCAAAGACAGCGTTGAAACCAAGATTAGAAGAGCACACAGCTAACTAAAGAAGGATATTACTCATTAAAAATAGCCTGCACTAGCAAGGGAGAGGACGAGGGTATTTAAGTTCTCTTTCTGACTTTCTGTGTGTCTATTTTTTAACCAAACATTCAAAGCCAGAATACTTGTATCAAGAAACCAAGTAAAATGGTATTATAGTAGAGCTAAAAACCACTACAGCAAGAATCACCGCAAGCAAATGGCGGAAAACAACGAGCTACCGAGAACATGAATCCTTAGCAGGAGCAAACCCCGGAAAACCGACACAAAAGATTAGCAGTATCTCGCGCGCTCCCTCATCGCAAGAAATCCAGGAGAGAAAACCAGTAGCTAGCTAGCTAGCCTCATACCAAATTACCCCCAAAAACAAGAGGAAAAAAAAAAAAACCTTCAACAAGATCACTCTAGCGGCCGCATGCAAATACTCCGGAAAAAAACCACCAAACGAACTGAGCACGAAGCAGCAGAAAAGCAAAAGCAAAGCTCTCACCTGGTCAGGCTCAAGAGAGTTCTTCAATTCAGAGCATGCAGCACGCAACACGGCTTGAGGCAACGAGGTCTCGGCAAAGCTGAGGAGGAAGAAGGCGCGGGATGTATGGTGTGGTAGCCCTTGCAGCGAGGAGAAGCCCTGATATATAGCTAACGCGAGAGGTGGAGAGACGACGATCCGAGGCTGGCTGCTGCAAACTGATCGATCGATCGTCGCAACCGCAACCGATGGATCCAACAGTTGAGCTGACCCGATGACTCTTTCCACACGGTACGGATGCGCCGTGCAGCTTAGCCTTGATCATTTTTTTTTTTCCTTGAGAAAGCCAGGTTGATCATTAGTACTAGTACTACAGTACTATATCGGCTGGTTTTATATTTTTTATTTTTGAATAAAAAAATGTAAGTTGATTTATAAAAGTTCACTGAATTTTTAGGCACTAGTAGTGGTGTAGTGGTGGGGCCCACGCCTGCAGGTACTGCAGGTTGCGGCCGCCGGTACGGCCGTACGTACCCACCCCCACCTCTCTCTACGGCTGACTTGCTCGGTTTAGTTTTGGAAGGTCAAATGTAATGCATTGGGTAACGTAAGTTGAAGAAGCCAAGGAGAGATGCTGCAGGCGACACACCAATAAGGGTCACCGCTTGATAATAATCAACCCTTCATGAACCGGAGGGCTAGCTGATCTGATTAGTGGCAGTAGTACGACTAGGAATGTAGGATATGAGATGGATTTCAAATATATTCCGTATGTCTGTTGCGCAATCGATTTATATTGAGTTAAGTCGTCTGATGAGTTAAATCTGTTGTTGAAATTTTTGTAAATATTTTCTCCATTCTCTTTTATTTGACGTCAAATTTAAAAGAAAAAAATAACATAAGATCGGATAAGACATTCTGGACAGACATACTGTCTAGATTCATAGTAAATTGTCTCATCCGGTTCTAGATTCTTGTATTTTAGAATGGATGGAGTATTATTCAGGATTTTAGGCCACTCGGGTTTTTGGTTTTTGAATGTTGGTAGCTCATAGAGTCGTGCTTGAACCATGTTATCTACATGACTTCTTTTTCCACATAAATTGTTTTTCTAGTGACAATTAATCCTTTTAAACTGGAGGAAGTGTGTAAATTATATACTAATATACGTAATTATATTATGAGTATCTAAGTGTTCCTCGCATCATGTTGTATCGTGAGTTTCTGAACACAAACCTCTATTCTAACTTACTCCTTCCGTCTAATATAAGAGATTTTGAGTTTTTTTTTCACTGTTTGACCACTCGTCTTATTCAAAAAATTTGGAATTATTATTTTTTTTGACTTACCTTATTATCCAAAGTACTTTAAGCACAACTTTTCGTTTTTTATTTGCACAAATTCTTTGAATAAGACGAGTGGTGAAACAATGCAAACAAAAACTCAAAATCCCTTATATTATGGGACGGAGGGAGTAATAAACTATGGCCGGTTTCCATCGGCTCGGTGAACAAAATGTGCATACTTATAACTGAATGTTTTAATATATATTTTTAGAATATCCTTAGTGGAAATTGTCTGTTGGGTTTTAATGCGAAGAGTTCGCCTGTTCAAGATTTTTTTTAGAAACAGAAGGATCAAAAGAAGTTGGCAATTGGCATCTTTATCATAAAGTGATGAATTCTACAGTGATAGGCGGATCGATGCCAACGGCAAATAATGTAATGCCCAATCGGACTATTTTCGGTTTTGAAAAAAATATTTGGTTAACTGATCGATGAGATTTAGCTCTTTCGGTGCAGTCTCTAACATGAGTAATTGGCTGGTGTTGACAGAGCTAGCTGGCTTTGTCTGCATTTGGTTGTTCTTATGGATATCCCTGAATTGCACGTAGCAATTAAGTAAAAGGCTAAAATCTCCTGCAGATTCGTATACCTAAATTAAACTAGCATAATTTTATATATATATATATATATATATATATATATATATATATATATATATATTAAATTTGTTTGTGGTGTTGAGAGGGGTCAGCTCGTTCATATGTAAGTAAGCGTGGTTAAAATTTAGCTGAAACTCGTAACGTGGCGACACATCCATCTTACTTGTACAATAAGCAAGTACTTCCAGCGTCTGACTTTTTTTGCCATAAAATATATGAATATGCAAGCTGTACTACTCCAATAAAAACACAGGAAAAAAACTATACATGAAACGCTAGCTGATGATCAAAATACTAATGAGAGAAAATTCTAGTGTACTTGTTTTTCAATAGATAATAAGTATGGACAAGGATTTATCACTAGCCTCCATCTCTTTTATACTGTTACATCCGTATTTAAATATGACACTTTTCACTTTATCAAGTCATTGGCATGCAACTTTTAACCACTATTTTTATGTTAGAATAAAGTGGTAATATAATGTCTAATAAAATTGTAATGTTGTAAAAGTATTTACAAAGAAAACTCTACCACATTTTTTTATTTTCAAACTAAATAATTTTAGAGCTATTGATGATCAAAGTTTCAAATGAATGAATAAAGTCATCAATGTCATATTTAAAGACGGAGGTAACATGTGTTAAGTGGCACACGTACTCATACGTGTGCGTCTTCTTTACAATTAAAAGAACATAAAAGGATTAAGATGAATGAAATTGTACAGTTCCTGCGAAAACTACTTAAGTCTCTGTTCAGTGCTTAATTAAGCGTTTTTATGCTTTATCACCCTGAAAGCTCGATTAGAAAGGTGAGACTTGACCTGTTGGCTTCATTAAGCACTAAGCAAGCTATATGCATGTACCCTGAAGTACATCTACAGCACAAAGTCTTGAGAGCTATGCATGGCCTTAATAACGAGCTTTCTAGCATAATGTAACACTTTCTAGCATTGTTTGTATTCATATAGATATTAATAAATCTAGACACACATATATATATCTAGATTCGTTAACATTTATATGAATGTGGATAATGCTAGAAAGATTTACATTATGAAACGGAGGAAGTACTATATTATCTTGCAAGCTACTTGCAGATGGTACTATATTATCTGGGCCTGTGATGTGGCCTATCCTCCATCAAACAGACGGAAATTAAGGGAAACCACAATTGATGTTTCAGTCTAAACAAACGGCTAGCTAAATCATGGTCAGTACTGCCCCTACCGAGAGGGGAGGACATACGTGCAGAGTCTGAATCATCTGAAAATTCCATGAACTGATTGTACCTGCTAGTACTTGCAGCAGGCATGCACCACGTTTTACACAAAGGCATGCACTTTATTGAAAAAAATGGAGCTTAATTAAGGTCAGTACTAGCTTGTGCAGTTTAACCGTTCAACATATTTATCTGATCTTTTCAGGCAGATTGACTATCCCTTTCTGTCTTTTCTTCTTGCCGAATGGCTGCCTGTCTAGATTGTTCACCCTTTCTCTGGAGCATTGTAGTTAGCTCGACACAAACTTTTGATCAATTTATTGGACATTTGGCTTCAATAATTAATAAATAGTGAAAAAAGGTCAGCGTCAGAGGTCCACACTACAGTAGTGTGATGCAGACGGTGTAGTTGACATACAGCTTCAGGTTGATCATCCTTCCTTGAACGACATAATTCTTCAAAGCTTCGGATAAATTTCGCCTGACTAACAGTTTTTTTTCACAGGACTAATTATTCAGAGATATTGTACTGCACGTCGCGACGACAGCTAGAACCCACTTCAACAATCTTCATCCGTAAAAAATGATAGAAACTCGTCCATGCTCAATGCACATATATAACTCAATTACTTTAAGAAAGAAAGGTTTATTTCATCTTCCTTTTTTGCATGGTTTAACTAGCTTGTCTATATATACAAAAGGAAAACAACTTGCATGATGAAACCAGCTAGTTGAAATAATTAAAAGAAAATCAGTGGACAGGATTGGACCGAATATAAAACGTGCCATTTGAGACAAGTAATAGTTAAGATATATAGTCCAGTAAAAAACATATGGCATTGTTATGTATTATCTTCGCTGCTTAAGTCAGCCGCCCATGTGGTTGGACTAATTAATCCAGGTTATAACGAACGGACGATAAGCATATGCTCTAGTGATAAGATGGTGGTACAAGTCATTGTGCCGGCCCACAATCCAACCTGGACACTACTCACACAACTGCTTCAGTTAACAAGCAATCTAATTAATTAATTCGACCTATATTAAATTTCTGTTAATGTAGTAAATTACCCACTTGCAAGCTGAAAATCTATTGACTGTAAGATTCGTTCATGCATCTATTGCAACTGACAGCCGCATTTCTTCTCATGATTGAAAAAGTGTCAAGAAAGATGAAATTATCCTCCTACGCAAGTGCACTATCTGTAACTCATTAATTACAGAAAATATCTTGGAACACAAGTGCCCAATTTTAAATTTGTTGGACCGTATGCTAGCTCCCCGGAAATTTGCATAACTTCATTAATTTCAGGTTTGAAGGTATACCTATGGACAACTAGCAGTGTGTAGATCGATGATCCTAGTATTTGACAAGTGAGCAAACAGCAAACAAACAGACAAAACGAGAAGATCTTAGATAAAACTAATAAAGCTCAACATCCATGTCACTGTGATGTGGCATGCACCGCCTTTTATTCTACTTGCACAGCAACCCCTGAATTTTGTATCATGCCTCTGTCGTCTATAGCAATAGATTCTCTCCCTAGTAACTACTGCTATAATTTAAGCAGCAGTTTGTTTCATGCAGGTTAGTACTACTAAATTACAGCATTAACTTGCCATCATGGTTGCTGCCACCTGCTATTAATCTTGTTTAACCATTTTATAAACAAGATACCCAGAGTACTAGTCTAAAGCTACATATGCATATCAATATTCAGTAGTATGGCCAAGTTGTATAGTTTTCTAGCATTGATATATATAAGCTCTCCCATGCACAGAGAGAAGTTGACCTTGTGAAAATCTCTGATTATTGTTCATGTGAAGCCACAAATTCATGTTGTTTACTAATGATACATGCACATGATAGCTAGCTTGATCGATGATGATGCTCTGTACGGGCAAAGGACGGTTGACCTACGGAGCAATCTGCTGCCACTGCCAGTCAGCGATCTGCACAGTTGACAACCGAAAACGACACCAGCTAACGTCCGTATGTTTCGTTAGTTAGCACAAGGGAACATGATGAGATTAAGATCATAATTCAAGGCTTCAAGCATGATTACGGTGAGCGGCACGAAATCTTCTCAAGGAACCTAAAGGTACAAAACGTACGGCTCTATGGTTTTCGGAGAAGAAAATTAGCGGACTTTCAGGACAGCAACCACTGTTTGCAAAACGGTTATGTACATTGTACCGCGATCGTCTCTATCACTTTTTATTTATTTTAACGCAACTAGTAAAGGCTATTTTAATCTTATTATTATTCACTGTGAGAATTCGCTTAGATATATATTTGTCTAGAAAATCATATCAAGTTAGCATGCGAGTTTTTTAAATAGATTTATACGTTATGTATTTCTAAAAATAAACAAACTTAAAACCCGATTCAATCACGAATATGTATTTCCAAATACGAACGAACTTAAAAACTGACTCATACACGGATGACGTATCAAAAGTATCGGCAAAAACACCTTCAATTTTTATAATAGTAGAGATTTTATTGGATTTTTCTTGTGCTCTTCAACAACTCTGATTGGTCAGTGGCCAGTTGGTCACTGTGCACTTTTTTGTCTGTTCGTATGTGTTGAAGAAGTATGTTTAATTTGAAGAAAATCAATGTCAATAGGTATATGTCATCCTAGTTGGAAAGTCTCTTTTACATATATCAGTTGATCAAGAAAATATATTTTCTATGTGATCCTAGTACGGATCAGAGGCGTCACTAGGAGTTCAAAAAATTGCACATTGGCGGTGAGCTTCACGAGCTAAAACTAAGGAATCATTGGCTTATCTGTTCAATTCCAATTTTTACTTTACTGCTGCATTTGTCATCCACTATTCCCGTGATCTGATGACACGAGCAGGCGATCCCATTCGCAAGCCTGGTTGGACTTTGCATAGGTTAAAAAATTACGATGTTTTCTCGAAATGAACATAGCTCAAATGGTTAGGTTTATAGTGGTGTAACATGTTTATCTAGGTTCAATAAATTCTATACTTGACACGAGTGTTGCATTTACGTCTAAATTTTTTATCAATGAGAGATAATGTACTTGTCAACAACGAGATACTTATGGTTACTTCGTTTCAATCTTAAAAATATATTGATCCAGTTTTTGGAGGTGCTTATAGCTAGGAGTAGCCGAGTAGGCTATGTTTTAAAGGTGCTAAGTATAGAGTATGCGTGTGTATGTTTGTAAAGATAATATATGTGCTATGTGAGTATCTGCGTTTGTATCGTGTATTGAAAACAAACGCTGCTTCCAGTGATCGATTTGTCTTTGCTAGCCGCAACAAGAAGATGAATTTTTAAGTCCGTCTTCTGGAAGAGCAAGCAAGTACAGGTGTGCCGTACATGGGCTGTACTGGATACGTACGTAGCTACTATAGCTAGCCGGCGTCGATCACCTGCAAAGTCAAATTAAGCAGCAGCGAATCGTGTTCAGGTTACATGGCAAAGTCAGCCAAGCAAAGCCTGTAGAGTCCGGATGACGTGCAGCTCATTGCGTGCCTGTAGAAATTCAGTCGTGAAGTTTCAGCAGAGTAATCCGTTCTTCTTTATTATTTTTCAAAGGAACGAGTAACCCGGTTTACATGTGGCAGAAACGGATAGATGAAGCAAAAATATCTTTAAAAACGTTGCAAAAATATCTTAAAAAACAGATAGATGTCATCTTTTGACCTCGATTCCGTACGCGCTGCCGCGATTGGGAACCGGGTAGCTAGGCTACATGGCGAATACCTGTCTGGTTTCAGCGTGCGCAGCGTGCCTTGCTTACGGTTGTGCTTCTCAGCTCTAACAATAAAGAGTCGGCAAAATAAGAGTTCTGTGTGTGTGTGTTTTTTTGAGAACTAAGAGTTGTGTGTTGAACTCAAAATTATTGGTGATCATTAAAAAGGAAATCACAAAAATTGATTATTTGTGGTATGTCTACGACTTTAGACCTCACAAAAAGATGATGCATCGATCGGAGTCACAAACGCGTAACACCACAGCAACTCGAATCACCCGGTGGGTACCATTTGCAAAGCAACATCCTGATCATCCTGATCGCAAATTCGCAATTCTCAATCCACAGAGGTTTTTTTTCCAAAGACGAAAACACAAAGTTGATGATAATAACGAAAGGAAAAAAACGACGCCCGGCACGCGCAGCGATCGCGGATCCCACCACCACTACCTCGATCGCACACTACAGTGCCGCAGCGTACAAATTATTCAGGAGCGCGACGTCGCGCGTGATCGCGATCAACCCGATGGATGGATCGCCCGATCCGTATACCGCCTCCCCCCAAAACCCCTCTTCTCATGTACTTGTCACGCTCAACGACGACCCTTCCCGGCCAAGATTACCGCCTCCTCCTCTCCTCCGCGCGCGCGCGCGCGCGATCGATCTGGTGGTGCAAATGCCGCCGCGACCCCGCACGCCCCCGCGCGCGCGCGGGCGAAGGGTGCGTTGGCTGGCTCTCCCCGTGTCCGAGGCGGCCATCGTCGCGCGGCCACGGGTGAGTCCGAGTGCGGAGGAGTACACGTGAGGCTGACGCGGCAGCGATGTGTCGCCGGTACGACGTCGCCTTCTGCTCGCCCCGCGAAAGAGGCGGAAGTGTGAACCCGGATTCAATGCGCGAGGAATTTCTTCGCGTCGGCCACACCTCCAGGGACCCCGCGCGGTTAATGAAGAGCAGAGAGACCGAGACGAGGGCCGAGTTTAGTTCCAAATTATTTCTTTAAACTTCCAACTTTTCCATCACATCAAAACTTTTTTATCTACATAAACTTTTAACTTTTCTGTCACATCGTTCCAATTTCTACCAAACTTTCAATTTTAACGTGAAAACACACCCGAGAGCGAGGGTAACATGGCACCTAGTAGAGGCTAGAGCCACGGGCCAGCCACACGCGGGGACACGGCTCGCGTCGCGTCGCGATCGATCGATCGCCGCGGCAGCAAAAACGGGAAGGTTTTTTTTTTTTTTTGGTACGGTGCGTGACGCAGAATCGCACGTAAATTTTGCTCGCTCGCGTCGTCGTCTTCGGAGCATAGCGCGTGCGGGTGGATGGCACGTAAATCGTCGCGCGTCGCTGTCAACCAAGGATACTGCAATATCTGGAGGCTATAAATGGTCGCGCGAGCTCGTGATATCTCCCATCGGTGGCTGCGATCGAGAGCGAGACAGGGGAACGCGAAGTACGTTACGATCCATTTTCTTCCACGGGCACCCGGTTGGTTTCAGACTCCTTTGCGTCGCAGAGCAGCGAGCTCCGTTTTACGGCTGCCGAAATTGTGGTTCTTGGAGGGGTTTAGGACTAACCAAACGTGCCCAGATAAGGATGAAGGCCGCGCTGCATTGAATGGGGAAATAGATCGGTCGAAACGACGTACGTAATGGTGACTACTGACTTAGATCAAGTCATCTTCGTTTTTTGTTTCCCTGTGATCTGTGAGCCAGTGAGTCTAGTCTAGAGCGGTTAAACGTCAACAATTGCTGTGAGGGTCCGGCTGCTTGCTCTGGGTTGGTCTGGTTCTCCCGTGGATTACTCAAGGTAAACGCCATTTTGTGCTAAATGCGACTATGTCTGCCGTTCATAAGTCACCACCTTTCCCTCTTTTCCAACGTAGGACCTGTAGATCTTAATGCTGCTGTCTGCCGTTATTTAGAGTTGTGAGAAATGACGAATACGCTTGCACGTAGCACGTACGGACGCAGACAATTTTTTCCAGGTGTTTGAAACGCTGGACGACTTAAAAGTGGTGGTAGAATAGAAATATCACGACGGAGTGCCGTCAGTAGCAGAGATAGGAGATCCCTTCACGGAACGTCAGGGATGAAACTGATCGTGCGGGTTTTAAAGGCCAAACGTGTCATCACATATCAGAGGTGAAATTTTTAGCGAGGCCGCGCTCATCATGCACGGCAAAGCATGCTCCATCGTCACATCGGACAAGATAAACCAGCGTCGTGGAAGACTAGAAGGTCAAGCTTTGGCTACGAAAAATCTGACATTACGTTCTGTAAGTGTCAGCTGCTTCTCTTTTAACGTCTCAAAAACAGGTGGCTAGAGAATCGACATACTCCTACACGATAGTAAATGACCAAAGAAAAGCAGCAACGAAAGTGCAACAGGCGGCCAGAGGACCCGCTTCCAACAGAAAACAGAAGAAAAATCGCAGACCGTCTGAAATGCGCCAGGTAGCTGGACGCACCTGCAAGGCTGCAAGTCGAAACGAATTTTCAGACGCATATGGCCCCGATAGGTCGCAACAGGCAGATACATATGAAATGAAGGCATCCAAATAAGCATTACAGCACATGCTGCCAAACGAAATAAATCACTAGAGACTAGAACGACTGCCATTAATACTGTAACATGGAAGCTTCTGAAATCACCACAGAAAGGAACAACGCACTCAGATACGGAGATTTCTTCTCGCTCCGTTGTCCACATAAAACTGCGAGCTACTACATATATCTGCATAGGCTCTAACTCCAAGAGGTAAAACTGGAGCAACGTTAAAGTGAAGCTCGCTCAAATAAGTATCCAAAATCTTTTCTCCAATACGCTAATAAAACGCCATTAGAAATCTCCCTGCAGCAGCTCTGCCGCAAAAGCACACCTTGCCCCGTCAAGTATCTGAACGCATGGTTAATAGTGCCGCAATTTTCCAAAGGTAATGAGACCTATCCAGTGTGAAGCCTAGTGTATGTACAATCCTGATAACAGTTAATTACACCTTAATGATGTTAAAAGTAAACCTTGGCACAAGTTTCCCTCAATGCTGATCCGTAGCTTCATACATCGCTGTGGTCATCACCCTTGGCATCAGCAGCTGCACCAAATGGAGTCACATGAGACGGATGTGGAACAGGAGGATATTAAAAGTGGTCAAAATATAACACCTAGACAGAAACCTCGGAAACCAACAGTTAGATTTGAAGTTCTATTGAGATGCCCGTGATAGTGCATGGGCAAGGGGTGTGGTTTCAACTCCAAGGTTTTATATTCAATTCTCAACACGCTTATAATTTCATATAATTATTTGATAACCAAGCGTCTTCTTGGTTGTCCTAATTTTTTTTTTAGATTTGAAGTTCTACTAGCAACAATTACTACTGTAAAATTTCACTTCGGTACTGTGCCTCCGCAAGAAAGTGCACTATGTTTTAGTGTCACACAAATACAGAAATGCACTAATGCGGTTGCTTACCTTGTTTACTTCCTGGGCAGCAACATGCAAAGAAATCTCCTAATGGTCTCTCTGGGACAGGGATAAGCTTTCCCACAAATGCCAACGGCCAGCTGCATAAAGGAGATCAACCAGGTAGTGAAGTACAGTTCAACACTCTACGAGAACAAATCTGAGAAAAATAGTTGAGACAACACGATTTTCATAGTTCCAGAAGGCAGATGTTACAACTATACCAAGATCTGCCTTTTCTTTCACACGAGCGAGCGAGCTTACCTAAAAAAGGCGAGACCTATTGACACCAACCACAACTGCCAGGTGAGTCTGGTTGTCGATGTAAACTTGCCAAGGAACTCAACAATAAGCGCCTGCACATTAACAGATGTGAAGCCAATAAGAGATCTAGATCAATTCAGCTCCATATAAACAGCTATAGGGCCCAGTAACAGACATAGTAAGGAGGAATTATTACGGTGGGTTTTCTACCTGCAGTACAACTGTTATGGCAACAATGGCCATAAAGAGATGGTTCCCAGTAATGCCCTTGAATATGTTCAGCTCATCGGGCTTCCTAGCATTGAATTCATTGAACACCTGAGGATGAAAGTATTATGTTTTTTTTTACGTGAGAAGGTAGACCATTTCATTGATATAAATGGATGTAAGCTACATGAGGAAACCGGGGGGCGGGGGAGGGGGGTGGTTAAAAGAGAAATAGTAAAACAGTGGTAACTCACCTGACAGAGAACAAATGTATTGAATATGAAAGTATTTTTTACTTTGTCTGCATGTGCCTGGTTGTCGTTTTTTAGCTGCAAAAGGCTTGTGCCCCTAAAGTTGAGAGTAAGGAGGACTATAACTTGAAACAGAGCCTGAAGGAAGAACAGATGGTCAACTGAAAGCGGTTGAGATATTTAAATTCAAATTGGAATACACAACAGTACCATACCATTATGATTAAGTTTCTCCACATGACATTTGTTATCAAGGGTTCCCTGAAAACAAGGTAACAAGGTTAGGACAGCTTCAGCATGCAGAAACAAAAAAAACTCTGTTTGAATTGCACATTGAAAGGTATTAGCAATTCCTGGCACAAATGGACATATAAAGTATCACACAGCTAACAGTACAGTACTACCTAAAAGTCAACAGCACCATCTATTAAAAAACGGAGGTAGTATGAAATAGACATGGTTATACAGCTTAGATTAGATCAACTGAGTATGATAATGACATAAAATCATGATCAAACAGCCTTATAAAAATCTCATATTTCCTGGTCTACATGAGATTAAACAGTTCTGTCTAAATTAGTTCAGGACATTAGGCCAAGAGCTCATTATTCATTTCGATCGGGTCCTGTTCCTTTAAATGAAATCTCAAAAAAATTATCTCCAGAAACCAAGCAAGACAATTGAACAGCAAGAACACAGAGAACAAACCTTCTGCCAACTGGTGGTCTCTGCATAAGATGGTCAGTAGGTGGTTCTGTCGCCAGTGCAAGAGCACCCAGAGTATCCATGATTAGGTTAACCCACAGTAGCTGCCAGCCAAAAAGCCCAAGCAAAAGAGAGAGAATATTAACCATAACTTCCGTGTTATCTATCAGTAACAAACAGAGTATGAGCTCAAACCTGAACAGCGTTCAGGGGAACATTCCCAGAACTGACAGCAGCAACAACGTTAATAATCAAGGCTGCAACGTTGACGGTTAACTGAAACTGTATAAATTTCTGAATGTTTGCGTAAACCGAGCGACCCCATCTGACAACCTAAAAGCGAGAGAAAACAATACTATAAGTTGCAGTCATGGAAGGCCAATAACAGAACACAGTGTACATACCCTCACGACCGATGCAAAATTGTCATCCAAGATGATAATATCAGAACTCTCCTTGGCAACTTCAGTTCCCTGGATGCCCATGGAGAGACCTATATCTGCCTATTAAGTTCAGCATTACATAAGAAAGACTGGATTATGGTTGTTGAACATGAAGATTGTTTCTTTCAAAACATGATGGAACATTTGTTGAGAGATAAACCTCATGCAAAGCTGGGGCATCATTTGTGCCATCTCCAGTCACAGCAACAACATGACCTCTTTTTCTTAATGCTTTAACAAGTAAAAGCTTGTCATTTGGTGAAGACCTCCCCATCACCTGTAACCATTTACATAGGGTATATTTAATTGTCGAGGTGAAGATAGACAACATATACTGAACAAAAAGCGACCTGGTATAAACTAGGCACTTGAATGCATCTATTCAAAAGAACAGACTATTGCTGTATGCACAAGCATAGCACAAGAAGCATATTCTCTCCAACAAATTAATAGTTCAATATGATTTGGAGAGTTATGTTATAATTAGTTGGATAAGGTGATTGCATATGTTTATTCCTCAGAAAGACAATGATACAAGTCCAAAAGTACAGGACCAGGAGGGTCTAATGTTACGTTATCAAGAGCCTTAGCCTGCATGTGAACATGTGCCAACTTTTTTCCAAAATGAACCAAGGTCTGTGCATAATCTGTCATATTGTTTCTACTCGTCTGTAAATGTATACATAGGAGAAGCCTCTCCTATGGATTACCTTTGGAAAAAAGAAGCTGCTACATTGTAAACAATACACACAACCCGCTGTTTATTTAAAAACATGGGATCAACCTAGGAGGATTCGAACTTGGGTGGTCTAAACATACACAACAACATCAACCAACTAAGCTAGGTTTATTTCCTCAACCCACTATTTATTATCAACGCAGGCAAATTAGAAATGTGTCCTTTATTCGACACAGCTCATGCAAATCATCCGCATTATTCATGGCAACTTTTCTTGTTTGTCATGTCATACATCTCCTTCCAAATTCATTGTCCATGATCATGGAAAATGAGAAAGGTTAGCAAGAGATAATAGCTTACCAGTTATCAGAAAGTTGGGTGTTGATAGAACAACATTTCAGGGTATTTTGTAGCTACTACTACATTATATGCTTGCAGCAGTTTAAAAATACGGTGTTTTAACAACGGAGGGGAGGGTACAGAAATGTAGGAAAAACAGTCATACCGAAATCTTTTCTGCAGCTTCTTCCCTTTCTAAATCTGACAGTGCACGAAAAGCCTTTCCTTCAATAATGACTGGCTCTGACACATTGGGATCAGATAAAATTCCACACTCCAAGGCAATGGCTCTGGCAGTTTGAAGGTTGTCTCCAGTAACCATGCGGACCTAACAATCCAAAAAGAAATGGATTTATAGCTAACATCCCCTGAAGAAGCAAAGTTAAGTAACACATCTCTTCTACGCTTCAGTTACTAAGAGATAGCAGAAAGTAATATTACCGCTGACTCACAGAGCAGGATTACCACAATGCAACATTACCTTAATGCCAGCTGCTGCACATAACCGAACAGAATCTTTAACACCCGGGCGGCAAGGATCCTGTAAAGCAATCAAACAAACCAATCAGCAAGTACTTGCAAATTATAGCAGTTCTACAAGTTTTGCTAGTTTCCAGCACATGGCACAATTGGTAGCATGCTAAAGTAGTCTGAAAGATCTGTTATTAACAGATTGTCATTATCCAGTACAAGATTGAGTTAGGTAGACGGCTGTGTGTGTGTGTGACAGCTGCAAGCACAAATTCTCTGAAACCTCAAGCAGATTACTCAAGTGCTTCATGTTGAGCCATCAGTAGTGTTTCATGGTTTATCTCTTGGGTCAGCTGCCTGTTGTGCTGTTTCCCAGGACTCTGGTCAGTGACTGTTTGGCATAAAAGCGCATGTCTGGAAACTTAACTCCCTACAGCTAGTTGTAATCCATCCCGTGTATTCAATCAGAAAACAAGATGGCAATCATAAATGCAGTTAGTAATTACAGAGTAGTATCACAGTATGGTGCTGCCAGAACAAGTAAAACTTCTACAGTGGTCGTGGTGTAGCACTTTTTCAAAGGGTTCATGGTTGCCGTTTGCACCTGTACTTGTGAGCTCTGACTACTAGTAACTATCCAACCCAATACTGACAGTGTATTATTTGACAAATTGGCTACAGGGAACAGAAAGACCATGAAGCATGCAGTCATAGGAAACAAAGAAACGGCACATCTAATCAGAGTTATGCAGTGAGTATATGAGGAATTGCAATACAGCTCGTGCAGGAGAAATGGAAGGCACAACTACCAAAATAATTACTTCAACTGAAGAGTAAAATGTACATTCGCAACTAACCTTTATCCCAACTATGCCAAGCATAATCAAGTCATCTTCAGGCAATATCCAATCAGCCCTCTGGTCCTCACTTGGGACATCACCCATCTCATATGTTCTATAAGCAAAGGCAACACACCGGAGGCTCGAAGCAGCCATATCTTCTATGAATTTCTTGAATTCACTAATCTGAAGCAACTAATTGTCACCAACAAAACCATAATATGAAAATTAGTGAATTACAAAAGATTGAATGGATATTTACTTTCTCAGGTGTCATTGAATGCTTTGAACCATCTGCAGCAAGCCAGCTTTTGCATGAATCCAAAATAATTTCTGCAGCTCCCTTCCAGTGTATGTGTACCTCAGACTCAGAGCCACCCTCCAGAAATATAAAGAAGAGCATTAATAAATCTTGAAATGAACAAAGAAAAGTAATGGAGTGAATCAAACAAAACATACTGACAAGCTAACAGAACATTTATATCTTCTTATGGTCAAACTTCTGTGAAATTTTTTCAAGCCTTCAATGCAAGAATGCAAATTCTTAGGCATAATTCCAGGTAATAATTAGATATATGAACTTGACAGAGATATACTAGGTAAAACAAACATGAAAATGTGGATAAGAAAGTATGCTGCAAAAAGGGTACTGTTTCCAAAATGTCAACAATTTAACTAACTAGGACAACATAATTGTCAATAGTTGACTAGGCATGCCAATAGTTGACTAGGCATGCCATTTTACATGGTAATGTACCATACACAATAAGAAAAAAAATAGGGGGAGGGGTCTGTCAAAGTTGCAGATATTATGAATTACCAGATGCACTGCAACCCCGCCTCTTTTTTTCTCTGAGTTGAATGGGAAAACATGAAGAATAGAGGACTTTGTTCTTGTGTCATTGAATCTCATGCCAAGCTGTGGAAATATGAAGAGCATGGTCACCAAACAGAAGGCATACAAAAAATCTAGAATCTGTGATTCAGCTACTAAAATAGGATTGTATGTGTACCTTCAGCCCCCAAGACAGTATAGCCTTTTCGGTCGGTGATCCAGTCACCTCTGGATCTTGACCATTCTGCAGAGGTAATTGAATTTAAGCCACTAGTCACCAATTTAATCGAGAACATGACAGAAAACAAGTGTTTGGTCTCATGGACAGTAAAAGGTTCTTGTTACATAACCACAAAGTTGGGATGATCGGGTGAACACCAACAGGAATTAGAGCAAGAGGGGCAAATGGAATGCAACAAGATGCACAGACAAACAAATGCAGAAGTGCTATAAAAGTATAAGTGTAACCTCGGGCTCAAATATGCTTCCAGACGTATTCTGAGCAATTCCTTCGACAATCAATGATGAGATTGAAGCAGATAACACCTGAACATTATCTGGAGGATCCATTTTCTTTCCACCAAAGTAAGCCTCCACAACAGTCATCTTAAAATTGACAAGAAATAGGGAATAAGTCGTGGCTGAGCAAATTTCTGGAATCATGGATCATCTTTGTATCCACCGATGTGCACAACATTGAGAATATGACAACAGCACCCAACCTGATTCAAAGTCAGCGTTCCTGTCTTGTCGCTGCAAATTGTTGTGGCTGAACCCATAGTTTCACATGCAGAGAGCCTCCTGACCTATAAGCATTAACCCACTCAAGAGAATGCATTTTGCAGGAATAACAAGCAAGCACAATACCAACAAGCGAGCATACCAGAGCTTTGTCCCTCATCATCTTGCGCATAGAGAAGGCAAGACTGACACAGATAAGTACAGGTATTAGGTTGCTGATAAGGGTGCAAAGTAAAATACATTATCAAATCACACTTACGTCAACGTGACGGCCAATGGTAACCCTTCAGGAACAGCCACGACAACAATTGTTACCTAGTTACATCTCAAGTTGGTAAGATAACAGAAAATGGAAACACCAAAGCATCAGACATGTACAATAGAGTCTACACCTACCGCCACTGTAAATATTCCTACTATTCCTCGTATTGTCTGGCCTACACCCATTTTTCCTTTCACATATTGCACTGACCCATCAGGGTTGTAGGTATGCCCAGTGAAGTACCTACAGGAAAACAAAGCGACACATATAAATAAATAGACATTTTGTTAAAACAAATATAAGCAAACTCTACCTGGCCAGAAGGACAACAAGAACGGCGAGAGCAACAGAAAGTCCAACCATTCCAATGAAGGTGGCAACACCGTTCAAGCGAACCTACTCCAGAACAATAAATTCATGTCAACTCATGAACTCGTGCAAAAGTCAACAAGTTACAAAATCAAACCTGCAAAGGTGTTTCTTCACCAGAATCTTCAGAAATGCTTGCCATTAGCAGTCCCCATTCAGTGTTAATGCCAACTGCGGTCACCTGAGCATTTAAGAATTTATGTATATTTGAGATAGATCAAATTGTAAAACCATATAACTCATCAGTAATCAATGTTGATGCTACTACAATTTTACTACTTCATAATGTACATATATTTAGAAGGTGAAAGTAGCTGTGCATCCCCTCCATTGAGGCATTGAGTACTCAGACAGTAAACAGAAAACTCACCAGCATAGTGCCATACCCGTCAGCAACTTTACAACCAGACATTAGGAATGGTGATTTCTGATCTTTGTGAACCTTCAATTAACCAAAACTTTGCAGTGTGAGCTTAACACCTAAACCATATTAGTTCCAAATTAACCAAGGAACTCACAATTTTACTCTCTCCGGTCATGCTGGATTCATCTACGGAAAGGGAGTGACCACTGATAAGGATCCCATCAGCGGGGACCTGGCAAACAAATTATAATTATCCACAATTTATATTGGCAAACAAATGGTTCAAATGACAAGCTCGATAGACTATGCACCTGGTCACCAATTTTAAGTGGCACAACATCACCAGCAACCAAATCATAAATGGATACCGAGATTCGCCTTCCACCTCTAACCACCTGAAAGAAAAATTGTCAGGTGTGAATTAAGAAACAAAAGAAGTACTGATTAAAAGTATCTGGAATTTAACAACCTCCAATTTGATGTTCTGCTTTTCCTCATTAAGATTTTGAAACTGTAAGGATTGCTTGTAATCGCTAGTTGCTGAAACAAATGGCAAACGTTAGAAGCAAATAGATTTCAATAGATCGCAGATAACTACAAAAAGTTTCAGGACACATTTATTTGAGTTGGCTGGACAAGTCCAAAGCACTACACATATTGTGTAATTAGTCCATACCATCAAGGGTTTGGCATTCCCTACTTTATGCCAGTAGGTGAGACATTACTGACAGTAATGCAACAGATAAACCTTCTAAAAGTGGATTAACATATTAATCGACCATAGAAATAATCAGGTAAGATGATTGATCTAACTAATTACATACCTGTAACAACAACAACTAGGAGAACAGCAAAAGCAATGCTTGCTCCATCATACCAGCCTTCTTTTATCCCCTACACACAAAAAAGGAGTTAATTAACTCCAAAAATAATGAAAGTTATAATTACAAACCAAAAAAAAAACAGCGATAAACAGTAAGTGGCAAATGGCCAAGCAAACATCAAAGGGAAAAGAAACAGGATGGCAGCTAGACTTGCAAATATACAAATGCTGGATGAAACTGGACTAAATTTAGTGGTTAATAACACCAGGCAAATAATAATAACAATAGGGGGCAAACAAGTCAGTGAGACAGTAAGAGATGATATTTGGTCAATTCAGGAAGCAAAGAATTGAGTAATGAAATCCTACCTCTGTTGTTATGCCCAAAGCAAGTGATACTGCTGCAGCAACCATGAGAATGATAAGTGTCAAATCTTTACAAGCATCCCATAAGAAAGCCTAAACAAAAGTGTCAGTACACCAATAAATGAGCATCAAAAAGGGAAAAAATGCTATACAAATATTAAAGAATTCTCAGCAGTCAGCATACCAGGAAGCTTCTTCCTTTCTTACGAGGGTATGTATTCGATCCAAATGCATTTCGTCTTGCAGTCAAATCTGAATCATCTCCACTAATCCCCTTCTCTGTGTCTGTCTTTAGCATGCGCGCTACCCCAGAAATCTGTGGACGAAGTCACAAGGTGTAAACTGTTTTGCACATACATGTAAGGACAATGGCACAAGAAATACTCACCCCTCCATACTGTTGTAGAGCAGAGTAATTGTGATCTCTGGTCAATGCAGTAAGTTGGTCTTCTTTGATACCAAAGCCCAGTGCACCATCAACTGGCGGTGCTGCAAAGTCAATATTGTAGCAAACATTGAGTAACAGCGAGAACAAAACATACAACCCTTCCATGGATGTACTCTAAATTCTTATCGCTATCATATAGCAACTGCGCTCCAGTAAAGCATTCATAGATGTCCCACTTCTAGAATATATGACCATTGCAAACCACAGGCAACCATAGTGACAAGAAAATAAAGTTTAACGAGTTACACGAAACTCTGATATATTATCGTGCAGAACATGAAAACTCTGAACCAAATATTGAATATGTAGAAATAGAAATAACACCTGCCACCTCCTTTTGCTGAACGTGGACTTGTCCTGCTTCTTTAAAGCGGAATGCAGCCTGAAGAAGGAAATCAAGACATCAGCTGAAACTAAGGGGAAAAAAAACAAAAAAAAGTAATGATATTCACCCTGACAACGTGAGCTTGTGCACGAATTTTGCTTATAACTTCCTCCCTTTGTTCCTCCCTTTTCAAGTCCAATGTGTATCTAAAGCGCCTGGATGCATTGAGTACTAGAGCTGCTTGCTGCAATAGAAAGAAGGGTGGACAATTAGATACAAAATACCCAAATACCAGTCAGTAAGCGTAAAACTTGATTGAAGAAACAATTAAAATGATGCTCTGCAGAGAAAAGATCCAGCAGCTTATGGTGACCAGCAAAGCACACATCTCTCTTATTTGCACGAAAGCATAACATCTACATTTTTTATGGACATGAATATAATTATCTTGACATGTTTTCTGAAGAGATAGATACACTCAGGTATGCAAATCCCTGCGTCGACCCCTGAAGCAGCAGCCAGTACAAGACATACTGCCAAAAACAAATTAAATATAATCTGAACTTGAAATTGAAAATTTAACTACTGTTTTTTTGCAAGTTCATGTTTAGGTAAATTATTGTATTACATATGCCGGAGCTATGAAATTTTACATAGCACAAATGCAAAGGTTGAGTCCAAAATTCTGAATTCAAATACCAGCTAAAACATCTGTGCTAAATAGCCGCTTACTAATTTCCCGAGGGACCAGTATTCAGAACCTTGGATACGACACCCAGCCCGATATGCAAATACAAAGATTATGCCAGCAGTACAATCTTTAGTACAGAATGCACAGATGTCAAAAGATCGGCAACTAATATTTGATGTTGGATAAAGAAACAAAACAAAATCACCCGGAAAACCCAATTGCGAAGCAACCACTTGTGTGCATGCTCAAAGCTGGTACACAACAGGGGCGAGTCCAGCTACATTCATTTGTTTCAAGCATGTCCAGCGCTCCAGGCCTCCAGCTAATTCCACCTCCTCTTTATTAAATATCGTGAATGAGATGCAACAGGGCCCAGATATAGTTACTAAAAGAGGACACAGAAAATCTGGAGGAATCATCATTAAAGAATAATAACGATTGTTTCGTCCTTCTGAGGGTATTTGGAGTCATGGAGTATAACTTAACAAAGTACATACACAGTTGTGATTTATAAACAATTGGCCCACCGATTAGACTAGTTGGGTTAGTTTTTTAGGACGGAAAGCACAGGCGTAGGCTACAGAGTAGCGACACCAACATACTACCAGCTCAACTTCGCTACGATTAACCGCGTGGCTGCCCTAGAACATTCTCATCACGAAGAAAGAGCTAAACCATATCCATCTTAGGAAATGTTAAAGCGCCCACAGGTGGAAAAGCTCAAGAGAAGCGATCCAAATTTAACGAAAGTCCAGGCGCTTAAAAAGCAGAGAACAATACAAAAGTATTCGTGTTGAACAAAGCAAGTGAAAGCCCGAAACAAATTCGTGTTGAACAAATCTGACGGCCTAGTTCGTTACTGGAAAGGTGTGTGTTCAGAATCAAATCTGAACAGATGTGTTGGTTGCTTTTGCACTCATCAGTGGTCCCACGGGAAATCGGATCGACGATGCGAAGAAAAAATGCAACTAGCTTGATGCGTCGCGCACTCAGAACAGTGAAATTTTCACACGAGGTATATGAACGAATTCGTCGAAAATTATGGGGTAATATCTCATCAAAACGATAGTGAAGCTAGAAACTCCCAAATCTAATCTGAAGTGAAAGCGTTAAGAAGGAGAAAAGTAAAAAAAAAATAAAAAGGAGAAACACTGAACCGTCCACAGATGCAATCTCCGCTCAAATGTCGAGACAAAATCACGGGAAGCCAGATCACATGCACATGATATCTCACTCACCAAGTCTTCCTTAAATAATTACTCCATATTTTTCGGGAAAAAAAATGACCGACCCAGCGAGAAGTTTGAATACAAACAACGGACAAATTTAAAATTCGTCTAAACACGAAAAATCGGAGGCGAATAGACAGCCTTGCGCGTAGCGTAAACACCTGTATTCGAAGACAAACAGCCGCCTCGGCGGTTCAAATTCTCAACCAAAACTCAACCGGTTCAGAGAAACTAAACTGAGTTTCGCTAAAAAAAACTACAAACGAGCCCTAAACTGCTCCAAAACCGCTCATCGCGAAGCCAAATCTGCGCAAAAAAAAAAACACCAGTATCCACTACCAACATCACCGGAGCTGCGCAAGCATAACATCAAAATCTAGCGGGAAAAAAAAAACAACAACTAGAGCTGAGAGCCGGCGGGTGCGGCTTACCCGCCATTTTTTGAGACGCTCGACGGGAGCACCCTTGGCCGGGATGTCGAACGGGTCGGCGACGGAGCCGATGCTGCCCCAGCTACCGCCGCCGCCGCCGCCGCCGCCGCTGCGGCGCCGCCCGCTGGTCGCTAATGAAGACGACGCCGACTCCATGTCCGCCGCGGTAGCTCGCAGGAGAGATGACACCGACCCGGCGACGAGAAAACCCTAGAAGAGCTCACCACGCGCACTGCGCGGCTGCCGCTTCAATTGCGGAGAGGTGGGGGGAGAGAGAGAGAGAGAGAGGCAGTTTGGCCGCGGAGGAGAGGAGCGAGTGCCTGTGTTGCTTTTGGGGGGAGGAGAAGGCCTGTTTTTTTTTTCCCTTTTTGACACGGAGATCAGTTACCAAGCGAAAAAAAAAGGGAAACGAGGAATTCGTAGATGGCACAAAAAAGATTTTTGGATTTTGCGTAAAAGGTTTTTTGGGAAATTACACGCGGCCAGTGCCAGGTACAGGCCAGGTGTTCTTTGTTTGGAATGTGCCACTGCTGCTCACTGGTTAGTGGGCCAAACAAGCTGAAATATTTTAATCGCAACAAACTTTAAACATAATCTAGTAATTTTTTTTGTCTGCTGTATCGATATGAATTTTGTATTGTCTATTGCGAGTTGTTAAAAATATCATATAATTCCACTATCTATAGAGTCCCGAGTATTCTCATTTGTGACTAATATTTGGCATCATTTCTTATTTATAGGTCAAGTTACATATAATTACTTCTAAATATGTATTTGTACATCTCCCTATAAATTGTCCATCTTATTGGTGGTGGGTGATTATAGACTATTACCGGTGTCTTTTAATTAAAAGGGCATCGATAAAGTATAAAAATATGTTTATAGATTTATTTGATTTGTTGTGAAAATTTGGCAAGCTAATATTTTGCCAAAACTCAACCCAAGGTTTATAGTAACTTTATAAAAAAATTGCTAACAAACATTTCTTGCCCGACTTTTGCAATTGCCAAAGTTTGGTAGTGTTTCTTTTGGCATAGAGTGAACGAGTCGCGAAATTCATAAATTTCTGATGACAGTTGTATTATTTTTCATTGTTTTAAACATGCATGGTACGCTATGGTGGCAATGGCACATTCCAAGTTACCAGTAATTACTGTAAAAAGTTAATCTTAACTACGGGAGTAAATCTCAAAAATGGCAAGAAAAGGGTTAAAGAGTAGGAAAGAGCTACAGAGAGCTAGCTAGGAAAGCTATCCAAATACCATGTGTGAGCAGGCATTGTACGTTGATCTTGTGTTTACCCGAACGATGTAACAAAAACGATTTTTTTATATGATAACAATACTTCAAACATTATGATCAGATGAGTGACAAAAAGAATGAAAAATGCTAAATTTCATAATTGAAATTTGAAAATCGAAATGAATAAATGATATATTAGCTCAAATAAGAAGATCGTGCCATTTTAATAGAACGGACTATCCGGAATCGCAGCAACGACATAACCGAAGGTAACCCGAACGGAAATTCTGAATTGGGGTATAATTTATCGCGCAGTTTCAAATGCGGCTCATAATAATCCGGTGAATCAGCAGGTGTACCGGGCCGTCTTACCACACTGATGCGCTGGATCTATTCGAACTTTTTTTTTTGAACTTTACTCGACCTTAATTAGAGTTGAAGAAATAATCATGCATTGTTCGTGACGCTGTTCCATGTGGCCCCTCGTGAGTCATCCACCGCATGCACGCGGGGCCAACGTGACAGATCGATGAACTCGATCGACGAATTTTTCGATCGATCGGCCAACGCACACTCGCTTGCGGAATCGAAGAGAAACGAAGCATAACATGCTTCACCACCGTGGATGACTAATTAGTTAGTGTGTGCCCATGATCCCACTACGACTTTGATCGAACAGAATCATCAGAGAAATTAATACTACCAGCCAACAACAACCTGAGAGAGGGAGAAGTAGTAATTGGTAGTTTGGCACGAAACAATGCCAATTGCCACGCTCGGAAACGGGAAAATGCATGGATTTTTCGATCTTGTTACAAGCATGAACGTACAGGATTTCGTTTGGAACACTTGCAACTTTTTTTGCATGTAAAAGTGCAAAGTGTAAAATGTCTCTGAAACTGCCTAGCCAATAGGAGCCTAAAACGGCTAAAAGCTGGGCCCTAAACAAGTTCCCACGGAAAGGAAGCGTGCCATGCATGTGGCTTTGCTCAGCTGCTTTCGAGATTGGCCGACAGCTACACGTATGCTCCTAAAGCTATCTGTTGCGTATCCTTGATCTTGTGGCACCCTATACGTGTGTAAGCTGTGTGTAAGCATTAAGCAAATTTCCGTCTCAGTTTCATCTTCCATGGCGCTTTTCTTTGATCCATGTATGTAATGCTGCCACGAAAGTCATGTGATCGTTTTCCTTTCGGTTGCCGTTAACCTTCGATTTCCAAAAACCAGCACACTTGAGACTGTGAGAGAGACTGGAGAGAGTATCAACTGGGAGTTGTTCTTTTCTTTCAGTGACGGGGATTCAGATCGAAAACAGAAGCTGAAATCAAACCGGCCTAAAGCTTCGGAGAATAGATCAAGAAAAGGCAATAGTAGTTGCAACAGATCAAGATCGAAGGCAAAAAAAAAAAAAGTTGGTTCGGCTACATAAGGATATCACAAGTGTTAGATCAACTTGGCACGGAAGGAAAGCACAAGGCCCGGGTCGAAGCAATGTACTGTAGCACACTAGGTGGTAAAAATAACCGTGCTTTAATTTGCTTTCGGGTCTGATGGTAAATATTCGATGGCATGACATGAGAGATCACCATCTAGATATGATACCACTATGGTAGGGCATATATCTTTACTCTTCTCCCCATCAAACCACACGTTGCGATCGTAAAGAACATCGTAAATTGATAGGCAACAAGCCATGAAGAACAGTGGGTTGTGAGACATGTCAAAAAGGAGCACTGCTATGCGTACGATAAATCTATTACGATTAAAAAGACACAAATATTAGAAAAGAACTTGATATCAAATAATTAGAAGGGGTGAAACTTCAAATCCAGATCGTCTAACCCACCATTTTATAGAGCTAGCCGAAATATCCATAAACGTTTCTCTAAATCTGTTACGATTGAGTACCTTTCAATCTCTCATTGCATGCGGTAAATACAGGGTCCAACATGTTTTCGTTGTTCAGTTGATGGTCATGTCAGATTGGATGGATCGTATCAAAATCGTATAAACTTTATCGTACTCACAGCAATTTCCGTCAAAAAGGAAATGCCACTAGCCATGCATTATCCTGATTCTTCTACAGAGGAATGGGCGAATGATAGACATAGGTGGTGTTTGGATCCAGAGACATAACTTTAGTCTCTATATTTAGACACTAATTTAGAGAATTAAATATAGACTAATTACATAAATGAAAACTAATTTGCAAGACAAATTTTTTAAACCTAATTAATCCATAATTAGAGAATGTTTACTGTAGCATCACATAGGCTAATTATGGATTAATTAGACTCAATAGATTCGTCTCGCGAATTAGTTCAAGATTATGTATGGATTTTATTAATAGTCTACGTTTAATATTTATAATTAGTGTCCAAACATCTGATGTGATAGGGACTTAAAAGTTCTAAAATTTTATTCCCACCTAAACAGGTCTATAAAGTTTTAAAGTTTTAG
Source organism: Oryza meridionalis (assembly GCA_000338895.3). Lineage (NCBI taxonomy): Eukaryota > Viridiplantae > Streptophyta > Magnoliopsida > Poales > Poaceae > Oryza > Oryza meridionalis. Next base: position 29,681,195 of record CM002527.2, read on the forward strand.
TCCTACCTAAGCAGATCTATAAGCTTTGCTTTGATCGATTCCTGGCGGCGTGGCTAGCTCTAGCAAAAGAACTAGTACCACATGGAAACGATTGACAACGTGCGGAGGTCACGAAGAAGTGAAAAAACGGGTGTAAAGGATCGTCGAAACTGACTGATGTACACAATAGCACAATCGTCGTCAATCTGATTAATTAATTAATAGCTTTAGAATGGCCCGGAAGCGATCCGGTTAGCTTTTTGTTGGGATCGGACTACTATACAATTTCGATCACTCGCGATCATATGAAGCGAAGAATGTCTAGTTCCTGACGTATTCTCGCAATCTCAGGAGTAGCAAAAACAATGCTGGCAGGTAGCCAAACATTGTTGGATTCGAATCAGCGATAGTTTTTGGATGCGTACGTGTGCCTGTTTTGAACCACTGCTATTAAACTAAGATCGCGTGCCGAGGTGACACAAGTACGTGGCAGCAACGGCTGGCACTGAGCCATGCATGCTGATCGTTACTTCTACGTGGCATTTCGGTTGGTGATGGAACAGAAGTGAGAACTGATGAAAAGTCCAGCGTCCTTCCACTTCTACTGGACAGAATGGCGGAGGGGGACAGTGTCGACAAGCCGAAAGGATAATCCAGGCAGTTCAGATTGTAGCTAAAATAAAGCTTATTAAATTTTAGCATCGTCAAAATTTTAGCAAGATAGTAATATTGTTAAAATTTTAGCAGGATTTTTTATATATTTACTAAATTTAGCAAAAAGAATATAGATATTTTTTTGCAATTTTACCAAAAATAATATTGTTGAAAATGACATCAAAGTGAACAGGACCCATATTGAGTTGACAAATGGTGTGGATATATGACTGGCGAACGGCGTTTGTATTCTCCTCCTTTCCGATTTCTGTCGCTATTACAACAAAGCCACAAAGAGGATTTAAGAAATTATGTACAATTTGAACCCTATTAGACTTTTTCCTGTGCAATTGTTTGAATAAGGATTAGAGCTTTTTAAAACATACAATTTTTTTAAGATATGGCTCAATGCATTTTAAATAAGGGTTAATTGGATCATTTCATTATAAATATATAATTTTAGTTAAATACCACCACTATTTACGATATTGGCCACATGCCACCAGGAATTAGGGAAACTGGAACCGTACCACTCTATCGCGTTTTCCGTCAAAAATCTCCGTTAGCATAACTGCACGTGGGGAAGAAAAAAGAGGGAGGATGGAGGAAGATGGAACTGACATGTGGGTCCCACGTCTAGGTCTAACGGAAAACATGACTCACGGTTCCAAATCCCTAAAATTCCGATTTCATGTAGTTGATATCGTTAATAGTAGTGGCATTTATTTAAAGTGGCATATTTATAGCGGTATGATCCAATTAGCCCTTTAAAGAAAAGTTAGTAAAAATTATATCCTGTTAAAAAAATTTTTTGCGTGTATCTCTCATATCGGATTCATATATTTTCGCATTATCTATTCATCATTTATCTCCTATGTTTTACTGTTTCTAATTTTAAACCTATATTAATATCAAAATCTTCTTATTTTCTTAATCCTACGATGAGTCTAAACGGGTATGGCAACACACTAAACTAATGACCCATTTAAATAGTAGGAATTGAAATACGGGCGAATAGAAAAAAAATACATTATTCTAATAAGATTCAAAAAGAGGATTGCTAAAAAAAACCTCACAGAAATGACCGTTTGATTGAAACGCATAAAAAACATATGAATGAAGTGAGAGAGTCAAAGCAAATTTTTCAATAGGTTGAAAGTTGAAACTTTTAGTTAGGTGGTATTTAAAACTCATGCAGATAAGGATGAAGATAAATGGTCTGTTTAGATTGTAGCTAAAAAAAATTATCAAATTTTAGCAAAGTTGCTAAATAAGTGCATCCATTTAGTTTTTTTATCAAGCTCTAGTAGACACATAAGAAATCATGCCAAAACTTGGTAATATTGATAAATTGTTAAAATTTTAGCATTGCTAAAATTTGGTACGGTTTATTTTGGCTATAATTTGAACATGAAAAAATAAGCGTTTTACACAAACGAGGTGGTACTAACGTATGATTAATTGAGTTTTCATTATTACAAACTTAAAAAATAGATTAACCTAATGTCTTAGATCAATTTTCATATAGAAAGTTTTCACACGAAACACGCCGTTTAATAGTTAAAAAGCGTGCTACGAGTATCCAAAATATTATCCATTTAATGTGTTTCAATAAGCTCCGTTCCGCAGAAACTAACTTATGCTTTGAGGATATAGACTATTAGAGTGTGTTTGGCAAATGGAATGTGAGAAGTGAGATTGGAAAAGGAAACTGGATGAATGCCTAGGATTAAATGAGATATAGAATAGAGAATAGATGATTAGTATATAATACTATTGCCCTCTGGAACGTGGAATATTATTTTTCCAATCCTATTTACTAAACAAAGCCTTAGAGTAGTGATGCAAACACGTGTCCCCGCAGGTCACGAGGACCACGACCATGCCTTGACTGCGCTTGTAGTACAGGGTACAGAAAAGGACGAACACGTATACGTGTCGACTGTCGAGAGAACGAAGGGTGCTTCTCCATTCTCCGCGGAGCGGTGTCAGTGTGTCGCGGCTCGCCCTCACGGGAATGCGTGTCGGCTGGAGGAGCTGTGCGACTACACGCTGCAGCGCAGTGGTCACGTGGCGATGCAGCGGGTGATGCGCCGGTCCACGCGTACTACAATATTCTCTCGTCGAGTACCAACGCCGCCGACCCACGGGGCCACAGGTGCTTGCTTCTCTCTCTCTCTCTGCCGACGTGAACACAGCATCGGACAAGTACATAATCAGCGAGCCCACTTGGCGTGCTCCCTCAGACCTCTAAAATAAATATAGACTACTTATAAAACTAATTACATAAATAAAGTTAATTCATGAGATAAATTTTTTAAGCCTAACTAATCTATAATTAGAGAATATTTACTCTAGCACCATATAGACTAATCATGGATTAATTAGGCTTAATAGATTCGTCTCGCGAATTAGTCTAAGATTATTGATGGGTTTTATTAATAGTCTACGTTTAATATTTATAATTAGTGTTTAAACATTCAATGTCATAGGGACTTAAAAGTTTTAGTCCCATCTAAACAGGGTCTCGCTCTGATCAAATCCTTCCTCCATATTCCCTCCATCTATTTTTATAGTCATATTTAATCTTAGCACATAGATACATTTAAACACGCTACTAGTTATTACTCGTAAACAAGTGATTCATTAACATTTACAGTTCTCGATGCCAATGTAGCCAATCTTGTATGAAAGAATAGAGAGTCACGCATTAGATTCGAGAAAGTCATTAAGATGATAGGCTATTGAATTGAAATATGACTATCAAAAATATTTTTTTCAGATTTGAAAATATGACTATCAAAAGTAGATGGAGGGAGTATAATTTAAATCTTTTTAAAACAAAGAATAATTTAAATCTTTTTAAAACAAATAGAATAGGTTCATTTGAGTCTAGATTTATTCATATTTAAATATTTTTTGACAGAAAGAGTAGACTCCATTGAGTTTGCAAATTTAGTATGGGAGAGGACCTTCGTCCCTTCATATCTCTCTTTATCCTAAAATGACATAATATTTTTTTTCTCTTTTCATTTATTTAAAAATACATATATTTTTAAGTTATTGTATTATTGTCCTTTTTATTAGTATGCATGAAGTGAGTGTCAAATAAACTTATTTTTGAATTTAAAGAGTATATCAAGTATCACGTCTCATCTACCCTTTATGCTTAGCATATCATTCTCTGGTGTCCGCGGCCGTACATATTAACCAGGGTATTGGATAACGCAAGCCAATAGATTATTGGAGTTATACTTTTTAATTTTTTCCCCCACGGTAAGTATAGCTTCGATTTTACTAGTCCATTTTTTTTTGAATTTACAATTTTTTTTAATAATAGGTATTTTTTAAGAACGCCCAAATCAGAAACTTACGTGAAGTCGCTTATCACTGGGATAGACCTAACCCGGGGGGCTTAGGTCGAGATAATGGGCAACACCTGGCTTTTGCATTCTCAGGTAGGGCTGTCAAAAAAAGCTCGAGGCTTGCGAGCTGCTCGAGCTTGGCTCCTCCTAGGCTCGATTCAAGCTCCAAACGAGTCGAGACCGAGCCTCTCCCTAATCTCGCGAGCTTTGTCGAGCTGAGCTCGAGCTTCCAACGAGCTTAGCAATATAAGATTTTTGTTGTTATTTAATAAATTAAGAGATCAAATATGTTATTTGTATGCCTTATATTGACATCATATATTTATTTTATTCTTTTTTCTTGTTCTATTAATATGATGAACTAGAAATTAATTATTTTTTTAATTATTTTTAAAAGATTATCTTTGAAATATGTATTGTTTTACTTAAAATTAAGCTCGGTAGTCGAGCTAGCTCGAGCTCGAGCCGAACTTGTCAAAAAGCTCAAACATTTTATAGGCTCGGTTCGAGCTTGTATCGAGCTCGAGCCTAGACAGACGAGCTCGCTCGAACTCGGCTCGTTGACAGCCCTATTCTAAAGTGAATGCACACGACCAAAATTTATGGTATTCTCTACGCAGCTTAATATAGTGATAATTTATGTTGCTAATGAGCTTTCATCCTGCTCCTCCCTCTTTCCCTTCTCCATCTTCGCCTCCTTCATGGTGGTCTCGGTCTTTTGGACAACGAGGTGAGTTGAGACGTGGCCTTGGTAATCGAGGACCGTGTCGACGGTCGATACGAGAAGCTCGGAGAGACGGTGAAACCACTATTCCTACCTCTCTTTTCCCTACGGCAACACTGTTCCTACGTCGCGTGGGAGCTAGCATTGTGAATGCCTTCTTAGGCTGTGTTAGCTGCTGGTAGTTAGGAACATGTTTCCAGTGCACGAAAAACAGAACGGTCTATTAGTCCGTATTTACTATTTTTTTTCCAAAAATTGATATATATAATTTTTAAGCAACTTTCGTATATAAATTTTTTATAAAAAACACCATTTAATAGTTTAAAAAGAGTGTGCGCGGAACGCGAGGGAGATGGGTTGGAAATCCACGCTGCCGAACTAAGCCTTAGGCTGCGTTTAGATCCAGGAGTGAAAATTTTTACCGTGTATATACGGACATACATTTGAAGTATTAAACGTAATCTAATAACAAAACAAATTACATGATCCGTCTGTAAACTGCGAGATAAATTTATTAAGCCTAATTAATCCGTCATTAACAAATGTTTACTGTAGCACTATATTGTCAAATCATATCGCAATTAGGCTTAAAAGATTCGTCTCGCAACTTACACGTAATATGTGCAATTAGTTTTTTCTTTTTTCTATATTTAATACCCCATATATATGTCCAAATATTCTATGTGATATGATGAATAACCTTGCCAGGAAACCAAAGATGCCCTTTAATCTCATAGAGCTTAGGCCTTGTTTAGTTCCAAACTTTTTCTTTAAACTTTCAACTTTTCCATCACATCAAAATTTTTCTACACATATACACTTCCAACTTTTCCATCACATCATTCTAATTTCAACCAAACTTCTAATTTTAAAGTGAACTAAACACACCCTTAGCCGAGACGCGTACAGGATGAACGACAGCGCTAGCAGTGTGAAGTCGGTGGAAACGCTTATCCGTCTCGTCCATACGATTGCACGTTCGGTACGATGTCGCCACATCCACGCGGAACACGACCCCGGCCTTCCCGGGCTTCCCCGGCCGCATGATCCGACCTTAATGTTTTGCAGCGAGTCAAGCGTAATACGATCAAAAGGAAATGGGGAAGGACCAAGGACGGTGCACACTCTTCACCGATAGCCGCCAAAATGCCCTATGTCTCGCGAAGAACCCGGGTGGAAGTGAATTCTTCAGCTGAGTTGAGTGCCGCATGCTTTCAGGTAAGCAGTCAAGCTCAAAACCATCCGGACGATTCTCGGTATAGTAGCGGCCGAGGACTTGCATCTATTTCAACTAGACGTGAATACGGTCTTTCTCCACGGTAACAACGAGGCTCGAGAGAGAAATCCGTCTTCATTGGTACAAAATAACCTTCGCCCCCCTTTTTTGTTATGGGATGGTGGTTCCTGTCTATCAACTAAGGTGAGAAATTGATTATATAAGAATATAGTAGATCACGCACCTAGCTTCCCCGGCCGCATGATCCGACCTTCCGCCGTCCACGTCCTCCCGGGCCACCGCTCGCTCTCGAGTGAGATAGGATCATAGGAGAGCACGGGCTCGCTTTCGAGTGGAGACATCACCCATCTAAACAGGACCAGGACATTAGTGCTCTCGAGTATGGTGGATTTTTCAAAGATTTTTAGTTCGATCAAACTGGGTGGTGAGGCTCTTCCTTGCCACATGTACCTGCAGACTTACGGAGTGGTAGTTGGATTAGGCCTAATCAAATTATTACTCCTTTGATAGAGTAGTAGTACCGTACTGCTAGTCACCTGGACTTCGAGCCTTGCTAATTAAGGTGATGAACTGATGATAGAGATGCACCGAGAGCTGTTCAGTAGTACAAAACGTGAAACTATGAAGTTGTCGTCTCTAGAGCATCATTTGCTTTATCGTTTTGCCGGATACCAACATTTAAATTTTAAAGTTGATGTTAAGTTTTTTTATCGTAATTTGTTTTTCGACACTAGCTTTAAGCAATTATTTACCCATAAATTATTTTTAGTTGCTGTTCATTTTTGTCCACAGCTCGCCAACTAGTGACAAAAAGGTTCACTTTTTTTAAACTAGAATTTTCCCTTTGGCCGTGCGTAATACTAGGAAAAAACCCTTCACCGGAAATGTTTTCTGAGATGAAATGTAAACCACAGTTCTGCAACGTCCCCTGGAAATGGGAATGAAAAAAAAATCGGATAATGCTTTTAGATGAAATGTTACCACTCTGAAATGTTCGACAGAATCGCCACACAGTTCTGCGACGTCCCCTTGGGAATGGGAAATCCTGGTATGGGCCTTCATATATAATAGTGTTTTACAGCCCAGGAGTTAAGTTGGGTATCCTGGTATGTTTTAAGTGGGGAATAAGTTCATCTGAGGTCCCTCAACTTGTCAACGAATCTGATTTTTATCCTTAAACACCAAAACTAGATACAACGGGTCCCTCAACTATCAAAACCGGTGCAGATAGGGTCTCTTGGCGGTTTAGATGGTGGTTTTGGCTGACGTGGCGCCTACGTGGATATTTTGACTCGGTCTTCATCTGACGTGGAGCTTATGTGGTAATTCGATCTAGAAAAATAATAAAACCCGTGGAACCCACATATCAGTTTCACACACAAAAATAATTAAAAAAGGTGAGACCCACGTGGGGCCCACCTGTCATACTTTCATTCATCGCTTCTCCACCCACACCAGTGACAGCACCGGCGTCGCGCCGAGCCCGACCACCACCTCCGTCGACCACAGCCGCCACCTCGTCCCTCGCCTACGTGTCCTTCGCAGCAGCTGACGACATCGTCTCCGCCGGCGCCTCCTTGCTGCCTCAGTCGTCGTCATCCAGGTCGTCCTTGTCGTCATCTTCGTCCTCCTTCCCGACGACGCATATCGTCCACACCTTCACGCTCGTGTGCGATATGCTCCCGCCCTTCCTGTCACGCCACCACACCCGCACGGTTGCGTCCTCCGACCCACTCACCACCACCCGCCTGCTGTAGCCGGAGACGAGGCAGAAGACGGCCAGGCGGTGGCCCTTGAGGAACCCGGAGTGCGCCGGCCGCCCCGCTCCCCCCTTACCCATCGCTCTCGCCGCTGGTGTCCTCCCCTTCTCTTGCGTTGCCGCTGTGCCGTCGGCCGCCGAACCTCCCGTGGCGCTCCCCCCACCGTGCCCAGCGCTCCCACCACCGATGCCCTCCACTTCTCTTGCATCGCCGCCGCCGTGCCGCCGGCCGCCGAACCTCCTCGTCCTGTGGCGCCTAGAGAGAGGAGAGGGGAGAGAGATGAAAGAGAGGAGAGATAAGGAGAGACGGGGAAGAAGGGTTGGGTGAGAATGACGTGTGGGGCCCACGTGGGCCCCACCATTTTTTAATTATTTTTTTTGTGTAACTGACATGACGCTTACATAGCACTTACGTGGCTATTTTTTTTGTGTAACTGACATGTGGGTCCCACGTAAGCGCCATATCAGATGAAGACAGAGTCAAAAATAGCCATGTAGCGCGCCACGTCAGCCAAAACCGCCATCTAAACCGCCGAGGGTCCTTATCTGCAGCGATTTTGATAGTTGAGGGATCTGTTGTATCAGTTTTGGGGTTAAGGATGAAATTCGGATTCGTTGACAAGTTTAGGGACCTTAGATGAACTTATTCCTTTTAAGTTGGCCACCAAACTGCAGCGTGAATCTTTGAAACGAAGGCCCAAGTATTTTCCAGCCCATAATGGCCCGTATACAGGTCCAGTCCAAGCATGCTGGCCCATCCACCCCCAAATTCCATCCAATCGCAGCCGTCGGATCACCGTCCCGAACCCTAGCCACCACCAAAACCCCCCTACTTAAGCCCGCCTCCCACTCGCTTAGCCGCCGCCGCCGCCTCTACCCGCCTCCCCACTCCCCGTCTCCTCCTCCCTCACGCAGCTCGTCGAGGTAAGAGCTCATCGCCGGTAGCCATTGCCTCCCTGCTCCTCTCTGTTCGCTCGTCGCCTCGTCCAGATCTGACCCTGGTGGGTTTCGCTGTTCGCTGCGCAGATGGCGTCCGAGGCGGCCAAGGTGGTGGTGCCGGAGTCCGTGCTCCGCAAGAGGAAGCGGGAGGAGGTGTGGGCGGCCGCGAGCAAGGAGAAGGCCGTCGCCGAGAAGAAGAAGTCCATCGAGAGCCGCAAGCTCATCTTCTCCCGCGCCAAGCAGTACGCCGAGGAGTACGAGGCCCAGGTTAGATCGTTGGTCCCCTCTTGATCCATTCCCGTCGCGAGGTTAGATTTTTCGTGGCAAAGACAGCGATTCTGTGATTCTGTGGGATCTGGGTTTGGTACTCCCAAATCATGTTGTATTCGATGAATGCGAATCTTATACTGGGCGAACACGACGAAGATTCATTCATTCTTCATAGCACTGCAAATATTTATGCTTAGGGACATATCTTTGTTAGATTGCTGCGCATCGTTAACCCACAAATGCGTTTGCTTCGTCACTCTAATGCTAGTTTTCACGTGTAGTGTTGAAAAGCTGCATGTTCTGCTTCTGGTGTGTTCCGTTGCAAGTTCCACTGCAAAAGTACTGCTAGTGAATCATGCTGGTTTGGGAAATTGACAGTTCTTTTTTGCGATGTACCTAATGCGTTAGGTCATTTCAGAATATTTTTATTGCTGTATCTTGATATGGTAAGCACATAACTCTTTTTGAGTTTGTAACTTCGTATGATAATAGTGATTGCTTATATATGTTAAAACTGTTCGTAGTCAATAAAAATTGAATAAGAATTGAGCAGCCTGTTGTACTTCATTCTAATGTCGGTGTGATGAGCAGGAGAAGGAGCTGGTGCAACTTAAGCGTGAGGCTCGGATGAAGGGTGGTTTCTATGTCAGCCCTGAGGAAAAGTTGCTGTTTGTGGTCCGTATCCGTGGGTAAGGAACCACTTAAGTTGTATTGTTATAATGTCACTGACTATAGATGATGATCTGGCTGTATGTTGATGCTAATGTTACAAATCTGTTGACTGTAGTATCAATGCCATGCACCCGAAGACCAGGAAGATTTTACAGCTCTTGCGTTTGAGGCAGGTGGGTGTGGTTTTCACAATTATTTGAATGCACGTGTTGAAATTATGATATAGTACTGTCAATTGAGGAAAAATGTTAATTTTGCAGATCTTTAATGGAGTGTTCTTGAAGGTCAACAAAGCCACCATTAACATGCTGCGCAGGGTTGAGCCATATGTTGCATATGGGTAAGCTACCATAATTACATTCGAGCCTAATATATTATATATATGCACCATCTTGCTATTTTATTTTGAATTACCATCTGTTGTTTTACTAGAAATGTGATCTTGGCATTTACTAGAATAACTGGAACATTTCACAATTAAAGGCTTCTAAAATTGCTTACACTGAATTTGTGTTATTAAGTAGCAACTGTTTGCATCATTGTGTTCTGCATCAAAATCATAACAAATTGTAGTCAATCAATTTTATATTTTAATTTGAATTGGCTAGGGTCTGAAATAGTTCAAGCCCCTAATGACTAGAGTTGATTATTGATCTTCTTACTAGATTAGCGATTCTTATGTTTTAGGTACCCAAATTTGAAGAGTGTCCGTGAATTGATCTACAAGAGGGGCTATGGAAAGCTCAACAAGCAAAGAATCCCTCTTACAAACAACAAAGTCATCGAGGAGGTTTGCCACCTTGAATCTCACTTGTTCTGCCTTTACTGTGTCAATTGGTACCTTACAGTCTTGGTGTTTGTATCAGGGTTTGGGTAAGCATGACATCATCTGCATTGAGGATCTTGTTCATGAGATCATGACTGTTGGCCCACATTTCAAGGAGGCCAACAACTTCCTCTGGCCATTCAAGCTGAAGGCACCACTGGGTGGGCTGAAGAAGAAGAGGAACCACTACGTTGAGGGTGGTGATGCTGGTAACCGTGAGAACTACATCAACGAACTCATCAGAAGGATGAACTAGGTCCATGAGCTCATTGTTAGCGCACTGTGTTTGGATGATATTTTAAAGTAAGCTTATTTTGCACTAGGAAGTGTATCAAGAAAATCTTGCAATTTTGATATTCAGAATCTGACCTTTTATCCGGTGGTTTGATGTTATTCCTAAATTTGAAGTTCTTTTAATCATGATATGCGAACATATGTTAGTACTTATTATAGCTCTACTGCCTTTGTGTTGACATCACGGTTGCTGTTCAGCTCTTGTACCATTTATATAATGCTTAGCCTGAACATATCCCAACTACCAATGTTTATATACTAGTTCGCTGTACCATTGTAACTTTGGTCGACTGTTTCCATTTAACACTGTTTAGCACTAACAAAATGAGTTGTCGAGTTATAGTTGGATGTGAGAGTCAAATTGGTTAATGAAGTACTAGAGAATGCTTAGCGCTCAAGCTTGAAGCGAACAAACAAATTGGTTAATGAACTAGTAGAGAAGGCTAAGCGCTCGAGCATGAAGCAAATGAACGAACAGGAAACATCATACGGTGTGTTTAGTTCACGCTAAAATTAGAATTGGTTGAAATTGCAAAATTGGAAGTTTGGTTGAAATGGGAACGATGTGACGGAAAAGTTTAAAGATTATGTGTGTAGAAAAATTTTGATGTGATGAAAAAGTTAGAAGTTTGAAGAAAGATTTTGGAACTAAACTCGGCCATATTCAAAGTCCTCGGCGCGAAGACCGAGGCCGAGTTTAGTTCCAAACTTTTTCTTCAAACTTTCAATTTTTTCATCACATCAAAACTTTCCTATACACGTAAATTTTCAACTTTTTCGTCATATCATTTCAATTCCAACCAAACTTATAATTTTAGCGTGAACTAGACACACCCTGAGACTGATGAAAATCGTATTCTGCAAGCTGATGAGCACGATACGGCATATTTATTCGTCTTAAAAGCGGGGACTTAAAGAAGAGGATCATAATGATCATGACCAGAAATTGCATGAACCTAAAGCACAAAAGCAGTTCAATTTGCTTTGTGATGTTGGATACTCCGAAGTGATGCTTATGTATATCTTGATTTTGTGGGGATCATATATGACATACAAATTGGGAGATATTTGTTAAGAGAAAACAATACAGTAGAGAGAATTGTTTTATTCAACATACTCCCTCTATCCCATTTTAAGTATAGTTGTGCGTTTCTCCGTTTCTGTGATTGATTCGTCTTATTTAATTTTTTTTATGATTAATACTTTTATTGTTATTATAAGATAAAATATGAATAGTACTTTGCGTGTGACTTATTTTTTTTTAATTTTTCACATATTTTTCAAACAATACGGACGGTCAAACGTTGGACACGAAACCCACAACCACACTTAAAATATAACGGAGGGAGTATGTCCTTAAAAACAAATTGTTGATACGTATTCGGATCCTATGGCGATACTACGATCAATATTTCAATTCTACAATGACAGTAGTCGAAAATAATACTGGAGCGATGTGTATCATTCAGTATGATAGTATTGAATGATACTACGGTATGTATTTCGATACCAACAACCTGGTTACAAGATTAGTTTTGCATGAGAAATATGGCCTGTTTGGGGGACTTTAAGATTCTGAGAAGCAGCTGGTTGGGTTTCCCAGCTTTCGGCATTAGTGCATTTTCTGGATTTTACAACTACAACTTCTCAAAATTTGGACCAAAAGCTATACTGTTTGGGGAGCTTCTGATTCTGAGAGAAGCTGTAGCAGCTAGAAGCTCCCCCAAACAGGCATATAGTCACCACGGGACGATTTTAGTATAGCCTAAGTGCAACTTGGATTATGTAGGACAAGAAGTGTATTGGTGAATAGGAGAATAAGGTTGAATAATTACTCCCTCCATCTAATTTTGATAGTCATATTTCCAAATCTGAAAATTTTATTTTTGATAGTTATATTTCAATCAAACAACCTATCCTCTTAATAGCTTTCTCGGATTTAATGCGTGACTCTTTATTCTTCCACACAAGATTGGTTGCATGGGCATCGAGAAATGTAAATTTTAATGAATCGCTTGTTTACGAGAAATAACTAGTAGCATGCTTAAATGAATGATAAGTAGAATTACTTATATTTGGTCTATGTGCCAAGATGAAATATGATAATTAAAAGTAGATGGAGGGGAGTACATTGCAACCTGGTTAGGAGGTTGCAAAAGAATCCGTAATGAACTAGCCTGTCAAGAAATTGAAGAAAAAGCTACCTGTAAATACACTCACCAAGTCGCCATGAGTCTTTGCTAGCGTGTCATCGTCTCATCGACCTTTCCTGGCGTTCATCGAGTGAGGGTCCTCTCTGCTTACTGACATGTGGATCTGAATTGGCGTTCATCATGTAGGCGAGGGGATCGACATGACATAGGCGAGGGGACGGGTGAACTCATGACGAGATGTTCGGTAGACGAGGCCAAGGATGACCTCGCAACGCCGCAAGTTTATCTATTTTGTCATTACTAATTATTATACATATCAATAATTTTTTATGCTCCATGTTGACTAACTAGTCTTTTAGAAATTAAAAGCGATATTCTTTTTTCTAAAAATGTTCTAGAATACTATGAAGTAATAATATATGTAGACATAGATGTTATTCAATGGTTGATATATGTAATTCAATAAATATATATGAGTTCTATAGAAACATTTGAGAGCGACATTTACCATGAATCTAATGATCATGATGCAATATAAATTTATATCGTTGAAAAACCGTCACCAGAATATGTTGCATGTTAGATACTCGCTCCATCCAAAAATAAGCTACATTTCTAGTTCAAATAGCAAGTAGTTCAAAACTAAGTACAAATGTATGTACAATTTAACAATTCATAATTTATTCTATACGTAATAAAAAAAATATGTGCATTTGTGTACTACTAGCTGTGCTTCTAGCTTATTATTTTTATTTCCAAACCGGAATATTTCATATTTATGAATGGTAGGTTTGTTACAAGAAAGAGAAAATTATAATTGACGATTTTACTGTATAGATTGACTTAAGCAAATATCACACATAAAATACAAACAAAGGTTTTGAAAAAACTAAATTCTCCACTACATATATGCTTAACAAAATTATCATTAGATTTTGCTTTATAAGAGTACTTAATGAGTTTAAAGCTGCGCATATATATACCATTAATGAGCTGGAAATCTCACACTTCAATAATAAATAAATAATTTGAATATATCATTTCCACTCTAACAACCATTCAATCAAGTAAATTTTATTAAATTTAATTATACTAGTAGCGTGCCAGTACTAACGCAACTGTGATTTTTAGAACGTAAATCAAACATGTGCGTAAAGTATATATGACAGATGAGTGATATGAAGAAACATACATGACTTACCATTGCCTTTAAATTATAAATTATATATTGAAAGAATATAAGAACACAAACATACGGTGTAGTCCAAATATATCGTCTAGATTAATCTTAACGAAGTCGTCAGCATATATCTTCTCCCACCAACACCACAAAATATTCAAATATTCTCCTATTGTATAATACTTGAAATCCAGGTTAATCATAACAGGGAATAAACTGTAAATAATATCCTTATCAACGTCTTAACAACGTTTAACAGTAAATAATGTCACAATACACACATAGTATATGAAGCCAACCATTACAAGAAAAAAAACGAAAGAAGCATGTTCAGCTATATTATGATGATCATTGTAAGGGTTGGTGAATAAATTAACCGATTCTGACGAGTGGGACGTGCAAAATTTAAACCATGAACTCCCACATCATGAAACTTATTTTCAGATCTTAATAAAATTTCACCGGTCATGGATGATAATAAATCCTGGTCATATATCTCTATAGTTTGTGAGATTGGTAAAACGACAAATATATTGAAATAGAGGGGTCTTAATGCTAGCATCATTTTGTAGTTAGAAGATATTTCTTTTTATGTTAACCTTTTCCATATTTTGTCTGTCGAACTCCATTTTTGCATTCGTAAAATTCTGAGCCAATTATCTATCCATATATATTCCCTTGATATATTCATTGTTGCAGGTGATATATGGTGATGGCTACCGATGTTGAAAAGAATGACCAAATGCTTAAGACAAAGATATATTTCCGCTACGAGGATATCATATTCTTTTTCCGCTACGAGGATAAAGAGAATGAGAGTCCTCAGTCACCCCAACTGATATCATATTCTCTTTCCGCTACGAGGATAGAGTGGTAAATAAAAGATTAAAACTAGCCGACAATAAAAGATTAAAACTAGCCGAGGACATAAAATAACTGGAGATATAAGAGGATCAACGGGATATACAAGAGGTGGAGATAGAAGAAGAGGAAGTAGTTGCAGATTGGTTACATCGATCATCAAGATACGTATATACTTTAATAGTGGTAAGAGTAATGATTATCAATCAAGCTCTGTTTTTTGGAAGAGGAAGTAGTTGCAGATTGGTTACATCGATCATCAAGATATGTAGAGACTTTAATAGTGGTAAGAGTTATTTTAGGTACAATAGGAAATGGTACGACTCTAATCGTTGGAGTGGCTCAGTCAGGGGCTATGATCGTCGGAGTGGTTGGAGCGGCACAGTGAGTGGTTCTGATCATTGGAGTGGTAAAGGAGTGAGGGGATGTGATCGTTGTAGTGGCACAATAACATGTTCTGATCGTTGGAGTGATGAGGGAGTGAGGGAATCTGATCGTTGGAGTGGACAGTGAGGCTCTGATTGTTCGTGGCATGGTGACGGACTCTGATCGTTGGAGTGGTGAGGGACTCTGATCGTTGGAGTGGTGAGGGAGTGAGGGAATCTGATCGTTGGAGTGGACAGTGAGGCTCTGATTATTCGTGGCATGTGACGGACTTTGATCGTTGGATTGAGTAACTAACTCTGATGTTGTTATTTTGTAAACAGGGTTTGGGTAAGGACATTATTTGTATTATGGATTTTGTACATCAATTCACTGGATGTTAAAAACTAATTTCATTAAATTCTATCCGATAAAATTTCGCGTCTAAACTTGTGTCATGTATCTCAATTTAAATCCCTCCTTTATTCTTCTCCTTGTTATCAAAGTCATCTCCTAAAAATTTCTATTTCGAAATAATCCTATGCGAATCTACAAATAATCTTGTGTAAATCTTCGTCTCCTCATCCCAAATCCCGGTGTGCTGCTGCTGCTGCTATTAGCTGCTGCCGCTGAATGGTGCTGTTGCTGCTGGAATTAGCTGCTATGGCTGTTGAATGCTTGCTGTTGCTGCTGCTGAATGGAAATTTCTTCTGCTATTTGGAAGGAGAGAAACACACGTGTTTTCCAGAGTCAGAGCCGGACAGCGGGTAGCCTCTTTGCTTTGATTAAAGAGGAGGTTGTGGTCTGGAAAGAAGCCGGTGTTTTCAAAGTTTTAGGAGAGTAACAACAGCATGATGTAATTGTTTTTTCTTTTGGGAAGTTGCCCTTGTGACAACATCCTTTTACTTCGACAGCCTCTTGTCGAAGTTGGAACCTTGTAAATATGTACATACCCCTTTCTTAAGTAAATTTGGTCCGCCTATTTTAGGCCGGCCCAGCTAAAAAAAAAAAAATCATCCGCAAGAAATTAAACTATATCCAAAACGCAACGGGAGCAAGGTCAATGTTTAGAAGACTATGTGCGTCCTTGAAAAATCTGGTCGCGCGAGCCCGACGTCCCGCAACGCACGGCTCTCCCACCCTGTTGTACTCGACACGGAACGTGGTCATGCGGATCGCCCGTATGCGGCCCTCTACCTCCGGTTCATCCCCGTGAACCTTGCATTTGCACTGATTTGCAGGAGAATTGTGCAACTTGGACTCGACCATGCAGAACCTGCTCTTGCCCATGTACAGCAGCTTGGCGGCTCGCAAGCCGTACTTGTCCGGCCGGAACATCATCTCCGAGCCGATCCGCGACGTGAACGGCCCTTCGCCCCACGGCCCGTAGCCGTCGTTGGGGCAGCATCAGAGGTAGCCCTTGTGGACGCGGGAGAGGCCGACCCAGGCGTCCAGCTCGCCGACGTAGTGCGCCTGGCCCTCGAACGGCATCAGCCACCCGCCGACGTGCGTCCACTCGAGGTGCTCCGTGTCGAAGGAGAAGGTGTTGTTCCGGTCGACGTAGCTGCCGCCCCTGCCGTCGACGACCGGCTTCCAGTTGCTGACGGACACCCAGATGGTTCGCCCGTCAGGGTGCACCGCGTAGGCGCTCACCCTGTCGGAGGTGATGGGAGGCATCGAAAACGCGTTGTCGTCGGAGATTTCCTCCCAGGCCCACGGAACGTCTACGTAGCCATGGCCACTGCGAGGCGGCGGCTGGGCGCCGAGGACTTGGAAGCCAGGGTTGCACAGCCTGACGAGCCTGTCGCCGACGGACACGCAAAAGGGCTGAAGCTGTTCCCCGAGATTCTTGGGCCACGGGCAGACCATCATCGCCCTGGTCACCGTGTCGAACACGGGGATGCCGGGGATCACTTCGGCGGACACCGGCAACATCATGAAGATCTTGGAGCCGTGTGCCGTGATCCACCTGGAGTAATTGATCGGCGCCTCCACGCGGACGAGCGGGGAGGGCTCGTCGTCCCTGTTCCGCGCCTGGCACTCCGCTTCGGAGTCGGAGTCGAACTCGGCGTCAGGGTCGAACGAGTTCACGTCCACCCTGTAGATGCCGTACCCCTTCTCCCAGTCGTCCATCACCAGGTACAGATACTTCCTCTTCCGCCGCTGCGTCGCCGGCGCCGGCCTCTCATGCTTGTTCGCCGTGCGCCCGGACCCGTGGCGACCCGACGAAGACGGCCGCTTGTCCGTTCGCCGGGAGCGGTGCCGGCACGACGGCGCCGCCGTCCCTTCCTCCATGCGCCCTGATGAGCCTTGACGACCCGACGAGTACGGCCGCTCCTCCACGCTCCCTGATGAGCCATGGCTACTCGACGCTGACGACGCCCGCTTCGCCGAGCGGCTGGACCCGTGGTGGCTCTCCGACGGCGGCCGCTTCGGCATATCGTCGATGTTTTCTCCGGTGTGCCTCCGTTGTTCGCACCGCTCTCCGTGCGTGTGCGCTTACACAAGCAGACAAGCTGCATCCGTGGTGATCTCTGCACGTTTAAATAGCCCGCGAAAGAGCTAAGACTCGGACTCGGCGTCCAAATCAGATTCGCGCATTGGAGCGTGGAGGGAGGAGTCCCGGCCCACCAAAATCGGCTGCTTTGCACTTTCAGGCCCACATACTCCTTTACCGGTCCATATGATCATTCCTAATCTCCCAGATTACCTTCCCTACGATATTCTCAAGATTAATCATTTTTGAACGATCATTCCATTTTGGAAATAAAATGCCACTGAAATCTTCATCTCTCCAGAAGATCTAGCAATGGGCGAGAATTTCATAGCAACCTTAGTTCGCTGTAGGTTCCACTCTAGTAGTCTAGTTGAGTTGGGAAGACGGTCGAGGACCCAGGCAATGGCGTCGGCGAGCCACCTCCGGAAACTCGCCATGCGCTCCGGCGGCAGAGCGATGCCCATCTCGATGCCGCCGGAGCCAAAACGGTCCTCTGCCACTGACATGGCGTCGGTCGATCTTCTCCACGGACACGACGTCCACCTTCACCGGCCTCCCGAACCCGAAGTCCACGTCGATCCGGCCACGGACAACGGCATGTCGTCCACGCACGCCTCGGTGATGCGCTCCACCCACGGCTCCCAGTATCCGGGCTCGCGGTGCACCGCCTCGTCGATGCCGGCGGCGACAGCGGTCAGCGGTGCAGGCCGTGAGGAGGCCCTCGGTGATGGTTGGTGAAGGACCGACTCTGACTAGTTGGGACGGGGAAGCTTTCAACCTTTGGCTCCAGCATCGTGAAGCTTCCAACAAATCATCAACGAAAATAATGAGCAAAACCACACGATATAAGAAAATGAGAGTCCTCGGACGACGGACGGTTATCCTCACTAATACCACATTCTTTTTTCACTATGAGCATAGAGTGGTCAATAAAATATTGAAAAATGCTGAGGATCTAGAAGATCAAATAAAGAAACAAGAAGATCAAGATCAAATGAAAAAGCAAAAGGATATTACAAATGAGCAAGTAGTGGAGTATTGGTTACATTGATAATCCATATATAGTAGATGAGACTTTGATGGTGGGAGGAGTGGTGGTTAATTAGCACAAGATACCACTTGATGGTGGGAGTGGTGGTGAGCACAAGATACCACTTAAGTTCCTGTTCAGATCTATATAAAATTTTATATAAAGTGGTGGTTATCACCTAATCCCTAAAAAAGGTTTCATTGGAGAAGGTGATCACGAGAGATATGGCTCAAACAGATATTCCCGAGGTAAGAATGTGGTAGTTATATTCCTTAATGTAGATTTTTAACTGCTTGACAGTGATACGAGGAGTGTGAAGCAAATGAGTGCATGCGCTTAATCAAACTCCATGTTTAATGTCGATAGGACCTGTCGACGTTTGATGTCGCAATTCTAGTATTTACATAGTATGGGGATCGTCGGTGCTAGGATATACGCGAGACTGAGGTAAAATAGACGGAGACGAGGATTTTTATATAGGTTTGGGCCCCTGAATTGTCAGGTAATAACCCTACATCCTGTTGGCCGGAGCCGGTATTACTCTTATTCACCATAATCACACCAGTACAATATATGGGGTAGCCTATCTAACTGTTGTCGACATGGCAGTCTGAAAGTCTGACTCGTAGTCGACAACAGGGTAGTTTTCCTCCTCGAATCCGTGCCCGGCGAGATCAGAGATAGCGCTTTCGTCTCTCCTGACAGTATCCGAAGACACCGTAGGGGAATAGCCGTGCTTATCCCTGAAGTCGATATTCGGCGTCTTGTCTCGACGTATGTTGGCTTGTATGTTGATCTTGTGTCCTGATCTATTGTTCCGTGTATGTTGATTGTCTCCCCTCTTCTCCTAGGGGTCTTGTATTTATACCCATAGGTGTCCTCTTGTCCGAGTAGAACCTAGGGAAACCAATATGGATACAATCTGAGTAGTCCTCGTCGTTTCCATGTAGAACTCTGGCTGTCTTTCCTTATCCGGAACTCCCTCCATATCCGAAGTCAGTTTCCGTATAAGACATGGTATGTGATGGGTCCTGCCGAGATTTAGTCAACTACTATTAGGTATATGGTATCCATAACCCTGACAGTACCAACACTATAGTGCGCGGCATCTTCTTCGTTGTCTCTAGTTATTGACACAAGAAGACACAGATTGAACTTACCTATTCTGATTTGTTTGCATTCATTTGTTATGTATTCAAATTCATAGATTAGGATGTGTCATATGTGATATTATGTAGCTATATTTTAGGACAAACGTATGGAATCCCTATTGATAAATGTTCCATGTTCGTCTAGAGAATTACATTATCATTGTGAAGGATCCGATTTAGTTCTATACGAATACTGATGGGAGATAACGTCAAAATTGAATTAAGTTATTATGAGTCAAGCAAGAGGCCTATAATTTATAGACTTCAACCATACTAAGGATTCAAAGCAAACAAAAGCCTCAAAGGATACCAAAGGATTCAAAGGATTATATTTCTTAGGGTAATAAATTCAAAGTTCTAAAATTCAAGCAAAAAGACTTAGGTTGTGTTTAGTTTCACGCTAAAATTGGAAGTTAGAAAAAATTGGAACGATATGATAGAAAAATTGGAAGTTTGTGTGTGTAGGAAAATTCGATGCGACGGAAAAGTTAGAAGTTTGAAGAAAAAAAGTTGAGATCTAAACTGTGCCTTAATTATTTTTGCAGATTCCACTCTAGCTATTTGCAGTGGGAAGACGAGGAGAGCCAGGCAATGGCGTCGGCGAGCCACCTCCGGAACCGCTCCATGCGCGCCGGCGACAGAGCGATGCCCACCTCGATGCCGCCGGAGCCGGAACGGTCCTCGGCCACCGACATCGCGTCGGTCTTCGCCACGGACACGACATCCACCTTCGCCGGCCTCCCGAACCCGAAGTCCACGTCGTACACGCCGAACCTCGTCGATCCTGCCACGGACAACAACATGTCGGCCGTGCACGCCTCGGTGATGCGCTCCACCCACCGCTCCCAGTACGCGGGCTCGCCGCGCACCGCCTCGTCGACGCCGGCGGCGACCGCCGCGCAGGCCGTGAAGAGGCCGTCGGCGATGGTGGTGGTGGCGAGCTCCTTCCTGTACTGTGCCGTGGCAAAGCCCGGGCCGATGCAGTTGCCGAGGTACTTTTCGGGGACGCGGGGCTCCAACCGCGACCGGTGGTCGACGGGGAAGACGAGGTGGGCGCGGCCATCACCACGAGGCCCTTCTACGTCGTCGGGTCCAGCGCGGCGGAAGCACAGCCACGTGAGGCCGAGCGTGGCGACAAGCGACGTGCAACGCGGCGGCGCCACGCCGCGACGTGCGGCCTCGCCGGCGACGGCGTCCTTGACGTTCTGCAGCTGCTGTCGCGACAGAGTGAAAGCGGCGAGGAGTTTGCCGGCGACGTCGGGCGAATCGAACACAAGTTTGGCTTCGCTCGCGGGTGAGGCGAACGCGTCGTACATGTCCTTGCGGTCGCGGATGATCGTGCGGTCAATGACGGGTGGCTCCGGGAGCACCCGGTCGCCGGCGCAGGCAGCGGCCCAGGTGTGGAGGAAGTGCGTCGAGCTCACCCCATCGCAGGCGGAGTGGTGGACGGTGACGCCGAGAGCGAGGCCACGGCGGTCGGGCGGCAGCACGGTCGCCTGCAACGCGAGCACCGCGCCGCCATTCGGGAGCTCCGGGACGAACGTGGCAATCTTGGCAACCTCCCTCGGCTCGTCCGTGGCCGCCAGCTCATCGACGCTGACGCCGACGCCGTCGTGCTCGGCCTCGGCGACAGTGAACGCCACGCCGTCGCCGGGCTGGTAGAAGAGCTCGTACCGGTTGGTCTCGCCGGGCGTGAGGCGGACGCGGCCGGCGAGCGGGTAGAAGGCGTGGAGCGCCCGGGCCAGCGACTCGACCAGCCGGGACAGCACGGCGTCGACGTCGTCGTCGCCGGGGCCGAGGCGGTAGAAGAAGACGCGCTCGACGGGGTGGGCGCTGAGCCACTGCGCGTCCAGGAAGGTGAGAGGTAGAGCGCGCTCGGCTGCGGGCGGCGCCGGCGACGGCGAGACGATCGCGGTTCGGAGGGCGCGGAGGCCGCCTACGACGTGAGTGCGTGGCTGTGCCATTGTGTGTGTCGCCGCCGGACAGGTGGTTGCTAGTGGCTTGTGGTTGTCAGCTGATAACGATTCGATAAGGATTTTGTTACACGTGGTTGCTCGTGCAGGCGTTATCAACGCCGTGGGTGGTCCGGAAGATGCGTACGTGCGGAACATGCCATTTTCTCTACCCGAAAAGTGGGTCATGCACTCTTGTACACCTTGCATTTCCACTGATAAGTGATAACTGAGCTGCAGGAGAAGTTGTGCATCTTGGTTGGACTCAACCATGCTGAACCTGCCCCTGCCGTGCAGTGCAGGGCTCATACATGTACACAAGCTTCACGGCTCGAGCCACGCGGATCCGCGACGTGAACGGCTCTTCGCCGAGCGACTCAAACCGTGGTGGAACCAGCCCAACCGAAGTCCAACACGGTTTAATTCCGCCACAAGCTAAGTATGTAGGCATGTGGTTTTTCCATCCTCGTTTGCACGAATTAGGAAATAAATCTTACGGTTTAAATTACGTGAAAGTTACGTACATATTACATTGTAATTTTATTATATAAGTTATATTATAATTACATTATGATTATGTTGTATTATATTTGATAAATTTTTAGGTGAAAAATTTATGCTTTGCACTTTTAGGCCCCATTGTACTGCTTCGCCGGCCCATATAACCATGGTATTCCTTCTTAAGATTAAAACAAAGGCCCGGAGGGCCTAATCCTTGTGGTGTAGAGATTAATGATGCTGTGCTAACTTTTGCAAGGGAACACAGAGACATTTGCTGATGAAAATGACGAGCATATGTCCCTTTTTCTTTCTTTTTTTCGCGAACACTCAAAAGGATTGCACGTCAATATATTAGAAGAAAAAAGTTTTGATACACGACACACTCAGCCAGACCGGCCTATGCCAAGGAAGGAAGAAAAACAAAGATAAAAAACAGGGCAGAGCCACTCTACGCTCCCAACAATTCCCCAAAGAAAGCGACGGCCGCTAACGACCCCAGCTGGCCCTCTGAAAGGATGGACTCTAGGACTACTGCGACCGAAGAGAGCACAGAGTCAAAGACCCTGAAGTTACGTTCCTTCCACAGTTGCCATGAGACTAAGAGGACTAGGGAGTCGAAGCTGGCACGGAGATGATTAGGTAAACAGGCCCTAGAAGATGGCCACCAATCCTGCAGCCAGCTGCCACAGAGGGGAGAGAGGGCAGCCCAGCCAGGAGATGACAACACCCGTAACCAGACTTGACGAGCGAACACGCAGTCAAGGAGGATGTGGTTCGCCGTCTCAAGCTCTTGAGTGCAAAAGGGGCAGGCCGAGTGGCTATCAATGCCGCGCTTCTGGAGGAGATCAGCCGTCCAACAGCGTTGCTGAAATGCAAACCAGAGGAAGAATTTGTACTTAGCAGGGCCCTTCGCATGCCAGAGAAGATTGGCACAAGCAAAGGAGTGCTGGCCAAAGAAGAACGCCTGGTACGCCGAATGCGCCGAGTAGCACTGGTCACTCGTCCAACGCCAGACAAGACGATGCCCGACACCCGGCGTAAGCTGAATGTGGAGCACCGCATCTCAAACAAGGAGAAATTGGGAGATGACCGGGACAGTGAGGGTGCCGCGGATGTCAGAAATCCAGGCGTTGTTTGCCAGACCAGAAGCAACCGTGCGCGAACCACGCAGACGCAGGGGCACAGCGAAGAGGAGATCCGGAACCAAGGAAGCTACCGAGCTGCCGCAGATCCATTGGTCAAACCAGAAAAGAATCGACTCACCATCAAAAAGGATTATAGCGCGCGCACTATTACATATGTAACATCACACTCACACCCCGTGAATACATTCCCTAACATATGCTTTAAGAGATGGAAACCAGCGGCACATCTCTGATCTCACTAAAATTTTGTTGAAAGCCCATCTGCATATACGTAATATTTGTGAATACCAGAATTTGAACCCTTGTGAGTAGAGTTATGCACAGACGACTCTGCTACCACACCACTGGTACTTTCCCATATATCTTTATTTTTAAATGTATGTTGATAACTTGTATCAGTTGCTTGATGATTGGCTACGGATAATATGCACAAATTTGACTCGTTCCCAACTCTTCGAACTTGTGTACTAGTTTTCTCTTTGCGTCACGCTATGTTCTCAGGATATTGTTTACTGTATTCTGTGTTCTGTGGATATTGCCTTGTGTGGTTGTGCCTGCCTAGTGCCTACACGTCTCTGTTCTCTTGCTGTACACAAGACGGGTCTACTAATTTTCTTTTTTCCTTCTGTTGTTTGTATTTTGCTAGAAATCTGAACTCGTGCAAACTGCAGAATCCACATGGTCCTATTTTCTGTAGGATTCTGGCGAGGCCTTTTCATGTTAGGCTATTCCTCCATTTGTTTCAGTATCTGTCTGAATAGACCCGAGATATACTCTGATTATTATTATTTTCCCCGTGAGGCGAAGCCTAATGCCGTCATATGCCGATCTCTGTACCCACCTCTTACAAAGAGCTTGTGCACACGCATGCATCTATCTGCTAATTCAAGCCATTTTTCTGCCGGAATGAATTAATGATTGGCAAGCCCCTATATTTTGCACACTTTAAGCTGTACTTAGCTGACCCAACGTGTTCCATGCATTGTGAGCTGTGAATCCGTGATCTTGCCACGCAGTTTAACCGCTGTAGTGTAACAGCGACGTGCAGTTAATTAGCTAGTGGTCGATGTCGACCACCTGGCATGCACGGATGCTAACCTTTTCTTCCCCTGAACATTCCTGCACCCTTCTTTTTGGGGGCAGGGAGATCGCCGCCTCGCCGGAGACGAGACGCGATCAAAGAAGTCGGCGATGGCGACCCTGTCTGCTGTCGGTTCGGCGCGCATGCACCTCGGCTGGCGGCTGCAAAACAGCGACGTACGGCGCCGCCCGTTGCTATGGCCGTGCAGAGTTTCTCCCTAATTGTACAGTTAGTTTTTTAATTTATCTATATTTAATACTCTATATATATATATATGTTTAAAGATTCGATGTGATGTTTTTAGAAAAAAGTTTTTGGGAACTAAATATGGGCTAAGAAACATCTAGCAGCATCAGCAGAGGCATGAGTTGACAATCAATCGATCGATCGATCGAT
The DNA here is from genome assembly GCA_000338895.3 of Oryza meridionalis. Lineage (NCBI taxonomy): Eukaryota > Viridiplantae > Streptophyta > Magnoliopsida > Poales > Poaceae > Oryza > Oryza meridionalis. Next base: position 29,706,224 of record CM002527.2, read on the forward strand.
CTCCTCGCATGGAAACTTCCTTTTCCTGTTTGTTCCAGACTTCCAGTAGAGGCGTCAGCATCAGCAGCAGTGACTACGAAGACTGGGTCTTTTGTAGAACACGAGCAGCATTTTTCTGCTACAGTTCACGCTAAAATTAGAAGTTTGATTGAAATTAGAACGATATGATGAAAAAGTTAAAAATTTATGTGTGTAGAAAAGTTTTGATGTGATAAAAAAGTTAAAAGTTTAAAGAAAAAGTTTGGAATTAAACAAGGGTACATGGTTTACGTCTCATGCATGATGTCACAATTTGGTTTGGTCAACCGCTCGATGGCCGCGGTGTGCAATATTCCTGAATCCACGTGCAAAAATGCGCGATCTCGGTTTGGTCGTTACTTAGACAGCAAGTACACATTTCGGCAGGGAACGAACAGTACGATTTGGCAACGGGTGAGACAATTTCTACGGGCTGATCGAACTTGACAGGGTGGTCCAATCCTTATCTGGCCTCAATTTGTCCAATAAGGGCAAGTATAAAAGTAGAGATCATTATGGTCTCTATATTAATTATAGACTATCATGTTATAATAGTTAAGACAATACGATCTTTAACCATTAATGTACCAAAATGTTTTTTTACTAATTCTTTTTTATTAGACTCAATGCAATAAAAAATTTTCTAATAAATGCTAAGAGTCAACTCTATGCCGTTATTATAGGTAGCAACCATCTTTCTATTTCCTTCTTCCTCTCTCTTCCACATCACCAAATATTCTTGCATGACAATAAAGAGAGACTGCTAATTAAAGACCATTATACATGCCCTAATACGTCCCTTTCCCTGAAGTTTAATCAAGATAATTTAGCTTAAATTAGTCACGCAAAGCTCACCTTATTCTATCCACATATAGAAACAGCGTCGTGGATGAATTGCATATCTACAAGCTGGTAAAGTAAATTAAACAAACATATCTATGCATGCACGCAGCCATGCACTTTCCCCGGTGGGTGCTACATGCTACTAATTCAAAAGAGGCAAGTGACAGTATATCCCTTGTGCTTTCGCACGATTCCGAGTTCAGATTGGTCGGCTGGCAATTACAGATTAATATCTAGTGTAGGATTATTTGGTGCAACCAAGCTACTGCTGTTCGGGTGGCTTACGCGCTGATCAACTTTCACTAAGAGCAAAGCTAAGAGCAGGAACGCAGGATATATGTGCGGCCAGCAGTATGAGTCAGCTGTTGTTTTCTCGATGGATGAGATGACAAGAGGCGTGAGGCGGACACGGTCGAATACAATTACTGGCCGCTATTAAACCGGCAGATGCACACGCATCCATCGGCCGTGGCCCGTGGCCGCAGCACAGCAGGATTGCATCAGGGCACCGGATTCCGAGGGATGTTTACGTGATGCGCGCGGAAGGGAAAGGGCGGGCCAGAGCAAAACCAACGGACGGACTACCAACCATGCTGGGAGCATGTCACCATGCCTCCACAGAGTACTTGTCAGTGACAACTGACAACTCCTACTCCTTCGGTTCCATAGAAACAAACCCACTAACGCATTCCATTAGGACGAATTTGAACATAGTGTGTATATACTTTAGAATAGTGCAGCGTGTAGAGCATCGACTCACAAGCTACTACCTCCGTTTTAGGATATAAGTATTTTTTTAGATTGACATGAATATTAAGAAAATATGTAAAATTGATTAAAGGAAAGCTATGATCATTGGTAGGTGGAGAAAGAGCTAGTGTATTTTTTAAACGGAGGTAGTACCGCGTACTACCAACAAGAGCAGTTCCATTTTCACTGCACAATCACGATGCACTGTCTTATTCTAGCAGTAAGGCAATGTACATCAGTACAGGTGCCGATATGAGGTTCGGGGTCCATCCTTATTACAGCCGAAAGCTCGCTTTTGCAACTTGAGCTACACTTTTGCAACTTGAGCTGATCGACGGGGTTTTGCCATGTCAAGGTGCAAGTGCCGTTCTGAAACAGCAGGAGTAGCTAGTATAGTGTTTTCTGTCCCAACTGGTGTGACATTTCGTGATTTCGGTAAAATTCCTATGCTTTTAGACAAGATTAGCGCGAAAAACTTCCCAATGAAATTCATTTGTCGCATGGGCCATGGCATACAGTATGTAGGAGTAGGTGCTATTTGCCACTTCTGTTCGAGTCTTCTTCACAGAAAAGGAGTTGTGCTAACGGCATAATTCCACGACTTGTAAAAGTCACGCCTTTATCAATCAGGATCTCCCACAAAAGTAAGTTGTATATACTCCTTTAAGACAAGAAGTACAATACAAGCATGGCTATCTTGGATTCTTGGTAGCGACTTAATTGAGAGCGGATTAAAGCTTAGAACATCAGTCACTCAGTTTTCACTAACTGGAGGAGTAAATACAAGACACTGGAACACATATAGTTACACACACCTGATTTACATTTTTTTTACAGTTTCACAAACATACCAACACAAAAAGCGTCAGGCACGCACAGCGTCACGTGATGCACATGTAGGGCACATCTGCTGTCCGCTGATCGCAAGATTAGACCCACGGTTGATCGCACCAGACGAAACATTAATCCATCGGTTGATCAGCTAGCTAGTCCCTATCAACTAGTAGTACTGCTACAAGAAGAACACACACTAGCTAGCCGAGACGAGAGCTAGGAAGGAAGGAAGAATTATCCTTAATTAATCAAGGGCAAATGAACCTAATCAAGAAATTAACCACTGCGATGAGTAGCAAGAAGTTTTGTCTAGCTGTAGAGGGTGACGAGGCGGCGGAGGCACCTGGAGCAGGAGTACTTGCGCTTGCTCTTGACGCAGAGCGGGAGGCAGAGGATGCGGCGCTCGCTCTCGACGTCGGTGGCCACCACCGCGCCGCCGCACCGCGGGCACGCCCCGGGCGCCTTGTGCGTCCCCACCACCCGCTCCTCCGCCGCCCCGCACATCGCCGCCACCGTCGTCGCCATCCTATCCAGTCACTCTTATTATCTCGCTAGCCGCCACCACCAGTCCACCACCACCACAGCAGCAGCAATCAACCAAAGCAAAATAGGCTAGGCAGGAGGAGGAGGAAGAGGACGAGGAAGATAGGCTAGGCTGGTGGTTGCTTGGGTTGAAGTGGCCGCATATATAGCGAGCGGACAAGGTGGGGGAGCAAAAGAGAGATGGACGCGCGCGCGCGCGAGACGGGGGCTGTGGTGCAGGGGGAGGGGAGCATTTTGCTCGGTGCATCTGCTCGGCTGCACGGGCGGCGCGTGCGTACGTGGCAGAGGGGATCCGCGTATGGGTAAGAGGGCATGCGCATGTGCCGCGATTCTGCCTCATTTCTTCAAGGAGAGGGGTCGGCGGGCCAGCGTGCGCTTTTCCGTCGTATCTGGAGTCAGCGGTTTTATCGATAGTGTAATTTGCTCTTCCTCTTCGCGTACGCTGTACGCTTTTGCCTTTTGTTAAGTAGAACGGCCACGTTAAGTTTCCATGCGTGATGGGGAGCGTTCGTTAGCTATACTAGCGTCGATCACGGTATTATGCAGTCACGTGCAGGTGGAACTGCGGATATCCGAGCGCATATACCACTTTGCTTAAATCTCCATCGATCGATCACAAGGTTTTCTGCTCATCCAGCTATCGGCCTAACTAACATCCTACTCTTTTAACAACAATCAACTTAATTGCAACGCCTTTTGGTTTTGTGCCTACAACAATTACGTAGGTAAGGAGGCACTAGGGATGTACACCCCCTCTGTCTCATAAAATTTTAATCTTAAATATGAATAGTTGAGATTGTATTAGCGTTCAATCTATCAATTACTAATCTAGGACAAAACAGTAGGATTGGAAAATGACCACAATAACCATATTTAATGAACCCATTGCATGCACATATTCCATATATACAAATGATTAAAAGGAAGTTTAAGAGAATTAACCCATATAATTAGCATACTTAAATTACAAGCTAAGAGAACTTAAGGAAACTTATCTAGATGAATCAATTTGTTGGGCCCCACATGGCTAGAAATACAATTTTTGTGGGCCAAAGTCTTAGAGCTAGAAATACAATTTATTTGGGACGGAGGTAGTATATTTATGTTCTTGTTCTCAAAAATGAAAGCTTCATTTTTTGTAGCTACTACATTCATCTGAAACTTCTTAATCTAATAGTATGTTTAGTTTGATTTTACACTAATGCGTAGGATAGTTCTCATCTCCACACTTTTTAGACGAATATTTATTCAGATTTATAGATATGATTAAACTTTCTTTTAAGAATAGAGGGGTACTCCCTTGGGAATATTTGAGAGTAGATAATTAAAGAAGACTGATAAGATAGACAAAGCAGATTAATATATTTTTTTAAATTAACTTTGGTATATTCGTTTAGCTGTTTGAGGAACCTGTATACCAAAAACGGAGGACTTTTCCATCCAATCTGCTTCCACCTAACACACCCTAATCTGACGTTTGTTGCACGATACACCGCTGCTGCACGGGCCACACGAAAACGAGACACACACATCCTGCGGAGCATCAACGTACGAACGGTCGCCGTATGTTCGCCTCGCCCAACCGGCACGCAGCTTGCGGGGACACCCGAAAGACCGACCGATCCATCCATCCCTCGTCCCGTCTCCTCTCCCATCCATCGCGCATCCCCGCCACCAACCGCCCGGGACCGGGACCGTGCCCGCAGCAGCAGCTGGTCCCGCAGCCGTACGTGCACGAGCGCGACGTCGTCACGGTTGTTGCAGCCACAGCGCCCGCCCGCCCCCTGATCCCGGCCTCTCCCGCCCCCGCGCGCGCGTACCGTGCGGCGTCGTGCGTGCGTACGTGCGTGCGCCGTGACCAGCAGCCGCGCGGATCGATCGGTGGCGCGCCCCACGGGCCACGGCTCGGCCCTCCTTTTGAGGTTGTAAAGTACGCCGTGCTTATCCGCGGCCACGTACTTGCTTTTCCCCATTTTGTTTTTTTTTGTTTTTTTTACTATGGGACACACTACTACAGGACGATTTTTTCATACGATCAAAATGGATTTTCATAGGTAAGTAGTGGGTGATCCACCTGTATCTTGGTGCTAAGGTGTATGCAAAAATATGTATTTTTACATGCGGGTAAAATAAGCGTGTACGGTGTGTATGCCAAAGTTGTACTTTTAGGAGAAGCGAACTTTGCAAGTGCGAACAGTCTAGAGGGACCCTCGTCCGGGAAAAAAAAATCTTTTCTAGGTGACAATGAATGCTGTAATAGTGACAGTGGGTAAAAGGCGTGCGAGGTGATGGGTTCGTAGTACAAACAATCTACAGCTCTTTTTTTGGATAATGATCTGCAGCTCTTGTTGTAGTACTACGATAAGCGGATAATCATGCGTAGGAACGAAACAAAAAGTTTCACGCGAAAAAGGGATAGCTGTGATGTTGAGGTTTGGCCAGTGTAGGCCACAAATTTTGACAATTTAACCCTTTGAAAAATCTAATTCTACGAATGAACCGTCGCCAAAACTTATTTTAAAAATAGTTCCATTTGACGCCAAACTTAGACAGTTTGGCGCTGACTCATCCTTCCATCCGCGGTGACATGGTATTCAGCGCCAGTTGACGTGGCGCTGAGATGGGTGTCTAAGTTCAGCGCCACACGATTTGGCGCTGAACTAAAGGGTCACTTTTAAAATAAGTTTTGGTGGCGATTTATTTGTAAAATTAGTTTTTTCAAAGAGTCAAATTATCAAAATTTGTGAGTGTAGGCTGTGAGCCAAGCATCCAAGTCACGAGGGATAGTCAGCTTTGTCCAGCTGGCTGGTTTCTTTGTGGTCTTTTTTATTTTTCCCATAGCTTTTGCTTCACACGTTGTTTGAATGTGACTGTCAACATATCTGTCTGTTAAGAGTTAACACTAACATGATCTGGAATTTTTGACAGACCATTAGACCAAGGGTGACATGGACGTGTGAAAATGTCAGGCAAGCAAGCAACGTAAGCTGTGGACTATACTATTGTTAATCCACGCTGGAAGCTTCACCCAAATACGGCATGTCGAAAGGGATATGGTTAGGTGTGTTTAGTTGACGTAAAATTGAAAGTTTGATTGAAATTGGAATAATGTGATGGAAAAATTAGAAGTTTGTGTGAATAGAAAAGTTTTGATGTGATGGAAAAGTTGAAAGTTTCAAAAAAAAAAAGTTGGGAACTAAACCTGGCCATACTTACATTCTTCTATTGACCTAAATAAGGGATCTTGTCCATACTGTAAATGATTTTATCCATGTATTATTATATATGTGAATTCTCTTATATTTTAGACGTAGATAGTAGTTGTAGAAAAAATGCTTAAGAGTTTGCACGTACTGCTAATTTATGGGTCAATCTGGGTACGCCGTACGCTTTGCTTCTTCACGTTAAGAATTGCAGCATTGTTCCTGGAGAAGGAAAATGGCGAAAGGCCGAAAGTTGCATCGCATGTGTTACATGCATGCATGTTTTGTTGACCAAAGCTTCTGTCCAACCTACGAGAACGTGATCTCAGTTTTCGTTTCCATTTCAGGCGAAGGGGTCGGGGCCCTCTGTCACTGTGTCACATCACATGCATGATTTTTTTTTTTTTGCGAGGAACATGTATGATTTGTTGACCATGCATTAGGCCTAATTAATCATGCTGCCAGAGGACCAGTGGTGGTGGTTGCATTGCATGTATGTAGCTCAAAAACTCGCCAAACCAAACCAATTAAATTGCTGAGCTTGTTTTCAGAAACTGGTAATCAGTACAAGACGTGAGATGCATGCGTGTTGGATTAAGCAGCTACTACCGCTGCTGTGTAAATCAACCAGCAACACAGTTTGGTTAGGACAAATTAAAAGATTCTGCAAATCTCCGCTTATCTGCAAGCGCGGTTAAAGAAGTTCACACGGTTGATCCCTTGTACAGCTTCTACTGCCTCTCACTGTCTGGACGATATTTCCCACGTTTGGGCAGACCAGACTCTCCGGAGGCGACGACACGACGGCAACTGGTCAGTGCATGAACGAGCAGGTTTGATGCCGACGCGCAGCACGAAGAAATTCGGCGCCGGCCGTCGTTGAGGCACGCACGTTTGATGCAATTGATGCGTGCCCGTAGTCCGTAGAGAGCGTGAGAGACTGACTGATGCGTCAGCGAGGCCATCCGCTGTCTTACTTAGGAGCATTATAGCTATTCTTCCATGGCCAGCATTTTTTTTCCCGTGCTGACCTTCTCTGGCACACAAAGGGTCCTGCTAAATACATATGTTCTTCCTTTGGTTTACATTCTAGGTCCTGCTAAATACATGTTCTTCCTTTGGTTTATATTCTAGCAGCGCTGTTGGATGGCTGATCTCCTCTAGAAGCGTGGTATCGATAGTCACTCGGCCTGCCCCTTTTGCGCTCAGGATCTTGAGACAGCGAACCACATCCTCCTCAACTGCGTGTTCGCTCGGCAGGTCTAGTTCTGGATGTTGTCACCTCGTGGCTGGCTGCCCTCTCCCCCGTGGCAGCTGGTTCCAGAACTGGTGGCCATCCTCCTCTAGGGCCTGCTTACCTGAGCATCTCCGTGCCGACTTCGACTCCCTAGTGCTTCTGGTATCTTGGCAGTTGTGGAAGGAACAAACTCTAGAGTTTTCGACTCCGCGCTCTCTTCCGTCTTAGTGGTTCTAGAGTCCATCTGTTCGGAGGGCCATCTATGGTCTTTAGCTGGCGTTGCCGCTTTTAGGGAATTGTTGGGAGTGTAGCATGGCTAGACCCCTTCCCGCTGCTTGGAGTTTGTACTTAGCCGTCGTAGTTTCTTTAGCTTCAGTTTTTTATTTTGGTTTTTCTCCCTTCCCCTAGCATAAGCCGGTCTGGCTGATTGCGTGATGTAACTAAAACTTTTTTCATCTAATATATTGACGTGCAATTCTTCTTCGCGCTTGCGAAAAAATTAAAGCCATGTTTAGCACAGTTTCATATTTAAGATTTATATGTTGGATTTAAAATTTATATGTTAAATAGTAGTTTGAAATTTTATAATTCATCTAAAATATAAACAAAATAATTCATTCAAATGTTATCAACGAAATCGCAAATCTTGATCTATAGATTTGTGAAGCGGATCTAGATACTCGTCTAGATTCATTCTTCATCCTAAAATAATTTTATTTTTCACCGTTTTATTATCTTCAAATAACATCATTGTATTTGAGTTCATTAAAATGAGAACAAATGCATAAATGCATTAGGACTAGTTAAAGCGAAAGGCAATTGCATTGAGATCTGATTAAAAAAAAAGGTAGTATTATAGTTTTTTTGTTGGTACATACTGTATGGGATATATGAAAAATAAAATTATTTTGGGACGGAGGTGATAACCAAACGAAATCTCTTACTAGGATGGAGGTAACAAGTCACGCACAACACTTCTCTCTCTCTCAAAAAAAAAAGGGGTCACAACATTCGCTACCTCTCGAAGGGCTAGGCTAGGCTTGGAGCATGATTTTTCTCATAAAACAGTCTAGTGGGGAAGTAAAATGCAAGCCGTTTTTATAAACCGTGTTTCAAAATGTCACAAGTCGGGCCACGTAATGAAAATACAACTCCACGGAAGCCCCCGTGTAACCAACAACATATGGACACTGTTAGATTTACATGACAGATCAATAATGCAGGGAGCGCAAACAAGTACAGAAATATAAACTAAACTTTCATGGGGTTATTGGTCTTCGATTTATACTCTGAAGTTTCAATGTGCCCCAGAATATCTCATCGCGCTCTACCTATAATTCCGTTGCCTAAACAGCCTATTGCCATGACTTTCAGCCCTTATACTGCTACAGGCAGAATCGCTGCTCCTGTCAGAACCTTGCATCAGGCAGGTCAAAAATCAGAGGGCAGATGAAAAATTCCTGTGCTCTATGGTTCAAAACTACTCTTGTTTCCCCTGCTTCCTCCCGAACGGTCGTACCGTTGGTGTTGCAATGCCAACTGAGTGGGCTTTGCTATTGTCATTTAAAGGAACAATTCGCAATGGGTGGGCTTCGGTATTGAAGACCCACTCATCGAAGGATATGACTGATGGAGGAGAGAACAGGAGGTATAGGTACTTGAGAGTCTCTGCTAGGAAGAAGCTTTGCATCATGTTATCCTTCTCACCAGTATTCACCTGGAAACCAAAATATTTGACAAGAACTTGTGTAAGTCTTACACTAGCGCTCAGTGGGAATTCAAGTATGGATGCCATCATAAAGACAATAAAGAAAAACTTACATCTCTCAGCCCAACGTAACCAGATTCTATGCGGGAGTTCTTTTCAAATGCCTGGAATATGTCCCACCCCCAGTCTTGGTATGTTTTGTTCCCCGTAAGGCGCCACAAGTACATAAGTGATTCGACAGTCTCAGGTCTCAGGATATTCCATGATGTGCCCACGTTCATATCCTAAATTAAGAAGCTATCATTTAGCGATAAATGATGGAATAGTACGTGATTATTATAGATAATAAAATATGAGCTGCCTTGCTACCTGTCCAGTATGGAAAAAATAATTCTCCCCAGCCAACTTTGTAGGAGTTGTTTGGTAGAAGTTATAACAGGTCCGAGCAAGCTAAGAAGAGAACAAAAGATTATATCAACAAAAAACCATGTCTGTAATTGATCGAATTGGATATGAGTTGACTACGAGACTTCACACACCTTAAAGTTCATAGAACGAAAAGAATATTAGACAATAAAAATTCTTTAATTATCTAGTTAGCAAATAAGGATTTAAGATTTTGAATATACAAGTGAGAATTCCTAAAGGACTAACCTCTTTCGCAAGATTCATAATTTCTTCAGCCTTTTCAGTCTCCTCATAGCCAGAGGCCCCCAGTGCCAGCATACCAGGGGCAAAGCATGCAAGCTCATCCATCTGCGCTAGTCACAAGCCGAACCAGTGAGAACTCCCGAGAGAGAATGAAAGTTAAGTCCAAATGATCCTCTTGTTGATTACAGCCAACCGAATGGGATTATTTACCTTGTCAGACAATGAACCACCATTCTTCTCGCAAATGTAGTAGTAATTAGAGGGTGTAGTTTTTTTGGTCAAGCTTAGTAGGCCTTCCATTGATGTCTCCCACATTTGTCTAGTCAAAAATCATATAAACAGTTATCAACATGCTGAATGAAACTGTATGGAATTTCCAGTAAAAGAAATCAGTGAAGGGAATATGAAAAGGTGAAAAGTGAGGCTTATAGGCTCAAACCTGTAATGCTTTACATGCTCAGTTTTATTCCCCTGGACCCAAACCTTGAGCAAATACTCGTAGAAGCTGAACCACAAATGTAGTTAGCTCCATTTTTCAATGATTCTACACTCACTAAAATTAGGGTATGCAACAGAAAATTTATGAACAATCCAATAGAGCAAGTTGCTTAAAGGTTTGCACAAATTAACATGGAAAATACTAATGTTAAATCACAGAAGGACCACTATGTTTTCAGGAAGGAAATAGCTTGTTGGAATACGTGAGAATAGAAGTATAACCTATCTCCCATTGCACCAAATGTAATTGTTGAGTAAGACGCAGTTCCTGAATGAGGGTTTATGTATATAGGGAGTAAGCCATCGCTTGGGTATATCTTCTGAAGCTGTCTGATGACATTCTCCGCCTAAAATTGTATTGTATCAGGCCAAACTGTGAGTTCAATATTAAGAAAGCCAAAAGGAGATTTTCAGGCAGGATTTAAATTTATATAAATTATATACGGACAGATGCCATTTTTTGTAGGGCTTTGCTTACGCACACTGGTTAGCAAAATATTATAAACATTAAAAGAAAAGGCAGTAATAAATAAGTACGGGCTGTTAGCAAGTTATACTTGTCTCCTAGACTATTGTACCTGCGCCTTGGGCTCTGGCTGCAGCCATGCGCCAGCCTAGGCACTAGTGCTGATTAGTGTGTGTGTTAATTAGGCCTGGGACTTCCTAGCTTGTGTTCACACCTTGAACCCTTGAAGTCCCCTGCCTATATAATGTAATCTCCTCTAAACTGTGATTTAATCTAAATACAATACAGAGTCTTCCTCACTCACATGGTATCACGAGTCCGGGTCTACCCGATTCTTCTTCCGCATCCCTGGTGTGCTGCTCCTAGCGCCACTCCTCCGGCGTGCTGCCCCTGCGCCGCTCCTCTCTTCCCTCCATGGCCGGCTCCCTCCATCCCTCTACAGCTGGCGACGACGCTGCAGCCGAAGCCCGCCGCGCCGCCCTCGCCCGCGCGGAGGAGGCCGAGGCTGAGGCCGCTGCTGCGGCCATCGAGCGCGACGCTGCTGCCGCGCGCGTCCGCGCCGCCCTGGAGCGTGCCGCCGCTGCGCCGGAAGATGCAGAAGAGGACGCGTCTTCCCTCTCCGATGGCTCTCGACCTTCCGTCCACGCCGCCATGGTTCTTCAGGAGGCTGCCGCTGTTCTGAACCTCCACGCCCAAGCTGTGGCCGTCCAGAATATCCGCAGCCTTGTCCACGTCATCCTCGACGTCAACTCCGGCAACTTCGCTCGGTGGCGCGAGCAATTCCTGCTCACGCTGGGCAAGTATTCTCTTCAAGGTCATGTCCTTCACGACGATTGTCCCCTGAACTCACCTGACTGGGAGCGCATGGACTGCGTCGTCCGTTCTTGGCTCTACAGCACCCTCTCCAACAACCTCCTCGACATCGTCCGGCATCGCGGCGACCAGGGTGTCACTGCCCGCACCATCTGGCTTGCCATTGAGAGCCAATTTCTCGGCAACCGAGAGGCGCGGGCCCTCATCCTCAACACCAAACTCCGTACGCTCGTCCAAGAGGACCTCTCTGTCACCGACTACTGCAAGCTTCTCAAGACCACTGCCGACAACCTCGCTGATCTTGGTGAACCAGTCAGCGACCGCTCTCTCGTCCTCAACCTCATCCGAGGATTTAACGAGCGGTTTGCCTCCGTTGGTCGCCATCTCCGACGTGGCCGTCCCTTCCCTTCCTTCTTGGAGGCCTGCGATGAGCTCATCCTCGAGGAACTTACCATGGGGCCCCTGACCCTGTCTCCCCCTACAGCTCTCGTCGCCGGCACAGGTGGCGGCTTCTCGTCCTCCCGCCTCGCCTCCCAGCAACCCTCCGGGCATCCCACTAACAAAGGGGGCGGTCTTGGTGGCAAAGGCAGCGGCCGCGGCGCTCGCGGCAAAGGCGGCAAAGGAGGCAACAGGAGCTGCAAAGGCGGTGGCTCGGGCACGTCTGCTCCACCCAACCAGGGGGCGAGCGGGCCTTGGCCCGCATATTACAACCCGTGGCTCATCGTCCCAGGGCCGCGCCCCTCGACTCGCGCTCCGCTCGCTCAGCCACCACACCAGCAGGCGCTGCTGGCCCAACAAGGGGCCTTCCTAGCTTCGCAGCAGCTCCCGCCAGCGCCGTTTCAGCAGCAGTACCTACAGCAGGCCACTCCTGCTGCCTACTATGGTCAGCAGGGCGCTCCTCTGCCTTCCCTCGGCGCCACGGCTCTCCAACTGGTCTTCCAGCAGCCTGGGATCAACAATCCCTTGCTACAACCTTCAGCACCATGACCCTCTAGCAGCCGCCGAACAAGGAATGGTACTTCGACTCAGGTGCCACCTCCCACATGACATCTGATTCTCGCACTCTTTCACACCCCACCTCTTAGCGGTATCCTACTCCTATTGTCGTCGGCGATGGCTCCTTACTTCCTGTCATTGCCACTGGCGCTACCACTCTCACCGACTCTCTGTCACTTAATAATGTTCTTGTTTCACCACGACTTATTAAGAATCTCATCTCTGTGCGCCAGTTCACTACTGACAACATTTGTGCTGTTGAATTTGACCCTGCTGGTTGTTCTGTGAAGGATCTGGAGTCCCAGAAGGTGATCATCAGGTGCAATAGCTCCGGGCCCCTCTACCCGTTGCACCTCCCCAGCACCACCACTCTTGCCGCTGGTTCTTCGCCTTCACTCTAGCATCGTCGGCTCGGCCACCCTGGTTGCGACGCCCTGTCAAAAGTCGCCTCTGTTCTCCCTGGTTGTACTAAAGAACTTGATTCTATCTGTCATGCATGTCAGTTAGGGCGCCACACTCGCCTTCCGTTTCAGTCATCATCCTCTCGGGCCCCTAGTTTATTTGAGCTCATTCACTGTGATTTGTGGACCTCTCCAGTCGTCAGTGTTTCCGGCTTTAAATACTACTTAATTATACTTGATGATTACTCACACTATGTTTGGACGTTCCCCCTTCGCCTCAAATCTGACACGTTTTCCACTCTTACTCATTTTTTTGCCTATGTTCGCACTCAGTTTGGCGCTGCTGTAAAAGCTATCCAGTGCGACAATGGTCGGGAGTTTGATAACTCTACCTCCTGCTCCTTCCTCACCAACGGCATACATCTCCGCATGTCTTGCCCATATACCTCATCTCAGAATGGGCGGGCTAAGCGCATGATCCGCACCATTAACAATGCGGTTCGCTCTCTCCTCTTCCAGGTTTGCATGCCCCCTTCGTATTGGGTTGAAGCTTTACACGTTGCTACACATGTTCTCAACATCCTACCCACCAAAACCCTTCAATCCTCCATACCATACTCTGTCCTATTTGGTAACCAGCCCACTTACGACCATCTTCGTGTCTTTGGCTGCGCCTGTTATCCTAACCTCTCCGCCACAGCCACCCACAAGCTTGCACCCTGCTCCTCTTTGTGCATCTTCCTTGGCTACTCCTCCAACCATAAAGGATACCGCTGCCTTGACCTTCAATCCAATCGTGTTCACATCTCTCGACACGTCGTATTTGATGAGCACTCCTTCCCTTTCTCCCAGCAGCCCTCTACTCCCAATCCGGCGGCTCTTGATTTTCTGACTAATGATGCTAATCCAGTGCCCAGTTCTATCGGTGCACCTCTATCTTTATTTCCTACAGGTGCTTCTGCTGGTGTTCCTGCACGGCCACGTGCGGCCCCTACTGTCGGCATGCCATCAGCGCCCAGCGCGGACTATCCTCGTGTGGCATCCAGCGCAGGCACAGCCGTCGAGACAGCAGCTGCCACTCCAGTGCCTAGCACGGCCCCTTCACCGATTTCTCCAGCCAGACCAGGTGCCCGGGCAGTTTCCTCTGCGCCCGTTGCTGCTGAAGCTCCAAGCACCCTGCCTGCCACTTCTGCTGCTGCAGCCCCGAGCGGGCCTGCTGCAGCCCCCGGCACCTCGGCTTCTCCTGCTGCTACTACAGCCCTGGGCAGGCCCCGACCGTTGCTGGTCTACTCGCGGCGTCAGGCGGCAGCCCCTCCTCAGTGACCAGCTGCCCCTAGCACGTTGGATCTGCCCAAGGGTGCCATATCAGTACAGCCCATCACCAACAACCACGACATGACGACGCGCGCCAAAGCTGGTCACCGGTTTCCCAGTGTCTACAACAGCACAACACTGTCACCGGTGCCCCGTACCTTTCGTGGCGCCCTTGCCGATCCCAATTGGCGGGCCGCCATGGAAGAGGAGTTCTCTGCCCTCCTTCAGAACAACACATGGGAGCTTATCCCTCGACCGACTCAAGTCAATATTGTCACCGGCAAATGGAATTTCAAGCACAAGTTCAGGGCTGACGGGTCTCTCGAGAGCTACAAGGCTCGATGGGTCCTCCGTGGTTTCACTCAGCATTCTGGGATCGACTTTGACGAGACATTCAGTCCTGTTGTCAAGCCCGCCACAGTTCGGACAGTGCTCTCACTCGCCCTCTCCCGCGGCTTGCCAGTTCACCAGCTCGACGTAAAGAATGCCTTTCTTCACGGGACCCTGTCTGAGACCGTCTTTGCTGCACAGCCTGCTGGTTTTGAGGATCCCACTCATCCTGGATATGTCTGTCGCCTCAACAAGTCACTCTATGGCCTCAAGCAGGCTCCTCGGGCATGGTACAGTCGCTTCGCCACTTTTATTCTCTCACTTGGCTTTGTGAATGCGAAGGCAGACACCTCCCTATTTGTCTATCATCATGGCACTGACACAGCATACTTGCTGCTCTATGTGGATGACATTGTACTCACTGCCTCCTCCATGGCTGTTCTCCGTCGCATCATCTCTGCACTTCAGCATGAGTTCAACATGAAGGACCTCGGCAAGTTGCACCATTTTCTTGGGATGCAAGCTCAGCACCGTAATGGCTGCTTGTTCTTGTCTCAGCAACAATACATGATGGAGATCCTTGATCGGGCTGGTATGGCTGAATGCAAACCCTGCTCTACTCCAGTCGACACCAATCCGAAGCTCTCTGCTGTCACTGGTGACCCAGTTCGGGATCCCTCTAATTTTCGCAGCCTGGCTGGTGCCCTTCAGTACCTCACTTTCACTCGTCCGGATATTGCTTACGCTGTTCAGCAAGTGTGTCTCCACACGCATGACCCACGGGAACCTCACTTGGCTGCCCTCAAGCGGATCCTT
Source organism: Oryza meridionalis (assembly GCA_000338895.3). NCBI lineage: Eukaryota > Viridiplantae > Streptophyta > Magnoliopsida > Poales > Poaceae > Oryza > Oryza meridionalis. Next base: position 29,721,645 of record CM002527.2, read on the forward strand.
CGGTATGTTCGAGGTACTCTCCATTTGGGTTTGGTGCTCCGTCCCACAGCACAGCATGAGCTGATCGCCTACTCTGATGCCGACTGGGCCGGTTGCCCGGACACTCGCAAGTCCACTTCTGGCTATGTGGTCTTCCTTGGTGACAACCTCATCTCCTGGTCCTCCAAGCGCCAGAACACCGTGTCCCGATCCAGTGCCGAAGCTGAATATCGCGCCGTTGCCAACGCCGTTGCAGAAGCTTCCTGGCTGCGCCAACTCCTCAGTGAGTTACAGTCCCCCCTGCAGCGCGCTACACTGGTCTACTGTGACAATATCAGTGCCGTCTACATGTCCGCCAACCCAGTCCAGCATCAGCGCACCAAACACATTGAGATTGACCTCCATTTTGTCCGGGAACATGTTGCCCTTGGTGCTGTTCGAGTTTCCATGTTCCAACCACCTCCCAGTATGCCGACATCTTCACCAAAGGACTGCCATCCTCCCTCTTCACTGAGTTTAGAACCAGTCTGAACGTCCGCTGCACCGATGCTCAGACTGCGGGGGGGGTGTTAGCAAGTTATACTTGTCTCCTAGACTATTGTACCTGTGCCTTGGGCTCTGGCTGCAGCCATGCGCCAGCCTAGGCACTTGTGCTGATTAGTGTGTGTGTTAATTAGGCCTGGGACTTCCTAGCTTGTGTTCACACCTTGAACCCTTGAAGTCCCCTGCCTATATAATGTAATCTCCTCTAAACTGTGATTTAATCTAATACAATACAGAGTCTTCCTCACTCACACGGGCCAACATAAACCAATGATGTAGGATACAAATTTACATTAGGGATCAAAGTATTTGATGGAACTCATACCAATTGATTTGATCCATGCAATAGCATGTCAAATAAATAGGATAAGTAACAACTCGGTTATTTAGGATCTATAAGTAGGACCAACATAATCAAATTGATTATGATTTGGATAGATTTTCTATTTCCAACTTATAACAGCCTTTTTCTTTGATATTTTATTCTTGAAAGGAGATCTAAAGCAAACCTGGCGTCATCTGATAGAGAGAAGTCAGTATATATACTTAACCAACAAGACTGGGGTCAAGCTAAATTCAAGAACTTTTCAGGAGAAGAACATTTGTATATGAAGAAGGCTTTGATTTTGAAGGCCATCCAGAAAATAAAACACTTTAAATATGACTTATGAACAACAAAAAAAATCATTTATTCCTGCAGTCATGATTTGAGTACTTATGTGTGTCACAAAAGGAGGCATCAAGGAGATTTGGTTCCAGTGGTTATGACCATAGCATCAAGTGAAAAAGGGATGCATGCATGCACATCAACAACAAAGGGAACAATCAAAATATTCCTTTTTGCTTGCTCAAGAGTCAAGAGCCAGGTGGTTAGTCTCACGTCGTGGTTTGGTTCGTTGGTCGTGGTCATTTTTTTCTGTTTGTGTTTGTGGTCGGGTTTGTGACACGCATGGTTCTTAGAACTCAGTGTGTGCGTGTTTGGTTTTGTACGCATGTTCTACCCCCTCTTCTTCTTATTCGAGGAAGGAAATAGAAGCCATGTTTTGCACAGAATTGGTTGCACTTAATTTACCAAGATAATTGCATAAAAGTGGCAGGATGTATGAAATATGAGTAATCTGTAGAACCTTTTGTTGATACTTGGGATCACCAGTCCTCTGTGACAAAGCTATAAATTCAAGTTGCTCCGTGCCAGAATCAGCAAGGATACTATCACCCTGCAGAAACACACAATGTACATGGTTCACCATCCAAAGAGAAAAAATAGTTTCAGGTCAAATGCATTTATAAACAATCCATCGAGCAATTCTTGATGTGTTTTTATAAAGATTATGCAGCTCTCTTGCGTATTCGAGAAAAAAGTGTTTTTACAAAGATATTGGTAAATATCACATTAAACTTCTAATTTGATCAGTTTTTTTAAAAAAAACTTCTAATTTGATCCCTGTGGAGACAAGGGGCTGAAACAAATTATAAACATGATGAATTAATCATAAAGATGTATGTGATGACATGTGATTCAATCCCTTGAATGAAAACAGAGCTCTAAAGGAACAACAAAGTTTGCATCATTATGAAGAAAAATGGGATGCTGTGAACATGGTTAAAACAGTTAGCTGTAAGCTTCAGTGTGCTTAGAAGGAACACTCCATGTAATTGACTACCACTAGCAAAATAGAATCAATTACTCACATTGGTCCATCCAGGATTATGGGCTCGTCCATGAGCTAGGTTGATTCTATTATAAGGGATACCAGATGGTGTATCCCAAGCAGGTAGTAGACGGTCAGTAATATCTTTGGCCTTCTCAAGAAATACTTTGTCACCAGACAGATCATATGCACTGAGGAGGCCTCCAACAACTCTGAATATAAAAATAAAACAGAAACTTAGAAAAACTAGATATACTTTTATGTTCTAAAAAAATGTGGTCTGCCTACATAGCATCGATCAAAGAAGCCAAATATTTTAAGAAAAAAAAATACTACAACAATAGTAAACCTTATAAGGCAACCTTATGGTCGTTTCAAAGACACTTGCATCGTAATCCTTGTCAAAGCTTAGTGAATCGGCCACCCAGCTGGCATCATGAAATAGACACCGACTAAATTAGAGTATGACATAAATCATAAGAAGATATTCAAATTGTTAGAGGAATACTCCACTCTGTAATGGAGCTATAAACAAGCAGATTAGAGAACTTAACAAGATATAAATAATAAAAAAAGTGTTAAACAAAATATACTCATAAAAGCCATTTATCACATGAATAGATGAAACAAACTGAATGCCTAAAGAAGTAAACAAGAAATTCCGATTTCCCTGTATCACAAGGGATGAAGAGACGCATTCATTGTTAAAAGCCTAAAATACCTAAATGACAAATAAGTTTACTTTCTAAATTAGGGAATGCCATATTTGAACATCACGGAATATTAAAGGATGATGCAGACACAGGTTTAGTCTGAAGTATTGAATGTTAATATGAGAAACCTAAAATCTAATAGAAGTCTCTGTCATGAATGGACCAAATTAAAGCGCATGAGGAAGCATTATGTACATTCTGTATGGTGAAAAAGTAGTTAAACTCACTCTCTGGCCCTCTGAAATTCATCCTTTAGGCCCATTATATACAGTGTATCAAGTGAGTCCACAAGAGTTGCCCCGAGACCACCAAAGCTATTGACACCATTCTTTGATTGTGGCTGGAAAATAATTTGAACAAAGAAAAATACAAAAGACACTTCAGAGCTAACTCAGCTAAGTTAGAAGGGCAATAGAAATAACAGAATGTTGACTAAACAAACCTGAAGTTCATCCATTCCCCAGGCATACTTCACATAGGAATTCCAAGCATGGGCCATAGCCTCCTTAACCTTTTCTCTCCTTTCATTATTAATAGGATCAATTTCTACAAGCTTTTCTCTGGATACTTTGTCACCTGTTAGATTTTCATCCAGATGAACTCCAGCCTTTCTTAACTATACAAGAAACAACAGAAACAATCAAAGATTTTTTTTATAGCTGGATTAAAAGTTAAGTAAACCTGCACCGCATTTCACAACAAACTTTACCTGGTCACGCAACTGATTTACTTCATCATCCAATCGAGAAATTTCGGACTGAAATTGAGGATAACAGAACAAAGTAAGTGTAGGAAACAAGGTAATATTCCTGGAGCTTTGAAGCCATCAATAGTGGAGAACTAAAATCATATCTGCGATATCTTTATTCAACAGAAAATCGTTGAATCTGAACTGTAAGACATTTTTCCTGTACAACCCAATATCTGCCATCCGTATATTCATTTGCATTTACTAGCACTAGACTGAGCTGTTCAACAAGCAACATTTAAGACAACCTCGCAAATACCCTACCTTGCACTTTCACAAGTATAATTTGAAGCCATTCATTTGTAGCACTTCAGAATGAACAATTCAAGATGGTGACGAGGCACCTTTCAGATAGCATACCTTACATTTGTACTTTTAAGTTCTAAATTCTACAAGGAACTCAAACAATAAGAGTGAACAGAGGAATATCAAAAGTATATGCATACTCCAGGAGCTAAGATACGAGTTTGACTCAAACTGAAATAAAACATACCAACAGCCCAACATACCCATGTGATTTTCAAAAAGACCAACTAATCCATGTTTTCTTATGGATTACAGCAGAGCTGGATTGACTTGATAAATCCAAAGGATGAAAAATTGCTCAAAATATACATTAATGACTCATGTGTGATATCCTTCAAATTAGCTGATTACTTACAAGCCTCAATGAACAAGTGGGAAAAAACAACCTAACCTTAATTTCATCCTGTCAAACTTAAATTGACATATCACCAACTACATCTCTGACATTTGTTCTCTCCTCGAAATACATAACACTATAGGAATTTGCAATGACATCCTCCTCTAAAATAAGCACAGAATAGAAATTTTTAGGATTTTTAGACTACACCAATCTCAGTGAGTATGCTGTAAACCAACACATCAAAGAGCATAAAATAACCCAGTTCTCCAAATCTACACCTTCTATTAGTCCTATAAAACATAGAAACGTAAAACTTTACTTTCACCTGAAATAAATAGGAATAGTTCAGACCTTCCCATTTACTTAATTTACAACGAGAGAGAAATCGAGACTACGAAAATCTCACTGTACCCAGAGTGGCCGAGTACCTCCACTAATCCTAAAACTAACACTGAGAGAGTTCAAACATCTTAACCGAATTATCAGCACAGCTGAGCTAACCAGAATGCACTCCATGTGGTTAATTTGCAAACTTCCAGATTCTCGTCCCACCAGTAATCCACAGAACACAACAAAAACGGAGACTGGATCCTGAATCCTGGAAAAACCACACTCTGCTCCGCAAGCGCACATGTCCCAAAACCACCCGCACAAACTCTCGATACTCAGATCCAGCTACCAATCATCACCACAACAAAAAAAAAAAAACGAAATCCAAAGCTAAGGCGGGCAGCAAAACCGGTCAGATCCCCGCCGCCTCAACCCGGATCAGGGGAACTTCCGCGAGTGGGAGAGGAGGCGCGAACCTCGTACTCGCGGACGAGCGACTGTCGATCCCAGAAGGCGAAGGTGGCGGCGACGAAGACGAAGAAGAGGAGGGCGAGGCGCTTCGGCCGCTTGAGGTAATACGCCGGGTTGAGGTACCGCCACGCCCCTGACGACGACGAGGAGGAGGAGGACCGACGAGCCATGGACGGACGCTGCCCCCGGGGAGGAGATCGCCGGCACCCGAGCTCGCCGCCTCCGGCGAGGTCTCCGGCGATTCGCGCGTGTCACGCCGCCGCGTGGGATGTGTTTTCGTGTGTGTGGAGTTTGGGGGTCGGACCTCGGTGGTGGCTCGGTCGTCGTTGAACGGGGCCTACTGCCGGTAAATAACCACTTGGTCATTATACACTGATTTTTTTCCCCTTTTTAACTTACAGCATTCCTCTTTTTTTTTCTTTTGAAAATACTTCTTGTCTTTTTCTCATAACAAATTGATGTTATTAGCTCATTCATGTTTTTTTACATAGTAGACTTAATTAAATAGTATAATATACCAATACTATGTTAAATTAACATGTGTACCATTTTCGGCCGCTTGTGTTTTTTTAAGTGAACAACACCCCAAGCAATGTGATGTTTCTATTAATATAGTCCTTCCATTTTATATTTTATATTATAAGTAGTTTAACCGTTGTGGAAATTTGGGCTGATTTGGTTTGATGCCCTACCAAAAACCATTAGTAGTGCCAAATCTTGGGTATGTTTTGACAGTACCAATGTTTTGGTAGATTTAGACTATATGAGTTGTATTAGCTATAGCAAATATTAACATCAATCCAAACATTTACAAACTACTATTTAAATCTAAGTACTTGGTAGGGCAAGTTTTGACATCAAACCAAAACAGCCATATATCCATGAACGCTAATCAGAGATTTCCGTGTGAGTGGGGGCGTTGGCTTGCATTACATTAGCATCATAGCGTGAAATCCCACTGTTTCATGAAGAAATGCTAGCGATTGATTACCGGTGAACATACTCGCTTCTATCTCTCCATTTTAGTTTTTCTTCATAAGGCAGAGCGATAGAAACGATAAAGTTTTTGCCTCGCCATTTTGATTTTATGAACGTAGACAGCACGCCATGTGTACAGGTGGGTAGGAGGGATCAGGTACACCAAATTGGTCGGATGGAGCACGTTGTTGACGTTGGTTCTCAGGGGGTGCTTCGGTCGTCGCCTCGATCAACTTTCCGGCTCAAAGTGCTCTGCAACAGTGCAACTCTACACTGTTCGCATCACGGGCCCGCATGCTCGACGTGCTCTGCACCTTTGGTGCATGGCAACCTAACTCCTCTCGCACCACGATGACCATAAATGTAAAGGAAGTAGCAAAGGAAGCAGCAGCTTACTATCAGCATCAATCGGAAGTAGAAGCTCTCAACTACTAGCCATCACGCAGTTCTCAACAACGGGAGCGCGAAGAAAAACACGGGCCAAGTGTCATTTTCGACCAAACCACTAGCGCCATTCTTGTCAGAATCTTCACGGACGTTCAGAGCTAAGAACAGGGACATTCACAAGCATTTGTCACAGCCTACAGGGCAGTGCAGATTACTGAAATATGGGGAATATACAGCCTAAAGGTTACCCGAAGTGGCAGCATTCAGTACTATTTGTCACCAATCCTTCAGAAGTGCACCGGCGACGTCCTTGTAACTGACCTTTTTCTTCTTTGGAGCACCAGCAGTTGGATCTGGGGCTGGAACCCCGGTACTCTGTGTGGAGCTTCCTGCGTGTGGTGCCGGAACACTAGAACTGGATGCAGAACTCGCTAAGGCCTGTGGCACTGGAGCCACGTAACTGGATGTGGAGCTTCCTACCCAACAAGGTGGATTCGTCTCAGCTTTGGCTTCGGCAACCCTGTTACCAACGTCCGTCTTCATCTGGCCAAGCGATGGGATCATGTCCAGGAGCATTGCGTGCAGCGGATCAACCATCTGTTCCATCTTCTCGCACGTTGCGCTACTGGTTGCTTCAGCGGTGTCTGTTCCAAGAACTGTTTCGTTGCGTTCGTGTTTTGTGCTGCTTGGTGTCTCCGTGGTACTCGATTTGATTCCTTTGGGCTCTTGCTCATCCAGTGTGATAAGCTGGGCACCTGGAGGTGGTTCTTGGTCCTTGTCACGGGCATGTTCTTCCATCTTAGAGATGGAATCTGCGTCCAGCTTCTTATCATCTTGACCTGTTTCACCAGGACAGCTTTCTTCAGATTCACCATGATCTATCTTTGCAAGCCATTTTCCTCTTTGAGCCCTTGATCTTCGGACCACTCTAGGAGCGGCTGGATGTGCCCCCTGGTCTCTGTCACTGCTATCTTCTTCCATCTTAGAGATGTAATCTGCATCCAACCTTTGATCATCCTGTCCTGTTTCACCAGGATCACTTTCAGATTGACCATAATTGATTTTGGCATGCTGTTTTCCTCTCCTAGCCCTTGTTCTTCGGACTGGTCTAGCAGAAACATGGCCTTTGTCAAAGCTATTTACTTCCATTTTAGAGATGTTATCTGTGTCTGGTATTTGATCATCTAGACCTGTTTCACCGTGGTCACTTTCTTCAGGCTCAACATCATCTATTTTTGCATGTTGATTTCCTCTTCTAGCTCTTGTTCTTCGAACTGGTCTAGGAGCAGGCTTTACGGTTCTTGAGGCACTACTGGATGGCCTTCCCCTTTTCCTTGGTTGAGATGTATCAGCCTTCTCATTTTCCTCAAGCTTGTCATTACAAGGCTGAACAGTTTCCTCACTGAAAACAAATAGAAACTTCAGTAAAAACTAAAAGATCGATAACAATAAAAAATGTAGATATTGCGAATGCTAAAATACGACCATCCCGCATCTACCTTCGTTCAATTTCTATTTCTTCTAGTGTATCCGGTTTAAGGCTGTAAGTGGTTTCAGGCAGCCTTGTTTGTTTTTCCACTGAATCTTCCAACCACTTGTTACTGACAACCTGCAATCTTTTGTCATGTAGATAACGCCTCTCAGCAGGAGGGAGGCTGCATAAACCAGTATTTTCATAAGTTTTCAAATTTCCAGCTGTCAGTGTTTGAAGAAAGAAATTCTTCTATCATAGAACAGACCAAAAAAATTAATAAATAACCTCTTGTACAGCATGTCAAAATTGTAGGCTTGTAGAACTGAAACTATAATCAAATGAGTAGCGGGAGCAAGAATGCTGCAAACTTGACCACCATGCATGGTAAGATCCTGCTTCACTCTCTTGAGTGCAAGATCAGATATTACATTGTAGTCCGCATTCCTCCAGAAAAGAAGAGCATCAATGAATAAAGAACCACATTACATGAAAGATGATATTGACCGCAAATAAAACTTACACCAAGGGTGCATGATAGAAGTAGACACAGCAACCCTGGAAGAAGCAGAATCTCTCATCTGCGCAATACTTCTTTTTGTAGTGGTGTACCATGTTTGAATCAACAACAGCTCTGTCCATGTTGCTGAAAATCTGAACAATGTAGAAAGAAAGAAGAATCATCAAAATGGATCACTGTATTTAGGGTGTGTTTGGAACCCCTGGTTCCCAACACTAAGTGCCCGCACGAAAACGGAGCAGCGATTAGCGGGTGATTAATTAAGTATTTGCTTTTTTTTCAAAAATGGATTAATTTGATTTTTTTAAGCAACTTTCGTATAGAAACTTTTTGCAAAAAACGCATCGTTTAGCAGTTTGAAAAGCGTGCGCGCGGAAAACGAGGGAGATGGGTTGGGATTTGGGAAGAGGGGCTGCCGAACACAGCCTTAGTCCTTATCTATCGGTTCTCTACTTGGATAATATTTCCGAGCACAATAGTAGTTTTCAGACAAACTTCTTAATATCAAACTTGCCAAACTTCTTAGTAACAAAGAGTAAGTAGCTTATGAAAATTGGGAAATATTTATGCAAATTTATCGTTGGCTGTTAACATACAAACCCCAACAGGGACCATTGGATGAATTTTCGTATGTTTGGATGGATCAAAACTATGGAGATTAAGCAGGGAATCCCAAATCCCTCATACTAGATTTCTAGTCTCATATACTTGTAGTATTGTTGATTGCACAGATTTTAACTACAGGAATACCAATTTAGCACCCAGAATGACACATCTGGCATTATGAATTACAGCCAAATGCATATACGAGATAAGCATTTGCTGCATACATGAAAAAGACTTTACCTGCTTGAGGTCAGAAATATCAATGTCCCAGTAGAAATAGTCGGCATATGAGTCGATCTCTTCAGGAAATTTGTGCCTCGCAAAATCTGCAAGAAAGAGGATATACCTGCACAGTGAAATGAGTTAGAATATTTTTGACAAGAAAAGTTGATGAAAGAAACATGGGCTGTAAGCAAGGGTCAAACTTAGGCTGCAAATGAAGAAGGTGTTTTTCCTTGCAACAGTCTAAGATCCAGGAATAATGAATGATCCTTCCCTGCCGTGTGGCTGCCTGATATTTGATACCTGGGAAAACACAAGAGAATAACTTGAACTAAATTACTCAACAATTAGAATAAGAGAAAACATAAGTTTTCTAAACAGGATAAAGTTAATACCTTTTTTCTCCGCTGCTATGCAATGAGTAACTGAGTCATTAAGATTCATCGAGAAAGATCCACCATTCTCCACAACCAGTTTATGAAAATAGTCGAGATTATATGATGGAGGTATGTTGACAAAATCTAAGCATGATAAGGATTGGACCAATTCAAATTTACAGTGTACATAGAAAGTACAGTCCGCAAATAATATGCACAGAAAGGATACAAAACATTGTATTTGCAAATATAAGTGTTTCTCCCTTTAGGCCTGAGATGTCAGTCTTCATAAGATGTGAAGGGATGATTGACACATTCTTTTTCTCCCCCTTTTTGTTTGTTCTCGGTTGTTTTACCTTAACATTCTTCAGACCATTATCATCATCTGCCGCCCTGTGAGTTGTCCCATTACTTGAATGTACAATGTCCACGAATGCTGTGGGGAGTACATTTTACAGAAGGTTGAGGTATATAATCAAAATACTTACAAGGCATAAAAAGAAATGTACATTATCGTAAGATAATTCAATACAAAAGGAGATAATTTATATAAAAGAAAATTACTGCCAAAGTACCCAAAAGAATTACCCTGCACATCAAGGCACTCATGCCATGGCTTATCGTATCTCAACCGTTGAATGCGGGGGAACCTTAAGCTGTATGGGGCAGCAAATACCTTTAATAGATTAAAAGCAGTTGGAGAGCAAATCAGCATGTTGTACAAGAACAAATCTTTCCCGAGCATAAGACTTTTGAAGATAGCAAAGCATCAATGTTTATCCATAATTTGATTACCTCAGATTTGATTGTTCGAATATCGCTTGTTATGGATATTATGACTGACCTGCATTTAGTGATGCAGTATATCAGATGCTTCCTGAACCTGACAGATTGTCTAGCAATACACCAAGAACTCCCACATAAAACTTACTTATCAGGGCTTTCTATCCAAACATCTGGCCTCTCCTTTGAATGGTTTGTCACTTCATAAAATCTTGGTGGTTTTTTGGGGTACTCATTTTTCCTGATTCAGAAATAGCCAAATATGGGGGGATAAAAGGTCCAGGTTCACACGCTCTAAGGAAGTGTGTTTAAAAATTGTGATAGGATGCAACAGAAAAAACAAACAAAAAGGTACCTGAAATGAGGTTTCAATTTGGTGACAAGAGCGTCAAGCTCTTCATCAGAAAGACCAGTACCGACTCGGCAAAAAGAAAGAAATCTTGCAAGGGAAAAAAATACATTAAATAGGAGACATAACTCTTGACCTGACAGAGCATAACTATTAAGACTAACATTAGGAAAACTGCACTCCCGTTGTAATTAAGATCTCCACACATAGTTTTCCACACAGACACTGCCAAGTATAAAAGGAGATGGTAGGGGAAAAGGGTGTTCTTACCTTTTGGGATAACTATTGTCATCTGAAGGCACTGCAAGACCAACTAAAAACTGGGCAACCTATAAACGGTTAAGAATGATCAGCACTTTTTTATAGCATTCTTTTTGAAAATAAGAATATCAACCAATATATGCTCCCAGTAAAACAAGAAAAATGCAGCTTTTTTGTCCTTGAGTGGTTAGGATCAGATACAAGCAAAAAAGTCTTAGAAAACATGGTAGGATATATAGCACCCATGCAGCATAGCCCTAATGTTGAAAATGGAACAATATATAAACTGTGTAATTCCAGATAAGAGTATGTACACACCTCTCCTCCTCGACGTCCTGAGCCATAATACCCACCTAACAACAAAGGAATTGATGGCTCAATAAATCAACAGGTGCAAAATGTTTACTATTTATTCCACTCCGGTGGAAAGATGCTAACCTATAATAATAACATCAAGATCAGCACCAGCATGTATATAATCAGGCTTTAATTTAAGCCACTTTCCACTCCGGTCACCAGGTTCCCATTTGGACTCAAGGTTCTTTAGTATAATTCCCTCATCTCTAAGCAGAAATAGCATATTGAATAAACAGAAAATCTGAACTGAATCATTAGTGATATGGAAAGGTTGCTACGTTCGTCAGTGTTTGGGGAGGTAGGAAAAAAAACCTATTATCAACAGTGTCCTTGAAGAATTTCTCCACATCATCAAGACTCTGTGCCAAAATGGACCAGCATGGTTCATCTGCAAGTTGAAAATATGTTTACTATTGGACAATACAGTACTGGGCAAAGTATAACTAAAACACACTCAAGTTAGTTATATATTACAAGAAAGTAACTCTTGAGAACAAAATAAAGGGTCTTGCAAAATAAGCAAAAAGGTGTTATGTTAATATTCTGTGGAAAAAAAAAAAGAAAGGCAACTAATGTCAATTTATTTGAACCAGATGTACAGTGGGCAAACTCACAAGTGCGTTATAAAAATGATACCTAAATTTTCATCACCTACCTGGCGGATGATGGATGTTCAGACCACCTGTTGGAACTAATATTTCGAGATGGCCCTTCAAAGGTCTGACAACCTTCCGCAGAATTTCATGCCGCTCTGTCAAACTTTGGTGGATAACACTGGTGTCTCCAGCATAAAGAATGTCAAAAGCAACATCTGGACATTCTTAGCGTCAAGAAAAGCAAGGGAATATAAAATATAGGGCAGTATTATCATGAAGTAACTATCTTATCTTCTTAATGAAATGACACACGACTCTCCTACGTGTTCCAGAAAAAAAAAATCCTGGCAGCTAAGAATATTGAGACAGAGAGCAAGAAAATAAGAGGCAATCCATTCAAGGATACAGCACAACTGCAAGCAAACAAGAAAAAGAAACAAAGATCAGTTAAAAGCAAATTCTGTACAGGGATCACTCTGAAACTAAAAAATAAAGCATGCAGGAGATAAAAGTTCGTGACAAAAACCTGCCGATCAGTCTCCAGCCCCTCCTTTGCGGCCTTTGCTGCAAACAAGTATTAATTGAGCCCACTATAAAGACATACAGCATAAAAATCAAAGTTCTACAATTTCCAATGAGATTCCAGAAACCTATTTCCTGGTTTGATCCAAATTCTGCAAACCGATTAAGCATAGTATCCCAAACAAGCATTTCTCCATCCAAAATACACCTGCGGGGTCAGTACAAATTCACATCAGAATCAAGAATGGGTTATCAAGTATTGTACTAAGTACTAACTACTACTCCCTCCTTCCCTAAATAAGTGTAGTTTTAGCTAGTCAAATACATATTAAGGGAGATATTAAAAGACTACCATGCCCTTTATTAATATGGAGAGAAAACGAGGAGGGAGTACTATTGGTCAAATGACTAAAAATGAGAAGAAAAAGACGTAGTAGTATTAAAGAGGTCAAGTGGACCACTCTAAAACTACACTCTTTTAGGGACAAATTCTTAGGCTAAAACTACACTTATTTAGGGACAGAGGGGGTAAGAAACAGCCTACACAAAGGATTCGAATCAAAAATCCCCTATTGAAGCATGCCCTAAGGAGAAAGTTCTCATAATTAGTTAGTAACTTGAAAAGAAATTCAAAACATGTTTAAGTTTTCCTATAATTTGTTGACTGCAGAAAAAGGGTGTAACAAAAATAATTCTAGGTATTATGACCTTTGACAATATTCCTTCCATATAAAAATATAAGGCATATTTTGTTTTGTTAGGGCAAGGCTTTGATCAACGATTTGCTTTACTAATATATCATTTATATGACACAAAAGCATAATCATAAGAAAGTAATTTTCAATACGAATCTAATAATATCAGTTTTGCATTATAAAAACCATGTTCTAATAAAGCAAACTGCTGCCCAAAGCCTTGTCCAAACGAAACAAAGTATGCCTTACATTTTATATGGAGGGGGTAATTCATTCATTTGCTTTTTTTTTATCTATGAGCAGACTAAGCCATGTGATGATACCCTTCGGGGTAAAAAAAAGTATAATTTCTCACTTTCACCCAGAAAAAAGATGTTAGAATGCTATCAAAACCTCATGGTATTCCAAAAAAAAATCTCTTCACTAGTACTACCTCCGTCCCATATTATGCTCCTTCTGCCCTTTTTTGGGAGGGATTAAGATTGAGGTGACAAATGGTTGTGATTGGATGAGATGAGAAAGAAGGTGAAGAAATTAAATAAGAGATGGTTGTGAATGGTTGACATAGGGAAGTAAGTGGAGAAGTATCTATATTTGGAACAAATTTTGAATGCTAGAAGTAGCTATAATATGTGGCGAGGTAGTAATAGTAAACCTTACCTGTCAACCAAGATATTTTCCATAATAACTTTGGACATTCCAGGTGCATATTCTGAGTGATCAAGAAAGCTCCTGATAAACACAGCACATTAGTGGACCAGGATTAGCCTAATCTACAATGGCAAAGATATTACAGGCGGAAACAGAAAATATTATGGCAAAAGAAACCAATCCGTTTCAGAATAATAAGCAAGAGAGAGATGGAGAACCATTACCTTGAGAAGAAATGAATCTCTTCCCCATTCTTGTGAATTTGAATACGGTCACCGTCAAATTTGCACTCAGCAACCACTTGTTTTCCGTGAAGCTGGAGAAGGAGGGAGCATATAACCAAGCAAATTCTAAGATAACTATATGAAAAAAGGAGTGTCCTTAGAAATGGCTAAATATTCCACTGATACACTATAAGCTAAAAATTAAATAAAAAGACCTTCTTCCAGGCAGATGAGGCATTACTGACTCTCATAGCTAGCTGAGGCCTGACAGCCTTCCCCACTTCTATATCCTGGTCATACAGCATAGAGATATCGTGCAGATAAACTTGTTTCCGTGTAAAAATTTTATGCATCAGAATGGCAGCATGCAAGCAAAGACAGACGGACATATAATGTTAGTATCATCACCTGGCGTTTATGCCTCTGACTTTGATCATTAAGCTTTTCACAGACCAATCTCAGGTCACAAGTGACATTGAACAAGTCTTCAGCATCAGGATGGAACTCATGAAATACGCTCTTCTCACTGATCCCCAATTTCAAATCTATGATGAAGTGCGGAAAGCATCAACAGCAATCCAAAACCACTGCAGAAATGCAATTTGTAGAGTAACCTGACCTTTCAGAATAATCATCAAGAGCCACTTCATTTCAAGGGCATTGGTTTTCTTGATCAGACTAGAAAGAATCGAAGCCTTCTCAGACCTGTCAAGAATGAGGAATAACTTCTCACTTTCAAGGCATAAACTGATACACGGCAAGGCACAAATGCAAATAGATGTATTACGTATAAGCTACCTATTCTCAGTTGCAGCCAGGAGATCAAGTGCGTCATTCACCTCCTTTATCGTCAATCCCCCAGAAGTCATTCCTTGTCTCCGCTGCAGCACCTGAGCAGCACACAAGAGTATGAGAAACATCAGAAAGCTACCATAAGGCCCCGAATCACAATATCCAAAGCATGTATCGATCAAACAATCAAGCTATCTATGAATATACTTTAACTCAGTGAGATTTTTGCTACCACACTGTATCCATTCAACCGAATGAATTAATGAAACAAAACTAAGAAAACAATCACAGTATCCAAAGCGTGTATCGATCAAACAATCAAGCTATCTATGAATATACTTTAACTCAATGAGATTTTTGCTACCACAGACTGTATCCATTGAACCCAATGAATTAATGAAACAAAACTACGAAAACACTCAATCGGGCGCAGCTCATCGAACCGCAAACGCGGGAATTTATAAACTCATCAACGGACTACGCCGCCATGCCCTATGTTTTGGTTAGGGATAGTAACTGGTAAATGTGGCGGTATACCTCAGCGGCAACGAGTGCGAAGTTGCCGGCATTGCGGAAGCCGCCCCCGCGCCGCCAGTTGGTGAGCCGCACGGCGTCGGGCGAGTCCTTGGCTATCCCGAGGGCGTCGACGAGGACGGAGGCCAGCGCGGCCTCCTTGAGCCCGTACGAGCCGCGCTCGCGGTCGAGCCCCGGGAGCACGAGGCGGAGCGCGCTGAAGTAGTCGTCCCTGCCGCCGGGCCCGTAGGCGCGGTCGAGGAGCGCGCGGAGCCGCGCCCGCTTCTTCGCCGCCGTGCGGTCCCGCAACATGGCCTGGAACATCGCCACCAGCAACCCGAACCGCACCGTCGCCGCCATCGCCGCCGGCGACGAAACGCCGAGGTGGCCGGAAGAGGGGGAAAGGCCAAACGAGTGAAATAAAGTAATTAGAGGGCTATTTCTACAAAATTCCGCTTGACCTTCCCGCTTCCTCGATCTGGTCCGTACGAATCTTATGCAACGGTCCAGATGAACCCTTCGTTTCCGCAGGCCGGAACGTGATACCCACGAACGTGTCGGGCCTTTTATTGGGCCTGAACGGGAATCCCGTGTACGTCCGGATATATTGGGCCGGAAGCCCGTGCGGAGTTTATTGGGCCGGAATATATTGGCCCGAAATATGTTGGGCCGGAACGGCTCCTCGACGAGAAATTTGAGGATACGCCACCGAGGCACCGACGTACAGAAGCGAAAGCTTCAGTGAAGCTTCTGCTTCATCTCCTAGGAAACAAATTCCAAAGGTTCTTCTGTTCTATCTCCGTTATACTTCCTCCGTTTCTAAATGTTTAATACAGTTAATTTTTTAGTACATGTTTTGACCGTTCATCTTATTCAAAAACATTTTATGAAATATATAAAACTATATGTATACATGAAAGTATATTTAACAGTGAATCAAATGATATAAAAATAATTAATAATTACTTAATTTTTTTAATAAGACGAATCGTCAAACATGTTTAAAAAGGTCAACGTCGTCAAATATTTAGAAATGGATGAAGTAAAAGGTTAGACATATAATTAGCGGTAGACTATAGTTATAATAGGGGATAAAACATTAGATCTGGTGGTTATCTAACCTACGCGTGCGAGTGCGCTGTGGGAACGGAAGGAGCACGACTCTATTTTTAAGATGGCAGAGATATTTGCATCATGCACAATTGTACATGCTAATTATAAACCAGAAGGTCTCAATGGAAGTGATGAAAAGTGTTCACATCCTCTGATTTTCAGTAACCTGAATTCCTGAAATGCTGCACAATTTTACCTAGACGAATTTGGCCTCCATATGTAATGAAGCATCAACGTTGCTTGTCTTCTTCCACGACCGTACTGTGCACATGAGCGCATCTGTCACCGATCCGCGATGTCGGGAAGAGATCACAACATTGATTTTTCTTCGCAATCAATGTGCAGTATTCATTTGTTCACCAATTCAGTTTGCCGTTCCTTGATCAGATATTCAGATAGTACGCATGTTCTCAGAGAATGTATGTTCCCTTACACAAATATCAAGAGAAGGATTCTTTTGATGTGTTTTACCACACAATGGATCTTCAGACGGTCATGAAAATAAGAGGATATCGTCGCGGAAGCCTGACGAAGTGACGATGATCAGTAATTCAGTGTCTTTGGTCCTGGCCTCCTTGGGGACCGTCTGAATCGTTCATGGCCTCTGCAATTCCAAGTTCATAATCTGGTTCAGCACAAGAGGACAGTTCATGCATACGGATTCGCATTGGCACATGAGAGCCCATGTTTCACTGAATCATGGTCATGATGATGTCTGGATGATGATAGTGTCAACTGCTGAATCGATCAACTTGACCATGGTTACCCAGTAGAGAGGTTTCCCTTACAACCTATAATACAGTTCATGATCAAGAAGGCTGGCTAATACAGTTCATGATCAAGAAGGCTAATAGAATCCAGAATCGTATTAGTTATGCTTTAGCTTATAGAGCCCGGTATGAGTCTTTAATAGACTTTTGTACATATTCCCCAATCTTTTAATAGACTTTTGTACATATTCCTCAATCTTAAGTAAATTTGGTTGGTCTATCTTAACCGGCCCAGCAAAAGAAATCTTTAACAGACTTTTGTCCGGATGAAAGTTGTAACTTCATCTCTCACCTTGTGTGTGAGGACTCTTTAGCTGAGTAATATATTTTTTTAAAAAAATACAGTTGATGATTGATACACAAGCATGTTAGTATGTTACTATGTTGTTATTGCGCTGCCGGGACCAACTGTTCGTTCGGATCATTTGCCGTTTGGACTGTTTCACCAATGATTGACAGATCATGAACGAATTCAGATAGGAAAAAATGGAGGAAAAACATGAGGAAAAGGGAATACCTATTCTGAAATTCTGGATCTGTTGTGCGGCAGCTAGGGCCCTGTAAGATATCCCCTCGGCACCAAGATCACCTTTCAGTCATTCACCAATGAAGGGATGCTTTGAAGGTTTTGTCCCATAATTCTTGCTTGTGGAGATCTGTACTTTTTGTTGATTGCGATGGATTGCATCCATGTCCTTCTTGTTCCTTAATGGTAGATTCTTATTAGCTAATTTTCGGTGTTTGTTGAAGAGTGAAGACTCATGCAACAAGGTTGTTACAATCGAGATCTTGAATCGGAACCGGATGTCTCTAAGTAGGAGGTGTTTGTTGAAGACTCATGCAACAAGGTTGTTACAATCGAGATCTTGAATCGGCACCGGAGGTCTCTAAGTAGGATCGCAATTATAAAATCGTAATTGTAGATTCTACCTACTAAAGAGTTAGGCCTCTTAATTAAGATCACCTTACATGCAACTGGTGCAATGAAGAAATTTGGAAGAAAAAGAAAAACTGAACATACCTTAGGTTTGCTTCTGGCAATAACCACATCATCAAAAGATTTTCTTCTTCTGAAATACTGCATGAATGTGAAAAGGAGGAATTTTAATAGATATATCTAACATCATGTGTTGTGCTGCATTCTCACACAAGTTAAGGCATGTGGTGAATTTTCAAATGTTTTTCCACAGGCCTATTCTAAGTTTCTTACCTTACCAGGGAGAGGAATAACCAATTAGCTATGCCTTCTAGTTTTGTCTCATGCTATCTGGCTCCATTTGTTCCAGTAAGTTCAGAGGACAGTACTTAGATAGTTTCACCACCAATCCTAGATATCCTTGACAAGTCAGCCTTTGCAGGTGCAGCCACGGTAAAACGGTGTCACATCCCAAAGAACTTGGTCAATTGGAGCCCAAGCTTTTCTCCTTGATTCAATGTGGTGACAAATGAAACTGGCCAAAGGTTGAGCATCTCAAAGAACCCCCACAGATGGCAGCCTGGAACGGCTTGCATGGCTGCATCTGGAATTCTGGACAGAGAGACCTGTACCCTGAGCAGTGACTTCTTCAGGCATTGCTTCGGTGGCATGCGCCACCATTTTGAGCTAACTCTCTTGCCCAGCATCCCACCTCACATTGAAATGCATATATTCATTACGTCAAAATTGTAATGTAGCTGTTCACTGGGCCAGAGTGTTGCCTGCAGGCTGCAGCTATAATGCATGGGTACTTCTTCTATTTGCTTCAAAGGATTATGCAAATAATGTTTCTTCAACAATAGTCAGTGACATTTGAGATTAAATGCAGGCATGGTATAAGTGTACAAATGGTACATAGGTATGCTAAGTGAATGCTACTGAATACATGCATAACATAGACACATAAATGGAACCTAAATGGAAATGGAAGGGCTTTAACAGCAGTGATACATCTAGTTGAAAAAAACATATATAGTTATTTACTCAATTTCACTAAGTCTTCAAACAGCTGGATGGTAGTAGTAACCAAGCCATCATATTTCACAAGACAAGCATTCAGTGCTCATAACCGAGGAATAGGTGAAAAGAAAGGACAAAATACAAGAAAAGACTATACATCCAAATCCCAGCTTAACATCTATTTTTACTAACCTTAATCATCCCCAACATTTGTACATTTTTCTCAATTCTAACATTCCACGAAACAAACTCCAAGTCAAAACATTTAAAAAGCACTTCTTCAGCAGCAGCTCTTCTAAGTTCCAACACCCAGCTTGCTAAACCGCTATGACATCAATATTTGAGGTATCTTCACATCTCAGGACTAATCCATAAAGGTCCCTTGGGAGGACACACTTGGCCCACTGGCAACCAGTAGAGATGGGCTCTGGTGGAGGAACAATCATCAACACGTTGTCATTCTTTTGAACAACCCCCATCACACTCACGGTGCTGCCTTCCTTAATGTATCTGCAGGTGATGAAGTAAATGTAGTGATTCACTAAGATATTTTACCAGGTCATTGAAGATAAAGGCACAATTTTAGCTTGTGCATTCTAGGTGCAAACCAACTAAATAAGAAAATAATACCCTTCTTTTAGGCGCATTATCCGATCATCACTTGAGAGATTCCTTTCCCGCAGCCATCTTCGAAATTCAGGGGACATGTCTTTGTTGTCAGGATCAATGTCAATAACGACAGATTCATCCACAAATGGGGTCACTCGAGCACCATATCCTGCTTTCACCAATGCCCGGAGCCCAGATTGAAAATCTGAGATGTAGAAATCCACTGCGTGTTGCTGTCATGATTGCATTGGGATTATCAGAGGTTAAGGTACATAGAGATCAGAGCAACAAATTCTCAAAGTTCAATATACTTCAATAAAGCCTGTATACCATGATGTAATTGACTGCATCAATTTATTCTCAATGCCCACTTAGTAACGAGTTACTATCATTCATGAAAATGAACTCACCTCCATTGACCGTAATCCCCAGGTAAACCGGTGATGCTGGGTGTTGGCAGCTTTTGAGTCCCAACCCCTATATTCATGTAAGGTAGTTGAAGTGTACACACATCTTGGAACCCTTTGATACGAGGACTCGAGAGGGAAATTTCCACAAGTAACAACCTGTGAAGTTAGACATGATAACTTAAGTAATTGTTTGGCATATTATCTCAGAAAAAAAGAAGATCATGCGCTGAACCTATGTACCATCATCTGTACATCTGTAATCTCCCCCTCTCAAAAAAAATACATATGTAATCTTCTAAACTGGAAGAAGCTCATGTGAAAATAAAGCAGGAGTATTGACTGATAGGATGATATGATAAATCAACAGTATTTTACATACCCCTGTAACCTTGATATACTGTCCATCTTTAGCAGTTCTTAGATCAGCATCAGAATAGCGATCCACAAACCCAATCACACCTCTCCTTGCCCAGCAAGCATTCCAAATGAAAAGTGCAGCAACAAAACCAAACAGCACCAGAACAACTATCAGAAGAATTGCATTGTGAACAGCACTAAGAATCAAGATGCCTGCTATGAGCCCCAACACAAAGAGCACACCCACTGCCCCAAGTATTAGCTTCGAAAGGCTTCCTGTGATTGAGTAACTGTCTTCTGTGGTGATTTTAGTAACAGCCTGGTTATGAGAAAAGGATGTGGCCCGCGTCTTCTTGGATGCAGCAGAATCAAGAGGTCCAGATACTTTCCTTTGAGCACCAGATGAATTCAGTGGCCCCGACGTGATAGGCCCAGATGTGATAAGTCCAGTTGTAGGAAGCATAGGAGGAAGAGGGCCAGAATTCTGCCGCGCCATTGGGGTCACTCCTCCAGACTGAGGACCTGATGATCTCTTTACTGGTTCTCCATGCTTATTGAGAGGTCCGGAGCTAGATTTTGCTCTTGCTGATCCACTGGCACCAGGAACTGAAGATGATAGAGAACCAGAGTAGTTGGACCGATCCCCGGCATTAGGGACAGGTCCAGAATTTGATGCAGCACCTCCAAATGACGCATTCCTCGAAGGTGCGTTGCTCAGTGGACCAGATTTTCTTGACTTGACAGCGTGGAGCTCAAACATCTTCCCAAGCTCTCCAGATTTTTTTATATCACCACCAGTGTATGGCATGGCAGCAGAACAAATGGTTGGGGCCTTCTCCTTCGGTTGCTCAGGTCGGCCAGACACATACAGGCCATTGCTAAGCTGATGCGATGGAAACCTTGAACCCATGTTTTTGAAACAACAGAATAAGCTATATCTTAGTGTTCAACCACCACTAGAGTACAACCAAGTGAGATTATATTTGAGTCTTGATGTGCACAGCTATCCTTCTCATAGAACAACCTATATCTTGCATCAGCACTTGACCTGACAAAGACATCAAATAGAAAAGCGAATGAACATTATATACATATCGGTATATTATGTGTGCCTCTTGGAACAAATAGTATGCTAATAGAAACAAAGAAAAACAATTGTAAGAATCACACATACTGCTTATGAAATATCAAGGAGATTTTAGATGAACAGCCCTTCCACACATCACAGAGGGCTAATTACAGTAAAAAAAAGAAAAGGTAAACTAAGGGGCTTGTTTGGTTTGAATCTTTTTTTTTAAAAAAAAAAGTTACAGATCTTAATTTTCATGCTTAGCATATCATGTATCTCTTTTTATGCTTTGCATTGTAGCATAGTGGCGTCCTAACAGCTACTGCTAGTAATTAGCAGCTGGCTGATCCTTCACTATTTCCATTTCTGTCAACAGGTTAAACATTAGCAAAAACAAAGACGGGTGGCGTGGGGAAGGGAGAACTCCTAAACAGAGACACGATGCAGGTTTGAGTTACCAAAACCTCACTGTGGCCGTGCTCGCAACGAAAAATGCATGATGCGGCAAATTTTCCGGCCCTGGTAGGCCTATCACATCTTCCATGATTATCAGTAGCATAAAACAACTTGATATGAAATGCTTTGTTGAAACATTTTTTTCCCACTCCCCCCAAATTTCAGGCTACAGACAAACCCCCCCAAAAAACATGCAGAGATTTCATGGAGACGCGCCTCCCCTGAAACAACTGACTACGCCAAGAAATCTACATAAAAAATTTCTGAATAATTTTGAGACACGGCAAACATCACTGGAAACAACATTTCTTAAAATAAAAAAAAACGAAACCGTGTCAAACCCCCAACCCCTTACGAGTTACAGCGACAGATGCCCCCCCAAATCCCACCGGAATCTCGCTCCACCGACACAACGAAGCCCAAGCGCAGACACTCCCACGCCCCGGCCGCCCGGCCAGTCTCCACCACCAGGGAGGAGAGGGCTGCAAGAGAAGAAGAATGGCATGGATACCTTCACCACCGAGTCGAGCCCGAGACACGGAGGAGGGATCGCGGTGGAATGAGTCCGGCAACCGCCGCCGCCCGCCCGCCCCCGCGCGCGAGGAGAGGGCTAGCCGCCGGCTGAGGAGGAGGAGAGGCACGCCCACGCGCCGTGCCGCGCGCCGTCGCCGGCCGCGTCGCGCGCGCGAGGAGGCGAGGCGAGGTGGGGGAGGGGAGGGGAGGAGGCGAGGTGGTCGTGCGTGCGTGCGCTGGAGACAGAGAGGAAGAAGGGGAGGGGGGGAGTAGAGGAGGCAGGTGAGTGAGAGGGGGGAATTTAAGTATACATACACACACTGATGATTTCGCGAATGGTTTTTTTAGGGGAGTAGTAGTATTTGTTATACCCGTTCGAGTTCATAATTTGTGTATGTATGTAGGAGTAGGTATTTAGCAGTATTTTGGTTCATATTTTTTAAAAAAAAATTGTACACGGTTGCTGATGTGAAATGACCGGATTGCCCCTCGCTGCGGTGATTTCTTATTAGTACTAGTGTACTACTATGTGAGGATTTTATCTTCCAGCGTTACGGAAGAGCAGGCGACTACGAGGGTTATGATAGATTGGTTTAGTTTTTTTTTATTAAGATGTAAATTTTTTAAACAGTGAAATGTTGTGTTTTTTAAAATAAAACTATCTTTGAAATATCAAATACATCTATTTTTTAAAAGTTTGTAATAATTATAAATCAATTAATTATACACGGTTGGTTTTCTCGTTTTGCATGCTCTGACTTCATTTTTAATCTATCTCACGTAGAACTGTAGAGAATGAGAAGCGAATGCAGTGATCAACACTATAGCAAAGCATGGGTAGTACCTCGACCATAGCACGATGTAAATATATGCAATATGGAACAGTATTTGGAAGGAAGGCAACATTTTGGTCGTTTTCTCGATTCCATATTTTAGTATAGAGTTAAGTAAATTTCACAAAAATATATTTATTTTATCAAAATATCTATCTGCGATTTGGCTAGATATTTTAAGAAGGCGAAGTGGAATAATGACGAGACGAACAATACTTGTCAACATATTATCTTCGGGCCTATTTGATAGAGCTCCAACTACTAAATTTAATTTTATAAGTTGAGTCTTAGAGTGAAATTGTGGAACAGCATGAATCTAGTTCCACCTCTCTAATTTATTTTGTAAGAACACTTCACCCAGGTGAAATTAAAACTGTTTGTCTGGGATCCACAGCTTTTGAAGAGATGGAACCGAGCTGTGCCACTTGTCTTTTCTCATTATCCCTCAACGAAGAAATGGTGAGATAATGCAAAAGTATCAAAATTATCTAAGATACACCATCAGATCAGATGGGTTGTCAAACTATCAGTTAACTATCGATTAGCTTCCAGTTTTTTAGATAGCAGAATAAATATGCAATAATGATAAATTATAGTATACCACTCAGACGGATGGCATACACAATCAATTATTCAACTGACTATGTTGAATGACCACAATGCCCCTGGACCTGTGCTCAGTTCAGGTGCCCAATATGTCGATTTCCAAAGGGCAAAACTACAAAAGGGAAGCCACGCAAAGCACGAAGTGCCTGCCACAACTCCTAGCAGCAACTCAACTTGTCTCAACTACTCTTTGTTTCTTCTCTCTCACTCTCCAAAGAGGAGGCCATTAAACAGATTCAGAAAGCAACCTCCAGCTGACACAAAAAAAAAAACCTTAATTAGCTCCTGCTCCAGCCTCCAAGCTCCATGCTTCAGGAAGCGACCGGATTTAAGAATCGTGTACCAATGCGTCCAACTGATCATCGAATTCATAATCGCTTGCAAGCGACCATGAATTAATCATAACTCCAATCCTCTAGGCAGTACAAAACCCTGCTTAATTACACTGCCATCTTTGAGTAGATTGCACTGAAAGTCTCTGAGAAAAACATCACATCTTACAACTGCAGTTCAGTTTGTACTGTGATGTACCTGAACTCGATCGATGGTCGCGGATGAATCAAATCGGAGCCCGGCCTGATCATGCAAATCTCTGAAGAACGGATGTATGGTTGCCAACGACATGATCGATCGATGGAGATCAAGTGTTAAGAGGACACCAAGTTGCAGATGAGATGATTAAGAGGTAGAGGGAGGAGAATTATGCGTGCTGGTAACCAACGGTCGGCTCCTGTCGACCGCCAGAAATACGGTACGTGTACACGTGATGCTACAGGGTGGGTTGTTGTTCTTTCCTCTTCATCCCCAAACGGTCATGATATGATGATACAGGGTGATTAGTGAGCTCAAAGCCCACATGGTTAGGGGAGCTGAGCTGAACTGGGCTGAGCTGCTAGTGTTTTAGTAGGGCCCCTCTCTCATCTCATGCATGCATTGCCTGGTTGGTGCCACCTAATTTGGCATCATCTACTATTATTATTCATCAACTAATTAATTTGCTAACTGGGTAGCCCTAGCTAGTTAATTAGAGTAGCCCCATGCAACACATACATGCTCTGACACTGGCTCACTGCATGCTGTTTGATGGGATGTGTGTTTTAGGGGTATTTGTTAATTAGCTGCATGCCTCATTTGCATCAAAAGATCATCACAGGCATGTATGTACATGTGTATGTCCTGTAGTAATGTAGTATATCTTGGAGAGAGAGAGAGAGATTTGTAAAGTTTATCTTTGGCTTCTTGGTTAAGACAAATAAACTGACAAAGTGAGTTGTTTGTGAGCTTTGAAGGACTGAAGATTTTGCACAATGCTAGGCTTTCCAACATGTAAGGTGGTGGAGACAATCATCAATCGGCCGGTGTGCTTGTGTTTCTTTAAGATCTCTCATAATAGCTAGGTAACTAGCTTGTTTAGAGCCGCACTACTAATAAAGCATATATAATAAGTTTTTTTTAACTCCTTATTATGAATCATGAAACTAGCTGTGTTCTGATCCGCAGATCTCAGGAATTATCGTACAGATCAAATTTAAAACAAATCATGACAATACTGGTTGTGTACATTAGATGTAGAAGCCAGGTTACAATCCATTATCCATTATAGAGTACTCTCCATTATATATATCAAAAAAGTAATTCTAAAACAAATCGTGACAATATATTGGATGTGGAGGCAGGGTTTTAATCCCATTAGTAAAAAAAAAAAGATCATGACACTATTGGTTGTGTACATAGAGACCGGTTTTAATCCATTATCTAAAATAAATGAAATTTAAAACAAAAGAAGAATCGATGCATCTTTGTCTACAAATCTGTTTGATTGCGTTGTGTAACAAATACTCTTTTTCTTCTAATATATTGATGTGCAATCCTTTTGTGTATTCGCGAAAAAAAACATTTCTAATTATTATGTTCTTTGAGAAAACAGATAAATGTAGACTCAAAACTGCATGAATGTAGGAGCACTAGTTCTTATGATCATATATATCCAGTGTAGGTAGGAGTATTGCGGGCACTTTTCGCTTTGTGGCCCTCAGGAGATCTTGTTTCAACTTTCCTTGTCTGACAACACATCTGGTTAGATGATCTTCAGTTTGGCTATTGTAGCTGGAATGGAACCTCGGAGTACGCTAGCAGCTAACGTGCCAAAGTTTTCAGATTCGTCAGCCTTTTCTGGCTTTGTGCTGCGGCCACAACACACAAGATGCATCCAATGCCTGTCCGGGGGCATTTTCGAACAACGTTCTTCCTTATTTGCCGCTTAAAATTTGGTGTAGATTTTTGTTTGTCATTGGCTTCATTGAGAGAATGAGTGGTAAACAAGAGGATAAATAAAATTTTAGTGGTATATAAAAAATTTATTTACTATACTACCGTCACCAAAAAAGAGTTATCAAATTAATACAATATAAGATAAAGACCAAAGTATCTATCACTAAAAGGAAAATAGCATTGTCGGTTGAATAGACGAGGGGTATTGAAAAAATAAAACTCGTTTAATACTTCTCGATCTGTAAACCAAAGTAGGTAAGGATTATAAATTAACTTTTTAGGGGGTAAATTTTAAACGCAAGAAAATCTTACTTTTCTTGGAACAGAGGGAGAAATCATTATTTTCAACAAAGAGCGAACTTAAGTGGTGAGAGTGTGTACCTAATCTCACACCACTGAGTTTCTTGACAAATCTAGTTTGGCGCACAGAATAAAAAATAGCATATGGTTGTTCTAGTTACATGAGATAAAATTTCTACCTGAGATAAATGTAGGGAAATCCACTTGGTAATAAGCGTATGGTTGTTCTAGTTACATTTCTCGGACAAGACATACCACGTTATGGGCACTGTGGGTGGGTCATCGTATCATGGGCTTGTATTTTGGTACATCCAAATATCCTAACAGTGTACATGCACAGCAGCTAGCACTGATATGGTTACACTACTGTATCTCTGCATGGTCTATCTCTGATTTTAATTCCAGCCACTGGAATATGACCAATTGCATATGCATGTTCCGTTTTGCTGAATCTAGATAAGCATATGCAGATTTGACGCAAATGTATCTCGAATCATGGGGTCCCTTGACAAAGATTACTGTATATCGCTAGGGTGATTATCACCAAACTAGCAGTGTATTGAAACTAACCTGTATCAACAAAATGAGATAAAATCTGGCTGTAAGACACCACCTCTAGGTATGCAATTGGTAGTTAATGGCATCTTCTCTAAAGTTCAGAAAACAGTAGAACACCAGATGCTGAAAGTCAAACTGGAAATAAATAATCTAAGGACCGACAGCTGAAATTTTCTCTTAATAATTATATGAAAATTAGGACATATTGGCTTAAGCCGACAATTGTGCAGAAGGAATCACCGGATCACACGTTTTTCATCATCGAGCAATATTGGATCATGCACCGACAATGAAGAGATTACAATATTCATTTAGTCTATGACCGGCCAAAACATCAGTTTAATGATAGGTTTTCTTCCCCAGAAACTATGCACCGTGAAAGGCACATGGTAGAGCTAAAGTTTTGCATAAACAAAATTACCATATTCTTTTTTAAGATATACGGAAGCTTTATTGAACTCAAGCAATTACATTAAGTTGATAAAACAAATATATCGAAAATACTCGTGACATCTGCATAACTAGAATGCGAACAAATACGCTCACATCCACGAGTTCTAAAATAAAAATGATATAAGAAATGTAAGGAACCATCAATCCGTCGACTAGATCACTACCCGTAAACTCAGATAATACACTCCCTGACCTCCTACTCTCAATGTTGGCACGTCGTGACAACCAAATCCTGCAACCTCGGTTTATGTAGGATAGCCTAGTTACTGAGCTAGTTACAGCAATTTTGGTTCATTTAGTACATATTGCATCAATGGATCTCCTTTTTTTTCCCCTAATAATTTGAGGATGGTGAATCGAAAGGAAAAAAGGTGTTCCGAGTACAGTTTCACCTTTATGAAAAATTTGAAGGATAATGTTAAGGCTACGCAAAGACACTAGGCATGGCATGATAAATTGAAGGCCGGAGGATCAGGCCACCAACAGACAAGAAGAAAGGTCAGGGAAGAAAAGGCCAAAGGCAGCCGGCTTACTGTGCCAATGCTCAAAGATCAAAAACTCACAAAGAATCCTCTCCATAGAGAACTGCATGTAAGCAGCTGTTGAGATAAGTTCAGTGCAGTTATTTTTTTCAAGCCCTGCAATAGAACAGGGGAGGAGACAAAGCCTTAACATGAGAGCATGATTCGATGATCTGGTGTTGGTGTGAAATATTATGATGGTTACCTCCAGAAAAGGACAGATCACAGATGATTCTCAAAGTTGGGCATATATAAAGGCCTCTGAAGAGATCACAAACATGTTCAGACTTCAGACAGATTTCTACTCCCTCGTCCAATGTTTCATTTCAATCATATAACTTCTGTCACAAAATTTGAACTAACACCTACAAAATTCAGTGTGACAATTGGGTGTTTTCTTAAACTGTTTGGAAGAAAAAAATGAGAAAAACTAAACTAGATTAGACTAAACTGTCGGAGGGTTGGTAGTGAGAAAACGATGCTCTACGGATACAGCTGCCAGGTGCAATATTCAATCTGTTTCGCTATCCCCTAACAAACGAACAGAGTCTCCCTCCGGCACATGCGGCCCAAAGGGGGAGAAAAAAAGATTGGAGAAAAGACAGATAAGACACACGAGTTAGTTGACTGGGGATGAACTCATTATGTATTAGTATGAGTGTTATATATATATGCATTGGAAACAGGGACTTTTCACCGAATGTACAGGCATAAACACATATACAAATATTCAAATTTTGTAGTGAAAGATAGCCCATTGGATTTGGATATGCCAAGTTGCCAGCTCTGTGAAGTTCATTAATGGCTGTGTTCGGATCCCAGTGATGGGTACTAATCCCTCCCACACGGAAAACGAAGCGGTTCATTAGCGCGTGATTAATTTAGTATTAGCTAATTTTTTAAAAAAAAATGGTTTAATTTGATTTTTCTAAAGCAACTTTCATATAGAAACTTTTAAAAAAAAACGCATCGTTTAGTAGTTTGAAAAGCGTGTACGCGGAAAACGAGGGAGATGTGTTGGGAACATTGGGATGCAAACACAGCCATTATAGTCTCCAATAGAAAAAAAAGTACTAGCAGCATCTATCGATCTATTGGGGGATGTGAAGTTGTGAACACTGAACAAAAACCCAAAGAACGCAATGAGAACGTTGGGCAAATGGTAGTGCAATGCACTCAATCGTATGGCCCATGGAAAATAGAACTACATATATATATGTGCACGTCTCTTTCCATTGCCTGAACTTCTTTTCAAATCTTTTTTGCTTTTGCATTTCACATTCCAAAACGGTTCAAATTAAAACGTGAAGGTTCCATGATTGGATCAGCCAACAACCACTAAAGAGAAAAAGGGAGGGGCATCGGTACTGTAAGCGAACATGGCGCCAGCTTCCATAGCTCTCTTATGGGAAGCCCAATGATGCATGCATCATGCATGAGCTATTCCAAAGGAGAAATGCTGGAGAGACTAGCAGATGGATGACACTGTTGTTTCTCATAATTACACAACTACACGAGATCCGATTGATATCCAAGCAACAATTGACATGGATGTAACACCACAATGCTGGTAATGTGAGAGTTAGCAAGGACATATGATGTATTTTTGTTCATACGGCACCGTCATACTCCGTATTTGATGGTATTTCAGCGCCGACCGGCCTTGGCACCAACCGCGACGTTTACACCTGACGAACGTACCCACATTCGATTAGTTGACGGTTCACGATCCCGGTGAGTTCTGCAAGAATCAGTACAGGTCTTCGAGTGGAGCAGCTGGGTGTTGGAGCTGGGAGCTAGCGTCATTTTCTTCACAGTGGAACGTGGCGTCAGAACTCTGAATGCGAGATGCTGTTTCATTAAGAGCAAGGTCAATAGTATAGCCAACTACTGGCTCCAAAATATCTATAACCAATCTAATAGCTCATTCATATAATAGTTAAATATAAAAATATACTATACCATTAATATCCGGTCCCACCTCTCATACACACATAATATTTTGGAGTCCGTGTTACAGCTGGCTACAAATTTATAGCCCGCTTTCTTCACTCTCTTCTCTTTTCTTCTCGATATATGGTTATAGCCGGTTTATAGCCATTTATAGCCCGCTTTCTTCACTCTCTTCTCTTTTCTTCTCGATATATGGTTATAGCCGGTTTATAGCCTGCTATTGTACCTGCTCTAAGGTGATCGAACTTCCTCTTGGCGATTGCGTCTTAACTCTTAACCCACCATTCAGCAATCTACATCACTACTAAGCCCTACCATTTCCGGGCCAAGTAGCATGTACGTGTCACGAGTTATGCCATTTCTTTAAGGAAAATATGTGCCATTTCTTACAAGATGTCATGATGTGAATACAACTTGTCTTATTTTAAAAAGAAAGTTAGTACGCATAGCAGTGCTCTTCTTACATTATTATATTTCCAGGGGCAATTGTTATCAGAAGCAGCAGCATTATCAGCCGAAGAACAAGACAAAAACAAAAAGTTCAAGATTACTGCCGCCTTCTGCCCAAGGATGATTACAGTTTTAGTTGGAGGCCCACGACGTGCACAGCACACTCAATGATCGAGAGCATCCTGTGCTCATGGGGTACAGGCATTCAGCCCAACCCACAACATATATTTTTCTTTTTTCTTTTATTCAGTAGCAGCAGCTTGATGTATACACTACATTCAGACATTCTACAGGTACAAGTACAAGTTCTCAGAAAAAAGACCATAGCGCAAGGCACTGTGTTGAGGGAATACACGGATCCATGTTCATAGCATTTTGATAGTAGTAACAGCACTGGGCACATCATCTTCTGAAGCGACTGATGAAATGACACGCTGGTGCTCACGTTCATAGCTGTCTGTATGGCTCCAAGCTTCCTATTTCTCAGGGGGTCTGCACAATATAGAACACTCCAGGCTCAGAATTGTCTTTCAATGAAGTTTTTTTTTGACGGAAAAAAAAACTTCATTGAAAGAATTGTCTTTCAATGAAGTTGAAGATAAGCAAAGCTTATTCCAGATGCAGTTTAGAATGTTAGATTTCATGTCCTGATCTCTTATTAACTCCAGGTGCACACTGTATAGTGGGATAAGGTGTTTTGGGACATGAATTTGGAGTCTGGATCAGCAAGGGGCCTTGCCAGTTGCCACACAAAAAACAGTAATATCACATCAAGTTACCTCCTCTTTTTTATTTGGTTGTAAATGCACGCTATTGGGCTACGTATCCACCAAGCTGAACAGTTCTGTACTGTTATGTCTACTTTAAAACACTTAACATAGTTTAGCATTTTTACAACAAACAACACTGTTGCAATGCCAGGTGCTGGTGCATATGGCAATTTTACTTAAGTCATCTCACAAATGCACAACAATTGGAGTATAGGACAAGAGCTATCACTTAAAGCAAATGCAAAATGGAGATCGAAAAGGCGGACTCTTTATAAAAAACATTATGATTGTTAACGGTGTTAGGTAAAATATAAAGAGAAAGTAGTGATAGTAAGCATTTTCTTGGAGAATGTGAAACAACTTACCCCTGCTAAAGTGATGCAAACAAATTAGCTTTCCTCTTCATCAGTTTGAGTAGCAACTTTTCTTGAACTCTCCACTGGATGAGAAATATTCCCTTTAAACAGAAGTAATTAATCTGATTAGGAAGTATTCAACGTAATGCTACGTGTAGAGAAAAATCATTTAGGTTCCAATACTAAAGGTTCACAATGTACACACATGGAGAAGATATAAACTGAAAACCTGAAATCTACCCAACCCAGCCATAGGTAAACTCAGCCCATATACACAAAACTCCCCAAGCATGAGGCCCACCCAACAACTGCTGGTTCAAGACAATCTGAAACACATAATGTTAGCAACTCAGTATTTCTATCTATTCTAGACCATGCACAATTAGGGCATGAACACTCAATATTTGCAAGAAAACAAATCATATAGGGCATGAACAATTGAACCCAAACTATATATGTAGCAACCCAGTCATAAATTCTAAAATCAGTTCAACCTAAACTTACCAACACAATGTTCTTTAGGCTCATTTTAACTCGTCAGTCATCGCGTACAGCCGTACAAACTATTAGAAAGTGCCTGTTATAAGTTCAGTTCTGCCAAAACAACAAGCTGAGTGCTCCTGTTACTGAGGGAATTTGGAAGGAAGAAATTCTGATGCCTCATGATATGGTTATGTATAACTGACATTGAGATTAGCTAGTAACTCTCACAAACAAATATTAATGCAGAGAAATCCAGGTTTAGCATCTGCACGAATCAAGTGGATGGAAGATTTACTGGAACATCTGTCTAAATTGTTTTGAATTAACTAGTACTAAAATAGTTGTGGATCAAATTTGCGAAGCCAAACTAGGTGTAGAGTTTTCTTCCTGTCAAGCTCATGAAGGAAAAGGAGTACTAGTAAGATGAACCAAAAACTATTAGAACCATGGTTCATACATGACACTCCAAAGCCAAAATAAACTACTAAAATACAGTAATACTCTAATTTCAACCTGCAAATGAGGGGAAGGTAATCCATGTACAGTTGTTTCATACTTCAACTATTCACTATACTCTCAACCTAAACAATCATGAATCCCCAATGCTTCACCAATCAAACAAACACCCGCGGTTTGCTCCTAACCAAGGCTACTTACAGAAAAACAACGCAACAACTTCCATTTCGCAATCCAAACAAAATGCTAAATACCTTTACAACTTCCATTCCGCAATCCAGAAATGCTAATTGCCTAATTCGATCGAACTCAACTCACCTTCGACGAAGTAAGCCTCCGACGGCCACCCGCGCATGGTGGTGAGGCACATCATCTCCTCCTCCGTCATCGCCTCCGCGTTCCAGGCGGCGCCAATCGCGCTGCGGACGGCGGTGCCCACGAGGTCGGCGGCGACCCCGCGCCGCATCTCCGGGACCCAGTAGGATCCTCCCGGCACGAAGGGGAGCCACACCGGCGCCGCCCGCCGCACGAGTACCCCGTGGATGGCGTCCTCCAGTCGCCGCATCCCCATCTCCCGCGGCCCGAAGCAGCCGCCCCCCTCAACGCCGGACGAGGACGAGGACGAGGAGGAGGGGGCGTCCTCCGACGACAGGTCGATCTCGATGAACTCCACCTTCGATGAGACACCACGGACATGGCGGCGGCCGTAGGAGAGCCCCGCGGCGGAGTCCGCGCGGGCCAAGGCTAGGGTTCGCGAGAGGAGGCGAGCCATGGCTGAGAGAGAGAGAGAGAGAGAGAGAGAGAGAGAGAGAGAGAGCGGGAGAAGCAGCCGCGGATGGGAAGAGTCGAGACGGAGAAGAGGAGGAAGAAGTAGAAGAGACTCCCCTAACTTGTGCATCGTCACTGACACGTGGGCCATACCAAAGTGGGGCCCACAAGTCAGTGGCACAACTGCAGACTGCACAGAGTGAAGGGATCTGTTTCCCGGAAGATATGTAGAACGAAGAAGAATATATATCGGGGGAGATGGGCCCACATGTCAGTGACCAAATGGATGGCGCTAGCCATGGCTGAAGGGGTGGTCCCACCGGTCAGTGGCTATTAGGGAGAAATCGGTCAGCGACGCGAAAGTCTACCCCGGCTCCCCTAATCGGACGGTCCGGGTTCTTCCAGTGACGTGAATTGTGGAATCTGGGCCGTCGATACACAGAAGAAGTGGATCCTTCGGGTGGGTCAGATCGAACCCGCAGAGAAGAGACACCGAGCTCGCTCTCGCGTCTCCCATGGCGGAAGCCGACGCGCAAACCCAGAGCCGCGCCCACCCCTCGACGGCGCCGCCGGTGGCGGGGGAGACAGCCGGCGAACCAGTCGGGTTTCCCCAGGTCAGTGACCTCTTTCTTGTCCCTTTCTTTTCTGTCTGAGGTTCACCGCGTGGAACTGTAGTCGGGAAGACCGGTTCTTGTTCGATGGCGCCTAGATTTAGTGGGAATTCGGGGTGGTGTTGGTGGGGGTTGGGATTATATGACAGGTGATTTGATGGGATTTGTCGGAAAGGTGGGATTTTTGGGGGTTCTTATGGGTGTTTTGGCTCGTCCAAGTTGGAAATTTGGTCGAGGTTTTGATGCAGTTGGGTGCATAATTGTAAACCCCTTTTAGTCTCCGATTGTGTTAGATTCTTGCAACTCGGATCGGATCGTTTTGATGTAATTGGTAGAGATTATTGTATCGGGGGAAAAATATTTGTGGTTATTGACCTAGTATGATGATTATATTCATGTTGCTGCTGATGATGATAATGCAGAATGGCGCTACAAATGGGGCTCCTTTGATGTTTCCGGTCATGTACCCTATGCTTATGACGGGTATGCATCCTCAGCAGAGCCTGGATGATCAGGCTCAGGGTCCAGGGATCTATGCCATACAGCAGAATCAATTCATGGGGAGTACTCTCATGCCACTCACTTACAGGATTCCAACGTAAGCTTTTTTCCTTCTGATCCTGAGCAATCTGTTACGGCATAGGAATTCACTGCCTAGAATCTCGAGCATTTGTTTCACATGCCTTCACCATAATATCATTATAGTAGGGAGGAAATCTGGAACAAAATTAGAAAGGGTTTTGAGATCGGGATGCCTAGTTTTTTTTTTTTTTCAGTAGGGCTTTTTGTAAGTAAAGTAAGGTCAGCGACTACTACAAACACAAAGCTCTTTTCACGGGTGACAATATCTTAAGGTTTTCATTAAATTACTAGCCACATAAGCCACGCGTTGCGTGGCTCTTAAGACCCGTTTAAAAGATGTGTATATATAGGTCAGGCCGTCAGACCAACGGTGCCCTGCCGTTGAGATCTCCTTGATGGGAAAAATTTCGATAAGTTTGCTCAAGAAAAAACAAACGTTATATATTTATGACAATAGAGTATTATTGTATGATAAAGGAATACTAACTTGTTTCTCCATCTATTCTAAAATATATAAGGCATTCTTATTTTGAGAAAAATCAAAACATAAAAACTTGTCTAATGAATGGATTAAAAGTACAGGATTGGATATGTGATTAATGTTATGACTTATTATTTGTTTTTTATATCATTATATAATAAAATAGTATTGTTAGATTTTTATTTGACTATTTTTATATGGCGTCGATTTTGTAGATATTGATAATAAACGAAAGAAAACAGTAGTAGTTAAAGTATAATATTGAAAAGATTGTTTGAAAAGGTAATTATATTTATATATATATCTCAGTACATTTTAAAATAAAGGGAGTAATTTGTACATGTGCATACCTGGTAAAAAGAAATAGTACAAATGCATATTAGTAATACAGATGTTCCAAAATAAGTTCATTGTTCACTCATCTTACACATACCAATACAAACATCAAAAGACTAAAATATCCCTACTTTATCTCATCCTAATATAACTATTTATCAATTTATCTACTTCCAATGCAATTATTCTTTACTATTATAAACTTTGATATAATTATTACTAAAAGACATTTTATTTTGAGATAAATGGGATGAGCTAAAAATAATCTTAATATACGACAGAGGAAGTACTTAATAAAAATGCTTAAAAGAAGACTTGCTACACTGTTACATATGCATATTAACACACATCAGGTAAGTAGCCTATTTGTCTGCTTAACCAACCGATCACTGATCACATATGGCAAGTACGGGAGTGACAGGAAGATGGCGAAGCTTCCTGAAGCCTGTGCTTCTTTGCTTGACCGTGAGATGGAAGCGACAATAGAATTTTACTGAGCCTTAGACACACTCCAGATCCAACGGTTCAAAATGAATCTTTCTTCCATCGGATGGTCTGTATAATTGATGATGTGGCGCACTGAGATGGTGAAAAACTTTAGTTTTTTCACTACTCTAGATACTTCATCTACCTTATTGTCCTATTGGCATCCCATGAATTGACGAAAATATTCATGAGTTTCTTATATGTCATGCTGCTTTATCTATGAATTTACTTTGATTAATGCCCAACTCAGTAAATTTGTATACAGAAGCTCATGCGTCTGTGGTTATGAACCACAGCACATGCTGAAGAGCTCCATTCATCTGCCTTATGTTATGAGATATGTTGATGCCAAAATGAGATATTGATGTTTAACCTTATTCCTCAAATGTAGATACATTCTTGCCTTCTATACGATGCCATGAACTTTCCATTACTATCTGACTTGGTTAATAATGAGTGACAGCTCAAAAGTTGAAATTTATTGCCCATGTTAGTGAATCCTAAAATCTACTCCGTACCTTTTTTGAGAGAACAACTAAACCTTTGCTGTTTGCTAATATGTTTATTGCCTTATCATGCTGATTTGGGGGTTCCTAGAAATGGTGCAGAACATTATGCGTGTTCCACAAAGTTAGTAGCTAGTTTATTCTTTCCTTGCTTATACCATCCTTTGTATTGTTAGGGAAAGTGTCGGTGCTGTGGCTGGTGAAGAGCAAGCACAGGATGCTAGGCAACAACATGGCCCTCAGAGACAAGTTGTTGTGAGGAGGTTTCACTTTGCTTTTCAGCTTGACTTGGCCCTGATCATCAAGTTAGCAGCAGTTGTCTTTCTGTTTAGTCAGGAAGGATCAAAACAAAGGCTGTTTCTTCTCATACTGTTTGCCTCAGTGATTTACTTGTGAGTGCCCTGCTTACTTCCTTGTCCAATCGCTTTTTTTGACTTGTTTTGTATAGTTCATTGTATGTCGTTACATTTGGGTTGTTCCATCTCTTGCAGATATCAAACTGGTGCAATTACACCTTTACTTAGATGGCTGCAGCGAGCAGGAGGTGCTGCTGCTCGTCCTCCACAGGCTCCAGCTCGCCCAGAGAATCGTGCTCCGCTAGCTGCCCAGAATGATGGCAATGTTCAACTGCCTGGTAGATATCTTAAACTACACTTCATATTGTATATCCTACTGCATCATTGCAACCACCAGATTCACCGTTTGACCATGTAGACATTGTAATTTTTTCTACCGCTGCCAATCCTTAATAGAGGTTTATACTGTTAGTTTAAAGCACTTCTAAAAACTTGGATGGTATAAGAACATATAGATATTGCAAAATGATGTTACAAATACCTAAATAGGATGGATGTTTAGTCCACCTGTCTTGTTGATCCCTTGGTTTGTGTAATGGTGCCTCCTAGATTCCTAGTCTAATATACCAGGCTATTTTCTGATTGTCAGGCAGTATTGAGAAGTTATATTTCTCATTCAAGATTTAACGGGCAGCATCTAGTGATATTTCACATTTAGCAGGCATTATAAAATAATATTCATTCTTTTTGAAGTGACAATATATGTTTGTTCTTATAAAATATCATTTTGCTTCTCAGGGGGAAATCTTGCAGACCCAGCAAACAATGACCAAGCTGCAGAGAACCAGGAACCAGGGGCAGCAGCTGCTAATGAGAACCAGCAAGAAGTCGATGGAGAAGGGAACAGGCGCAATTGGCTTGGAGGCGTCTTTAAAGAGGTCCAATTGATTGTTGTAGGGTTTGTTGCATCACTTCTCCCTGGCTTTCAGCACAATGACTAGAGCTAATCCCATCACTGCCTAATCTTCCATTGGTAATGTAACTGTTTATTGTGAGATAGGCGTGAACAGAAAAATGGTACAAAGCAGCACAAAGAAGAGTTTGTTATAGAACAAAAAATGGTGGTGTTGTTAATAACTTAATATTGTTTTCTTCCAAGTGCTATTGTTATATTTTGTTTCTAATGCGGCATGAGTATATGACTTGCTGGGAGTTACCACTTTCACTATCTAGAATAATATGACTATATATGACTTGAAGAACTTGGGTCTTTCCATGGGCAGTATATTCTGCAGCAGTCAACAGACCATATGTAAAATGTGATTGAACTGTTTGTATGTGTTGGTTGTTGATTGTCATGTCCTAGCAGATATGACCGTATGAGGTTTGATTTGCTACTCACCACAAGAATCTATAATCTTCTGTTGTAAATTCTGCTAAACATGATATAGCTCGATTTTATAACATACTTTTCGCTTTCAGGACTAACACAAAGCCACCATTTTGCACTGAGCGGTGGAACAGAGTGAAATGCTGTAAACTGTCCTTCTGTTGATCTTCTTGTAAAGCGTTTTCGTTGCTTTGTGCTCACTTGGAGTGCAATTGAAAGCATTGTACATGAATAGCAGTTTTGCGAGTATAAGCAGAACAAAGATTTGTCTAAACTGCTGAAAAATTGATATATGGGAGATCTCTGCGCTATACAATCTACGGACTACAATTCCTATACGCTGCATTGATTACAATCAATGTTCGACCCTCTGGTGTGCCTTTGTTGTAGAATCAGTGAATCACCAAACAAAAATGTGCCGTGTGCTCCAAGCCTCCAAATCTGACCAAGCAGACAATGTGTAAGTAATTTGTTTTGGGCTTGTGGTGGTTTTAAGATGAACGCTAATACAAATATGAATTCATGACCACTATAGTCTACACCTGAAAGCTGATGCGTTTATGAATTACGATCTCCATGTCCTGCACTTCCAATTTTCCATCTGTTCAAGTGCGCAACATGACGCCACTGCAACTCAATTCTAGTGGCTTAGTGGTGATACTTCTGTCCTTTGATTATAGTCCATGCCCTGCAAAACAAATGACCCCTAGTGAATGGTTGATACCAGTATTAACAGGACTATCTGCTGATAGATATGCATGAACATGTGTTACATTGATCTATCTTATTTGGAATTTTTCATGGTTGTACCTGCCTAACGCCATTTGGTGCGTAGATTAACCAGCACCAAAGAGTGGCCCCATTGGAATTATCAAAGTGTCAGGCTTACGGATAAGGTATACCCTCTACCCTTGGATATACGTCGTACACTAATATGGCATACCTGTGCGTATACGAACGTTCTCTGTACATGTTAAGGAAATCCATCACGGAGTCCACAGATGGAAGGAGTCCTACTCGGATAGAACTGGGTCGTCACTGTATCGTGTAGGGTGGATAGAACTGGGTTGTCACTGTATCGTGTAGGGTCCGATGTCTCCGAGTCCTACTTGGAGACCAACTGACCTGCGGTATAAAGGGGACCCCCGGGAGGACCTAAGACATTGAGTCTTATCGCCAACACAACCACCACAGCTTACGAAGTCGGAGCCTACAGGAGCCAAGTCGCCGGGTGATCTAGTCGAACCAACTCGACTACGGTCTCGTCGGTATCATCGAGTTCTGCTATTCCCTTTGTAATTTGTGGTTTTGATCATATAATCCCATACCAACTGGATTAGGGCTGTTACCTATCAAGGGGCCTGAACCAGTATAATCCCTGTTTTCTGTTTGCTTGATGTCGTACTACGTAGATCCTCGTACCAGCGTACCCCAATACCCTTTATATCCGGTCTACGGGTATCCCCCGTCGACACAAAGCATATTCGGTGATGGATGGAGAGGTTCATTGCTCACCTGTAGAGCTGCTCCATTAGAACTATCAAGGCAACTTGATGATTCAAAACCATTGAGGATAGTCTAATTGTTGCATCTGCACGCTCTCGCACTTGTAGCCCAAGACCATACGGTCCACCAATACAAAATGTGAGCCTTGACGATCCCTAAAACGTTTGAAGAACACATATTAATGAAACATGGTATCCCTCAAAATTTCCAGCAGGTTTGAACTTTGAACACAAAGATGTATAAAAATTTATGAACCAAGGTACAGAGTGTACCGTGTTCCCAGCATCCCCGATCAGATCAGCTACCTGCTCAGACGTGACATTCTTCCCGTTTTCATCCAGCACAACCACCTAAATATGCACATCAATGTCAAACCACTAAAGAATAAGTTATACACAGATAACGAAAACTACAAGATGAACTACATATGATCTCTAGAATATAAGGAGGTACTGAAACATACGAAGTCTTCAGGCTTGAGCTGCAGCATCATTGCCATGTCTTCTGCCTCGACTTGCACCTTAACATCACTGAAAGGAAAAAAAGAACAGAGGTCAGCATCAGTGATCAACTTCTTAACAACAACAAAACTACTCTCTCCAGTAAAAAATATTTGACTTTGGGAGAAATAAACTCAATTCTTCCAACGTCGATGGAATGATGTGTAAAGTTACCAATCAAAACCCTTTCTACTAATATCTAGGACTATACAATATAAATAGCTTTTGGGGATGAATCCGACTATAGCGTATCCTACCTTGTGAGTTTTGGGTTGGATTTGATAAGCGCGTCCTCAATATCACAGTAGTAACCAAGCTTCTCCTTGTATTCTTCAACAATGAGCTGTGTCCCTCGAGACCTCTTCTTTCCAACTGTTAGTACGCGCATAGGCATTGCTCTCTTCAAACATGACCACAGGAGACATCAAACACCAAACATTATCAGACATTCAGCCGTTGCTTTTGCTATGCAATTCATATGGACAATACTTTACGAAAACTATGTACTCCCTCTGTTTCTAAATATTCGACACTGTTGACTTTTTTAAATATGTTTGACCGTTCGTCTTATTCAAAAAAATTTAAGTAATTATTAATTCTTTTCCTATCATTCGATTCATTGTTAAGTATACTTATATGTATACATATAGTTTTACATATTTCACAAAAGTTTTTGAATAAGACGATCGGCCAAACATGTGCTAAAAAGTCAACGGTGTCAAATATTTAGAAACTGAGGGAGTATTTGGCAGAAAGTTTCAACCCCTTCAGATTTCTCTAATTCATTTAATTGATGGGAAAATTAGTTCTGTGACATCGAAAGCAAGAAATTTGTTCAGATATAGTGTTGAATCTACTGATAAAAAATCTTGTTTCAGAAGCAGTTTCCTGTTGTTCTCGCCTATATATGTCCACTGAGATCAGCCAGCAGCGGAATTAGCAAGTACGCAGTGACCAACAAAAGCGAAAACTAAATACTTTTAATTGAGAAGAAACGAACATCAAAGGGGGGGAATTTTTCGCACTCCTTACCACTGATTGTGCCGAGTACTTGGATCTCTTGTCTGCAAACACCCAAAGTAAGAGTAGGAACCTTAGCTCAGAATTATCAAAACCACCAAAAAATCCAGGATAAATTAAGCATGGACAAAACAAACTAAGAAATAGGAATTCTAGGACCGTTAGACACTTCGACTCGCGATTGCAAAATGGTGAAGAAAAAGGCGGAGCGGGGAGGTACTGTACCAGGAGGAGAAGGTGCCGGTGCGCATCTGCTCTTGCCGGGGGAGCGGCTGACCCCACAGCGGCAGCTCCACGGAGACACCGCCATCGAGGAGACGAGAGACCCGCGAGCTCGACCAAGAAGCCGTGGATGAGGGCACGAGGAGGAGAAGAACAAGACGGCTTTTCCAAGAAGGCGTTTTCCTTCTCGAGAGGCGGCTTTTCGACTGTACAGGTTCTGGCTCCATAGAGTACGTTGCTGCAGGCCGGAGGCGGCAGATTCGCTTATACTGCTGCACTTGGAACAATCTTAACCGCTTAATTGAGATCTGACGGTGCTCGTAGATCCAAAAGTGTTCCGTTACCAATAGTAGCCTACAAAAACGTTGAAACCTTCTGGCAAATACATACTAGGAGTAGCAATTTCATTGCAGGGTTCACCAAAAATCCATAACCATGCTCATTAGTCTGGACAATTTATCCATCACATTAATCACAAAAACTACAAACATTTTGTCATTTTGATTGGAAATGACAATACAATCTCTAATTCGGAGGTCTGAAGAACACTACTAGCCAACATGACCTCTGAATTTTACAACAGAATACAGTATTGTACACAAACATATTGCCGTATCATCAGTGCTATGGTGCTACCCTCTTGTGGTCTCAAAGCACATGATGGTACAAACATGCCTGCTGCCCTCCTATCATCGTCTCAGGAAGACGAAGAGCGAGCCTCTGGATCCTTTTCCCAGCCTGATCTTCTCGTCGACATAGGTGATCTCCAGCTTAACTTCGCTCTCGCCGCCATACTGAAACCCCAGGGAGCCTACCTTCACTTCTGGTGGCTCGAATATGACCTGAATCCACTTACCATCCAGCACATTCAGCTTGCCTGTCATGCCCAACATAACAAGAACTTCATGAGATCACATTCAGTATTGCTGTGCAGATTTTTCACGCCCGGTCTGAATAGAGAATGAGTTGACAGATGGTGTCTGTTTTTTACCTTTCAGAGATACCGCACCATCGAAACCAAAGACAGAGAAGGACACCTTGTTTTTTACAACATCAGGCGCTTCCACCACCTGAGCCATCTCATCGGTTTTGAATATCAGGCGGCCGAGAGGAGTCCGGTAGAGCCCTCCCGGTGATGTCGGTACCGAGCAGTACACAACCTCCCACTCTGGTAGGTCAGGTCAAGTGCAATAAGCAAGCAAATTAGTCAGGATGGCATGAGGTTTACAGTGTTGTAATACAACCCAAACCTCAATGTAATGCTCGTTGTTACTTTACAGGTTGTCAGTCAGTGACACAATCAATTTTGGAGATATTATTTGGAGAATTGGGGTAATTTCACTGTTTCAATACCTCCAAATATTAGTGGAGACTTGACAGGATCGTCTATGCAGTACTTGGCAAGCTGCAGTGCGACATCAGCAACTTCCTGATGCCCATCTTTGGGCAGCAAAACTCCACGGTCAGTTCCCTTCACCTGTTGATATCATGTTAAGGCAATCAAGACATCAAATTAATATGATGAATTGCTGATGGAGGTTTACTTGCACGAGCCTGATAAATAAAAAATATATACAAGAAACTGAAAATGGCAGAAGGAAAAAGTTAAGTAATTGGAAACCGATAATAAGGAATATTCTCCAGGATTTATACAAAATCCGATTTTTTTTGTAAGATAAGAAGAAACTAATTGAGGCTAAAATTAGTATGGAACAACAGAATTCGGTAATTTCTCATTCAAGAAATGCGTTCTACTGTGGAGTAAGATTGCATAAACTGAGCACTGAGCAGAAGCTAGGAATCCGGGAAGAGTGCACCCAAGAAGAGCAGAGAGATGATGTTTTCAGCATCACCTTGGAGAGGATGGAGTCGATGAGCTCCGGCGGCGCCCGGAGACCCGGCGCTGCGGCGAGGGAGCATCGGATGGGCGGGGCACACCGGCGGCGAGGCCGCCGGAGAGCGGCAGCCGGTGGAGGTGCGGCGGCGGAGAAGCGGATGTGCGTGGGCGCCGCAGAAGCCGACATTTCCTTCTGTGTCTGTGTGTGGTGATAAGCTGATAGCTGAAGCCCGCCTTGCCTATTTCTTTTGTTAAAAAAAAATAGAATATTCATGTAGATTTTTTTCTGAATAATTTGAAATCATTTCCCTGTTTTTTAAAAGAAAAAACTGGAGCTCGGAGCATACCACGAGATATTCAATTAATTTATGGATATATGGATTATTCGTGCTACACTAAAGCATCATTTTTCTTTTAAAAAAACTTTTTACATCGATATATATATATTGTCTCCGTTTTTTAATGTATAATGCCTTTGACTTTTCAATATATATTTGACTATTTATCTTATTAAAAAATAAAATTATTATTTATTTTATTATCACTTGATTTATTATTAAATGTTATTTGAGTATGATTTAAATATATTTATATTTGTACAGAAATTTTGAATAAGACGAATAGTTAAACATTATTAAAAAGTCAACGGCGTCATATATTAAAATAGTATATCTTAAGCTATTTTTTAATTTATAATACACAATATTTGATTTATCTTTAAGCAATCGTGACTAATCTGTCCAATCATCCTGTTAGAAAGCGTTGTCCAATCATCCCGTTGGAAAGCGTAGGAATGTGAGTCAACGCGAAACATGAACAATTGGGATAAGACAAAGGTTTGCCAAAGCTTTATGGATAAATCAATAAAAATGGGCCTCAATAATGACTTCTCCCCTAGTTATACAATACGCTTCATGTACATGACAGAATCTGCAGCTAGAAATCAAGAGAAATAGGCTAGCAAAAAACAAGGTGAACCTAAAGAAATTTGTATTCAGGAGTGGCAATGGCCTGACCGTGGAGATCTGAACCACCCTAATGCTGCGGCGTATGCCTTCTCCTCTCCCTATTCCTATACCAGCTATTGTTAATAAATCTGCTGTTCTCTTCCAATTTACAAAGATTCCTGTAACAGAATATCTCCTATATATCCACTAGTATGGAGGAATTTTTTTAGTGTAGGGTACCCATGCAACTCTGCAGAACTCAAAAACGGGTGTAATTTGAGAATGAGTTCATGAGGCGGTTTATGGATTCAGGGTAGAACTTTCTCGCAAACAAGTAACACGGTCTCTTCACTCCATTCCATAAGCAAGGCCTCTGCGTAACCACTTTCTGCAAAGGCATGCAAAATGCATTAGTGCCTTTTATGAATCACAAAAAGTATGTTGGGTAAAAGTGTATTTCATATAGAGAACGGTGACACATGGAAGATGGAAGGAAAGAGACCATTTGAACAGTGGACTGACATTTATCTAAAAAAAATTACAAGCCTAGTAGGAGTATCTTTATTTGGTGGTTTGCTGACTTTAGGACTAGAGAACCACAGGGGAATAGCACCCTTTTTTCTAGAAACTGCTAATTTTGCATAGCAGTTACAAATAATGTAACTAACACGATCTCAGCTGCTCAGCAGCGTAATCAATTTCACAGAGCCATATCTAGAGATAACACCTTC
Source organism: Oryza meridionalis (assembly GCA_000338895.3). Classification (NCBI taxonomy): domain Eukaryota; kingdom Viridiplantae; phylum Streptophyta; class Magnoliopsida; order Poales; family Poaceae; genus Oryza; species Oryza meridionalis. The sequence continues at coordinate 29,766,493 of CM002527.2, forward strand.
CTACTGTCGATATGTAAAATAGCCTAAATTCATGTGGATCATAAGTCATAGACAAAGTATCAATGAACAAGTATGGGAATTAACTACCAAAATATATGACTTTCAAAAGATATAAAATAAAGCTAATACTCATGTCAATTGACTGCAAAATAAAGATACAATATATATATATATATATAGAGAGAGAGAGAGAGATAGAGAGGGAGAGAGAGAGAGGAGGAACCTTGCTATCGCTGGTGATATGGTAGCTCATGTCAATTGACTGCAAAGAAAAAGATCACAGTGTTAAAAGTAAGATTATGAATTATGCTACTATATTATTAATGATAAACAGTAATAGGAAGAACATACTGTTATATTCTTCAGAAGCTCGTATGTAACATCATTTGCCCGATAAGCTTTCGGATGCCACTTCCCTTCAGACCAGTCAACATGAGTCACAGACCAATTGGCAATTCCATTTGGATCTATCATCTGGTTGACACAAATACAAGTACACAATATAAAAAGGCTGCAGTGGATTTTACGGGATGATATAATTATTCATTCCTTTAAAAAATAGAGTAAATTTCAAAAAACTGCAATTATTTGGTTAATTAAAGCTATTACTTGCTACAACTTTAACTCGGTATTTCACAAAACTGCAACAATAACAGACAGTTATCAGAAAACTTCAATTCTGTCCTCTACGTGTGTATGACATATGAGCCTGATTTGCAACAGCATGAGTACTTTATTTGTGTATGATGTGGGCCCAAACTTGTCAAATATAGAAAATTGCAGCATTCTGATAAAATCATATGCTATTGATGTTGACAAACTAGTTGTAGTTTTCTAAATTTACTAAAAAAAAAATTCAACATGTAACAGGGTTAAATTTTCATCATATGAAGTCAATTTGTGTACTGACATGGAATAGTGTTGGCAAATAATGCTCGTCAGCATAGCAGTTGCGACCATCTTCCATCCCAGGCTGCAAAAGAGCAAAGAGTAGATCATCATTCATCAGACATGTCGCACAACGGCGCCAATATTTGCAGCAGACAACACAGAGTCACTAAGTTATTATTATGGTAAACTATGGAAAAAGAGCTGCACTAAAAATCCATCTGTGTTATCAAAGTACAATAATTCTTAGCAATTCATAAAGATCAACACAGATGCACACAAACACCTATAGGGCCTATAAAAGGTAACAATTGCCTTTTAGATTCAAAACTTGCACAGACGAATATTAAGTGCAACCTCACGGTAAAAGATAATTCAATAACATATATAACTGTTCAAGAAAAAAATAACACACTATAACATCTAAATGACAAACATCAAAGGTCAAATTACAGGGGAATAAGTACAGAGATATAGAGGAACATAACTCTGAAGTTTAACAAAATTGTATAGTATAAATCAAGTCTAGCATATAGTGCATATATTCCAACCTTAATAGGCTTATTTGACAATATCTGCAGATACGCTTTTAAAAATTGGGACCTTACCTTACAATGAAGCTTGAACTTAGTATAGTAAAGACTGTCCGCAATTATCATCAATGCATGCTGACGCTTGACTGAGAACCACTGAAATATTTAGAACAGTTGTTCAAATGTATTCTTTCATGTGACAACAATTATTGGCAAAACAAAATAAAAGAAAATATAGGCACGAACCACTTTTTTTTTGGCAAAGATCAAACATCAAAACGGTAACTATTTTGCTCAAGTTGAAATGGCATTGAACCAAAGATATCTAAGGAACTTCCATAAAAAAGAGGATATCTGAGGAATAATTCATTAAAAGTTTAAAGTTCAGAAAACAAAAGTTGGCATCTTGAAGAGTCTATTTAAAGAAAAGGATATGATCTAGAAAGTGAGGACAACACCATGAAAAATTAGATTGTATTAGAAATGAACAGTAAATAGCCCATTAACCATAGTTTGTGAACATGTAAGCGAGAATTTTAAGCTTACCTGTGAACCCTTCCTGAAGTCACTCTCTCTAACTTCAGGTAACATATGTTTAGAATATCTAAAATTTCCATGTGGTCCAGGATCATAAAAGCTGACCAAGGAAATAAAGGAGAGCGTAAGCAGTACTAATAATGACTATAAAGTTAAGTCAGTGCAAGAGTTAACATGTGAATATATAAACGGAAGTTGAGATAAATCCTCAAAATAATTGAAAAAGAAACTGACTTACGAATCAATAAAACTGATATTTGTTCCTATCAGGTAGTTATACACATAATCAAAATTGTGCAAAGGTACACAGCTGTAAAAAAACACAAAAACTGATATCAGATATTTTTTTTCATAAAAGATAATGGGATTAGTTCAAAACAGGATTTGTTTTATACCTGTCAGAGAGTAACACAAAATGCTGATTGTCAACGTCTTCCAGTGCATTTGCCAACAACCTCCTCTCTGCATCAACCATGGAAATCTTACCCCATACCACCTGCAACAAAAAGTAAAACAATGGCACCATCACCTACAGCTTCAAATCACTACAATAAGCTGAAAGTAATCTTCATTTTCATAATGCAAGCTGTTAATCTTCATGAGCGCCGTAAAATTGTATACTACCTTTTCACTGCGTATGTCTCGACCAATAAATAAGGGACTGGCATGTTCTGGTTTCTCCCTTGAGGCATGAACATATATGGTATATCTTCCCTCGTGACCCTGCGGAAACAACAAGAGAAGAAATGGTGAATTAGCACTCAGCAAAAAGAGGTGGCACAAGAATTAGGATATCCTTTCAATATTAGTAGTTCTGGGCAATAAACTTATAGAAAAGAAAAGTCAGAGAAAGTGATAGTATAAATGTTGACAAAATGAATGCAATTCTACATAAGCTTAATTATCATGAAAACCCCACTTCTAAATCTTGCTTCTTAGCTAGGTGCAAATGGACATGCCCGTAATACTAATTACAGCATCAACTTAGAAATTTCAGTGTGCTTCAGTCTTTTTGATGCAGTATGCCAGATGCAGAACCCAACCACAGAAGTAGTAGAAGAGAAGTGATAACGAACCTCAAAAAATTTCTCCCATAATCTTTCAAATGGCAATGTACCAGGAGTTAAGAACATGAAAGCAACTTTTGATCTCTTTGACTTAACAGGAGGTGTTGATAGGATCTGTTTGAAAACAACTTGTGAGGCTCTCTCTTGATCCGTCAATTCCCTGACAGGCTCTGCAGGTAGCCAATCTCTCATAGGAGACGTATAATGCTGGGGTGGATAGAGATAAGCCCACAGTGTTACAATGGAGACGAAAGCTACAACAAGTATGCACAAATGTTTTTTCGGAGAAGTTCGTCCGCGAGGGAGAGGAGCAGACTTCATATCCTTAATAGGTAACTGCCACAATTGGTGTGCCTTCATCTATTAAATCTTCACTGTGAAGGCTTGACTCCCATTACCCTAAGATTTTACCAGCTTTTCCGCAATTCAGAGCTAGAATTGAGGGGGGATACCTCTTGCTCCTATCCGTTCTTCTGCAAAATGAATAAAAGGTGCTATTGTGAAAATGTTGTTCCCAAGTTACATAAAGATGGGAGATACTTTGTCTGGTTTTTCTCCATCTTTTGTGTCTTATTAATATTTACCGATGAAAGCTAGTTACAGTTTGGTTCAGAATTGTTGACACAACAGTAAAGGGGTATCAGATTACATGAGTTTTGGTATTTAACAGACGATAACCTCATTTTTTTTGCCCCACTCAATGGTGTCGGAACATTAAGAAGCTTGTTTGCCGAATGTACCACTTAAACAGCAGTAAAAAAAAAAAGATCTTTGTGGTCCAACATGGAAAGCATGGGTACTAGTAGATCATAAAAAGAACAACAAGGTATGACGAATGCATCACTTAAACAGCAAAAAAAAAAAAATCGATCTTTATGATCCAACACGGAAGAAGGCGGAGCAATACTCTATCATAACAAGAAGCATAAACTTTATGCCAAAAAAAAACAATACACTATTAAGGGGCAGACCTGACATTGGAAATTTTACAAATTGCTAGTATTAGTGCTGCACCACGTACGCATCAGAGAGAGGGAAATCGGGAAGAGAAGGTTAATTGGAGGGGGGAGAAAAAATAAACCCAATCTTAATCCAAGCCCAGACGGATATCAAAATCTACGGCACGATGAGCGCGGAGGGGAGGGAGGGGATGGATGGGCTACGAGAGAAGAACAACGAACGAATACCTTCAGCTCGATTCGAACCGAGATGGGAGGGCCGCCGGGGCAGCGGCGCAGGATCGGACGCCGCACGCCGCGCGGGCGGAGGAGATCCCAGAACCCGCGACCAAAAGGATGGGAATCGAAATCGAACGAAAAAAAAGGCGAATCGCTCGGTGAATCCGCCGCGAGATCCACACAAGCCCCTCCCCCCAACAAGCCGACGCCGATCAAAGCTAGCTACAATGGCGCGCAGCTTAGCTCGGGCTCGGCGCGAGAGAGGAGTCGGAAACCGATCGCGAATCTGCCGGGGAGGGTTTATATCGAACGCGGCAACGATGCCCCGCCCCTGCGACCGCGACGAGTAAACGGAAGAAAAGGAAATAAAAAAACCGCCTCTTGTATTTTACGACGGCTAGAATTTTTTTCTTTTTTTTACAAAAACTTTAACTCTAGTTTCTGAATGCACGTGCGTTAAACAGTACGGAGTAGTATGTTTTATATAAAAAGATTTTATAGACAATTTGCAAAAAAAAAGTCATATTAATTTATTTTCAAGTTTTTAGCTATACTTAATTAATTACTATATGTTAATTTGTCGTTTTATTTTACGTGTTAGAGGAAAGTTTTTCAACCCATCCTCCCATACACATCCATAATTCCTTACGAGTAAAGAATTCTTTTCCAAAAAAAAAAAAGAAAAATGTTTTGACGAAAAAAATACCCAAGAAAGGAAAAAAACAAACAAACCACCACCCAACAAACAATCTCAAAGTGTCCCTCTAATATCACGTCACGTATTCCTGCCAATAAATCCATTCTTCTTGTCTCCATCATCCCCTCCGTTTTCGCCAAAACAGAATGCATTTGACCCCGTCGTCGTCCTTGGTCTTGTGTAGTTGTGCGCGTGAGGCCAGCTCTTCTTCGATTTGATCGATTCCACTCAAGCCCCAAACATAGTGATAGTGATAGATGATATACATCGACAACGAGATAAATACGATAATTTCATTATCTAAAAATATGAGTCAAATCTTAAAAAAAACATAGTGGTAAATATCGACGTTTGATGTCGCGATTCTAATATTTGCATAGTATGGGAATTATCGGTACTGGGATATATGCAAGATTGAGGTAAAAGAGATAGAAACGAGGATTTTTATACAGGTTCGGCCCCCTGAATTGTCAGGTAATAACTCTACATCATGTTGGCCGAAGCCGATATTACTCTTATTCACCATAATCACACCAGTACAATATTTGGGGTAGCCTATCTAACTATTGTCAACAACAGGTAACCTTCCTCCTCGAATCCGCATCCGGCGAGATCAGAGACAACGCTATATCTCTCCTGACGGTATCCGTAGGCACCGTAGGGGATTAGCCATGCCTATCTCTGAAGTCGATATCCGGCGTCTTGTCTTGGCGTATGTTGGCTTATATGTTGATCTTCCGTCTTGATCTATTGTTCCGTGTCTGTTGATTGTGTCCCCTCTTCTCCTAGGGGGTCTTGTATTTATACCTATAAGTGTCCCCTTTGTCCAAGTAGAACTAGGGAAACCAATATGGATGCAATCCGAGTAGTACTTTCGTTTCCATGTAGAACTCTAGTCATCATTCCTTATGCGGAACTCCTTCTATATCCGAAGGTTGTTTCCGTATAAGACATGGTATTTGGTGGGTCCTGCCGAGATTTAGTCAACTATTATTCGGTATGTGGTATCCATAACCCTGACAGTAAATATGTTATGTACGTTCATATGTGTTTATGCGTATATATGATACATACGGTGGCTGCGTATATACAGTGTATACTTTTTTTAAAAAAAAAATCAAATCCGCCATGTCAAACCATATTAACAGCAACTATGACAATATATCCAACATGAACGTCATATGTACAGGATTTATACGTGCATTTCAGTCTATCCGTAGTTTCCTACTTATATATTCATATCAAAATATAAAGGATTTTGCTGTATGCCTTTAGAAACGCATGTCCCAATACTAATGTCTCAACTTGTGAACACTTCTAGAAGTCTAGCTGTCCACTCTGTGTGCGCCTGCGGTTCGAGGCTTTTGATCTTGTGCCGCCACTACCCTGTGCTGCCACAGCTTTCCTCCTGCAAATTAAATCAGCGACATCAGTTAGCTAAACCGGCAACCAGTTTAGTGCACGAATCGCCACTCCAGAATGTTGGTTCAGTTAGGAAGGCATTGACAATTAGGTTAGGTCTCATCTCACCATATAGCAGCTGAGAGCATCTTGTAGGTGTAGAACATCGGTAGAGCTACCAAAGCTGATGCCTGCATAGTGTAAACAGCTCAAAACGGTGAGCTCTGAAAGAGCATGAGGAATTAATTTCTGTTTGTTTTTTTTTGTTTTTCCAAGAATGGAGAGCTGCATATCATGGCAAAAGCCCCCCAGAATGGGGGGATTATTGAAGTTTTTAATATGGTATGAACAAAATTCTGTGTAAAATTCCTGTGTTTCGAAGGAGGCGTAATTGAGGGGGGAGATTACGCTACCGAAGAAGCTTACCGTGAACCATGCGAGCCTATCGGCCGAATCAGATTTTAGCAGCCCGTTATCGTTTACGAAGTGTTTGATTCCTTTCTGAACCTGTGTAGCATCATCGACAAGATCCCTGAGTTATATGAGCAAAAGAATTGTGAGAGGGTTAACTGGTTACCTGGCGATGGGGTACACTTGCTGACATAACAAGCTTTCTCCAAGCAGATATGACAGGCCTCGTGTAAGGTTCGAGGACGGCACATACTCTTGACAGATGAGGTTCAGATGCTGCGACAACCTTGTTGATGTATGGTGTGGTGAACTTCTTGGATTCCTATAAGGATAAAATCATTCAGATTCAGATTCAGAGTGATTGAGTGAGACTTTAGTAGGTTAACCGCAGAATGAGATGAAAAGGCTGCTGGGTGTGTGCATTGCTACCTGCCAATAGTGACCTGCAGATTCTTGTGCCTTGGCCATTGATGGTTGGATGGTGTCTCTGCAAACTCCATAGGCTTGGGTACTCCTGGTAGCTATTGCCGATGCGTATACATCGGTGCTTTTTTTCAGAGAGTTGAGATGTGCTCTGGCAGCAGGAACCAATTTCTTTAGCATTAGAAAAAAAATGCAAGTCAGAATGGTTTAAAAGTGAATTGAGGTGCATCAGTTCAACAAAACATGATCATGAACTTGACTACCGATTACGCTCACTAAAAAATCTAGTATAGTGTCATACACAACAATGAAAAGAAGTTGTTTGAAGGCCATCAGTCTATAGATGTACATCATTTTTTACTCCTAACAGGTCTATAGAAGAGATAATTCGGAAACCTATATTCTGTGTTGTTTGCATGTGCGGCTCCACTAATCTTTGAGCATGTGCAAGGTTCTCAGAAATCTGTCCGGTTGACACAGTAAGCCAAGATTTGCATTTAGAAACATTTGAGGAATAGTTAATTAAGTAAAAAAAAATGAAACGAACCTTCTGCGCCAGAGCATCAAGCACAGGCTTCCCATGGAGCTGCCATTTGTCAGAAGCCAAGTCCTGCAAGTGCACAAAAATAAGCTCAACTTGAAGTAGAAAACTGCGTTAACGTTAACATTCCAGTGAATCCATCTATACCTGACAATACACAAAACGAGCCATGACCCAATGTGGAAGCCACATGCCATGAACCTGAAAACAAACTCAAAAATGCTTTAAGTACCTTTGCCAGATGACAGTAAAGGGGGACGGATCTATGAATCATTCCACAATAAGACAATAAGAAAGGAATACACCAAAGAGAACATCAATTTTTTTAATTAGGACACCTCACAAATGGAAAAAAAAAAGGACAACAAAATTTGCATACCTTCATCAACTCTTCCGCCTTCAACTTTGCTTCCCTCTCCACTTCAAAAAGTTTATCCTGAGCAAACCAGATAAAGCACAGATAAGCACATTAGATTGTTAGGGCTGTTTTCATTTGTACACCTTTTGTACCAACCTGGACTTGCCGAAGACTATGGTTAAGCTCCTCAACTATTTTCTTCTGTTCCATATTTATCTTTTCAGCCTGTATGATACAAATTAGAAATTACGTTACAAACATGTGAAAAACAGCTGAACACTACAGTATATCCCGATTGCATACTTATAGTACTTACATGGTCCAACTTCCGAGTAAGCTCAAGCAAACTTTTCTCTGCTTCACTAGCGCGGGCTTCTAGTGATTCCCCTTTCTTAACTTGGTCCTCTAAATCACTACCCAGCCTCACAACCTGATGCATTGTATGTCAGTTTTGTAACCATTTTTGTCAGGCTTATTTAGTACCATCGTTTTGAAATCATGATTATCTCACCTGTTTCTCAAGCATCTCATTATGGGCGTTTGCCTTCAGCACTGACTCATCGTCAGCGATATTAGGCACCTGATTCAACAGCATAAAAAGGAAAGTCAAGATAACATTGATAGGAATAAGAGTTCCGAAAAAAAGATTAGTCTAAGCCAAGGTTATATATGATTATGACAACTGTCAGTTTGCCACTTCTGTTAGTCACTGATAATGGGCAGTCCTATTCAAAAAGTGATCATGTTAACTATGACTCGAAACTCATTGTTCTAAAATTCAAATAAATTACTAAGTAATGTTGCACACTCAACCAGTAACTAACAGTTTCTAAACGGGTGAGTTCAACTAGCAGTCATGTATTTTATGCCGTTATTGTCAGTTAATTACTACAGTTTCCTAACCAAAAAGGTTAATATAGCAAACGGAGTTAAAATTCAAGAGAGTAATTCATAGAATTTCATACAGTAAGGTGAAAACACAGAATAAAATTCACCTGCAGAACTTCTAACTCGCTGACCAATGCCGCAATCTGTGCTGACTTCTCCCTGACAACATTCTCCAGCTGCAAGGTCTCCTCCTTCCTCCCACTGATCTCATCCTCTAAACCCAAAGAACGTAATTCTTTCATCCAGTAAACAACAATGAATCAGGTAAATTTCCATTGCATTGCACGGTGTTAATCTGGTTAATGGAACTACAGATAATGTGATCTTGCCTAACCAACCAAATACTACCTAGCTAGCAGTTTACTATTATTTCCTCCTATAATGAGTCGAACTTATTAGGGGCAACAACCACTATTTGGTCTATTTGGCTTTGCAGAAATGATGTGGTTTTTGAAAGAAAAAACATATCTTCTCCTTTGCAGGTTATCTTTTTGATTACACATTGGCTCCGCTCATGGGCTATCCTTCAGAAGGTCAATTTGCAGGGAACTATCATTGCGGCTTGTCAACAATTGGAACTAGTGGCCATGGAGTTTTCTACCCCGGCGCATGGATGGCGTTCTAGGCTACGGTTAGAGGGCTCCTGAAGTTCTTTTTGTCCCTGCTATTTGGATGATGAGTTTATCTTTTGTTTCTTTCTTGTTGGCTGTGTGTACAGAAGCCAGAGGTGCTCTCAGAATAATTGTATCACTTGATAGAATTTTACTGAGATTAATAAAGCTTCCATTATCTAAAAAAAATAATGAGTCGAACTTTTTTATAGCTTCTAAGCTATGGTATCCAAGCAACAGAGCCATGGTGATCAATCATACAGAAACAGCTGTGTCTTTCGCACTATTCAACAGCAACTTGAGATCGCAGATTCTTATCAATATGTAACAATGCAGACTAAAAAAATTCTCAAAATAGGAAGAAACACAACAAAAAAACAAGCTTATGTACGAGAACAGGACTTACCTAATGACGCGACTTTGGCTCTCAGCATCTGAAGCTCTTGCCCCTGCTCCGACGACGACGGAGAAACGGCGGCGGCGACCACATCGCACCGGGCCACCTGAACGAAGCACAAGCAGAAAACAAGGACGGCCGCGATCACAGCTCGGTGGTTCGCCATGGCACGCACGCTCGCTCGCTCGCTCGCCGCCGGCGGCCGCGTATGGGCGGCTATCGACTTATCGCTGTCCTCGCCGTAGAATCGATCTGCTGCTGTATCTAATCTTCGTCAGGTTTGCCTCGCATCACCGTGCCTCCGGTTTTTGTATGCAAATGCGAGTGCTGGGTCGCGTCACGATTTGTCCAGAGACATTCCTATTTCCTTCTCAGAGTTCGATCGAGGCTTTGTTTTTGCTGGACCAGGTTGAATTCGATGCGAGTTTTAAGAGTTTGGATTTTTTTTTTATTCGTCCATGCTTTTGCGTTTTGCGTAGAGCTTGGGACTTTGGGAGTTCGAGATGGTCTAGCGCGTGGCTGTACACGTGTCGATCCGGGCGCGTACACGTGGCCTTCGCGGCGTGCAGAGCTGACGACACGTCCGAGAACGATGTGATAGCTGCTAGTACTACAGTAACCTGTGGTGGCGTGTACGAAAAGCTTCGGGAGCACCGCCGCGAAACTTGCCATTAGTTTTTGAATTTTCCTAAATTACAAGAGATTTGATGCGAAATTTGAGTGTAAACGTATCATCAGCAGTTTGGGCTATGGCCCAACAACACGTAGCTTCCGAAACCACATGAAATAGTATTTCTTTATGGGCCTTTACGCAAAATTGGCAGAGCCCAAAAAGGCCTTTTTTGACAGGCTCTGACAATGCGTGAACAGTATCCTCTGCCTTACGGAGAGAACCGTAAAGCGTGCCGTCTAGTCAGTTCTAGCCATCGGATCATTCTATCAACGGCTAGGATTGAGAAGGAATCCCCGTCTCTCTCCTCCATTAATTACACGCACGTCTCGAGCCCCCCGGCCACTGTACCCCGCGCGCCATATCGCCACCGCCCACCCGAAACCTCCCCGCTCCTCTCGAACCTTTCCGAGGCGGCGAAACCCCCACTCCCCGCCGCGCCGCGCCGCGCCGCCGCGCCCTCTCCTCCCGGATCTCGCCGCCGCGCGGCTGCGGGGTGGTCGGGGGTTCAAGGCGTACCGTACGGGTGGCGCGGCTAAATCCGCGGCGCCGCGTTTGGTTTGGGGGGATGCCCAATTCTGTATGCGGCCGCCGGATTTGAGCGGGCGGAAGCGGTGGGCGGGCGAGCCGGCGAACCACTCCCCGAGCGGGGCGCCGACGCGGGACAAGGAGAAGGAGCAGGAGCAAGTGGATGGGCGGCCGGGCGGTGGATTCTCCAGGTTAAGGTTCGTCTCCCACCCTTCGTCCCCACAGCCACTGCCACATCCTCTCTCGAACCGGAGGACCGGACGTGCGCTAGGTGTTCCGTGTCCGGACGCGTGAACGGTGAATTGGGCGCGCGATCGCGGTGCTTACGCGTGTGGGGTTAGTTGGATTTGTGGGTTTAACCGGTTGATCTGTTAAGGCGCGGGGAGAGCACGCCACGCGAGCACGCGATCGAACACTACGCGTGCGCGCTTGTTGAGTGCCTGATTGGTACGCATTCCAGTCCAGTATTCAGATGAGATGATCGGAACCATTACTGAGGGTTACGAGGGCGCTTCAATCAATTGATGAATGGCGAAGTTAGCGCTCGTGGGGAATTGGTCTCACGGGATAGGTAGAATCAATTTTTTAGGCAAAATGCACATAGAAACTGCGGAGGGTGTTTAGATATGTCTTCCAGGTATCTCCATTGCCCGGAGGCCCAGACATTACCTGTGCGTTTTGCTGCATGTACGTTCGGCTTCAGTTGTCAGTTTGAGCAATGGTGAACGTTCTCGTTAGCATGGTTTTTATGGCAGAGTTATTGGTTGGTTCCTGTGTAATGCACAAGCGAATACTCTAGAAATGCCTAGTGCTTGCATGTCATCCTGTTGCTAGTTGCAACGTGCAACCTGTCAGCTCTGAATTCTTCTGATCACCATAGTCCATGTGTGGCCCTATATATGGGCTCTGCACATGTACGCTTCATGCTGATACTGTCAAGCATTGCCATGCAGACTGAGCATGCTCTCAGCTTTCAAGGAACGTGGAAAGCAGACTGTTGAGCAGGGAGTATATATCATGTGTAACCTTTTTTCTTTGGGGTGTGTGTGTGAGTATAGTTCAACGAGCTTGCTTCACCTTCGTCTGGTTGCGCGTGCGCGCGCACACACGATGTCCACTATGTTCGCAGGTAACAAACACCTTTAGCAATGTGGTGTTCGCAGGTAACATATTTTCCCCTCGCAAGAAAAATTTTTAAAAGAAGCTAATGGCTAGTTTTCAGCACTAGTATCAGGTTTTTTTTTCTGCATGCGGATTACTTTTTGGCAATTTTTTTAAGAACTGAGTTTTTTTTTGGCAATTCTCGCCCTGCTTTCGGCAACCATTGTCAAAGTAACAATTTTGTAACTTGTACCCCTCTTTACCTTAATGAAATTTGGTCGGCCTTGCCGGCCGACCTGGCAAAAAAATATATTTCCCCCTCCAGTTGTTAAAAATCTTAAGATACTAGCAGCATGTTCTTTTGAATTGTATTTATAGGTTTATGTTTTATTTTTTGTTGCATACAAGGCTAGTTCTCTATACATATTAGAAATGGTCAGTTCGTTTCCTGCAATGTTTTTGTCTTTTAGTGGAATATTTGATGGACAGGATTAGCCTATCTCACTTCCTATCTCAAAGCGAAGATGCACAATTCCTGCATATTCTCTAAAAGCAGTAAGAAGATAGGACAGGTTGGGGGGGGGGGGGGGTGACCACACAAAAACAACCCAGTAATTAGCTAGAGCTAAGCTGCTCCAAAAAAATTGTGCCATCCTCTTATTATTCCGTATGTGTATTAGAATTTATTATTTGACACATACTAATTCCTTTTATCATTGTCATATTGTCAATGAAACATTTAAACACCACATTAATGTCTCCCCATCCTAAGATTCTGTTTTCAGTTGCATTGTCATTTAGATCTAATCACTCCTATGGGTTTTTGCAGTCCTGTTAGAAGCTCTTCTTGCTAGTTTATTCTGCTTGTAAGTTGATTTGTTGAATGCTTCATTGAAGATTCTCTCTGAAAATGTAATCGTAACTTAATTGTTCCATCTTCGCCGCAAAAAAGAAGAAGAAGAAAACCTTGGATTGTTCCATCTATTTTGATTGCGTTATGACTTTCTAGGCAACTACAATATATATATTCTTCAGTAATTTTGCAATATAGTACAAAAGATATAGCTATATATAAGTTTACTTTACAAGGCAAAATTTGTGTACACTTTCAATTTGAATGCAGTTTTGTGTCCTCAATGTAAATTTCCAATCTATTATAATAAAAATGTGCTTGATGCTTTTAAAAAGAAAGTTTCTGTTTCATGGGAATTCATGTATCGAATGCCCTGTGTTGCAATGATTTGAAAATTGCAACTAAAATCATTACCGTAGTATACAAAGTTCTACAAACCTGCAATTCAATATCAAGTTTGATCTAGAAGTAAAGGAAAAAAGAAGACAAGAACCAATGTGAATGGTTCATCATGTCCCAAGTACAACTTGCCTTGTTTGGATCTTGACGTGTGGGATGAATCTGGCATTCATTTTCCTTTTTGCATGTCTGTACAACTTTATGTATACTTCACTCATGATTATTGAATACTGCAAATGTTGGATTTCACTATTTCTGTAACGGGGATGTAGCCACATGTGCAGGGCACAGAAATGTTTAGTTTTGGTTGTTATTGCGACCTATGTTCTCCAATACATGTTGTTTCCAATTATGCCAAGTTGACTGGGTTAATTAGTGTCAACTCTGAATACAGAAAGGTTGTTTTGTTGCTTCATCAATTTTGTGAAGCTCATGTACATACTTCGGTAATTCAACAATCCTATGTAACTGAGCCTAGCTTGGTGGAAGGTCAGCATCTCCACCCTCCACAACACCTGGGTTTGACCTCGCTTTGAGTTTAGGTTCCTTTTTTCTTCTTAGTGGAGAAAATCCTAATTTCTCTTATGTATTCTTTCTTGCATTGAGATTCCTGAATACCTGTTGATAGTTTTATTTATAGTTGGCAAATTTGACTGAATCATCCAGTTGATCCCAGATTATTCACATGTTTCATATACAGCACAAGTTCGTTCCATATTGAGAAAGGTTTGCAAGACTGTGAACTAGATATATGAGCCATCTTTCAGTTATTAATATTAAATTGGTGCCAACATTGCGTCAAAAAAAATTGGATGCCAACAGAATATGAGGAACTGGAAGGCACCAGCCCTCAGTTTTCCTTCAACAGGCATGCAAGGTACAGAACCTGAGGTGGAGAATGAAATTTCAGGATTCAAACTCCAGGAATTTAATGATGAATTTTAGGTGGATGGAATCTTATATGGTCAACTTTGTAAAAGAAAGGTTCCTTTGTTTCGAGGCATCTGCTGATGATGTTTAAATTCATGCTTTATGCCTTTGTTTTCTTTTCCTTTTTCTGGAGAGCCACAATGGCTATTGTTTTCAATATAACCTTCTTTCAGAGCTCGTTATCATTGCCTAATTAGCAGAATCTTGTGCAATAAATAATGTACATATAACAACGTATATAGTAGTGTTGTCGTGTATATAATTAGTCTTCAGCAGTAGCTTTTTTTTTTTGTTGAGATAATCTTCAGCAGTAGCTGTAGTCAACATCATTCTCTTAAAAAACATCATTCAGTGGAAGCAAAAGTCTTCTAACATATTTGCCTTTAGCAGCAATTGGCAGTATTGCTTTTCGTTTTATATATATGACATCTTGCAGCATCGGATATGATGTGGTTTAGCTGTCGTGGCATATACAAGCATCACTGCAGTAGACTTGTTTCTAAGGTTGTTAGGATTCCAATCTTAGCTGGAGCATTGTGTTGTCAAATGGTGAGATCTCCCCTTATTATTCGCTATTCACATATATGGCACATGAGAACATCCTTAGACTTAGTATATGTATGGGCTGCGAAATAAAAAAAAATGGTCTGTGTTACTATAAATTGCATGCATTGTTCTGTAGTTCCATGCAAGGGCAAAAAAAGGTACTATTATGTACGATTACATTCTAGTAAGACTGGAA
Source organism: Oryza meridionalis (assembly GCA_000338895.3). Taxonomy (NCBI): domain Eukaryota; kingdom Viridiplantae; phylum Streptophyta; class Magnoliopsida; order Poales; family Poaceae; genus Oryza; species Oryza meridionalis. Next base: position 29,781,646 of record CM002527.2, read on the forward strand.
AAGGTGTTACTGGAGATCTTCCTTTTTTTAGCAAAGGAATACTAGAGATCTGCCTTATACGTTAGAACCTAACACACTTGACTCACCTTTGTATTGCATTTTGATGATGATATTTTTTTCATCGAAAATGCCAAAAGGGGTAGGAGCTCTAACTATTGCATTGAAGGAGGTAAGAAATGGAATTTTAATAAGCACAAAACAAGGGGATATTACAGTGCTACGTGTCCTCCAAACAAGCTCCGAAGCACATCATGTAACGCTTTACTAATAATAGATTGTTCAACCACAAGGAGTTTATTTCTGTTTGCATCATGTGAAGTTTAATGTTACCATTTGCATCCTATGATGCAATAGCCTCCAAACAAGTTCTGTTCGGTGTGCATCATCATGTAAATTGGAACTGTATGTGCTTGTTGTTACCATGGAGCTGTTTTTGCTGCTTGTGCAGGACAAATTATCCAGGCTTTCCCTTTTTGGTACTTTAATTTCTCCCCTTTGTCATTTCGATCGAACCTTTTGCTTATCACATGCATGTATTACAAACTAGTCCTTTAGATAATCAGGATCATGAACTGGTGGCAATTCCTTGAAGGGTTGAAAAGCTAAATCACATCTGCAAGTGCAAGTTTGCCTCCTGATTTTGGACAGCATATCTACAATTGCAGGTGGAAATGGAATTCAATGTGTCACAGGAAGGTAAAAATACATATTCCTTTTTCTGTCTGATGAATAGCTAGATATTGCCACGCTCGGTGTCATTGTAGCTCCAATATGCGGTGTTGTACTATGAGAGAAATTAAACTTCAGTTCCAAAACATCAAATTGGAGAATATAATAGAGGTTCATTACTTTGATTCTGAAGCCTGACTGCTCGAGTCTTAAACTAAATTTAGTTTGAAGTTGCTTCTCATTGCAGATGTTAGGTTGGAGGTCTTAGCAACAATCTAACTAAATATTCATGCTTGCATTTTTCTTTAGAATAACCAAATGCTTGTAAAGTTTTTGGCCAGTAAACAATGTTTTTAGCTTGCTTGGGATTGCACTAGACCTTACGTACTACTCCTTCCGTCTTAAAATATAACTACTTTTACAGTTAGGTGCGTCTTAAGGAGAGGGGTAAAAGGACTATACTATCCCCATTAATATATCTTGGGCTTGGTGTGTTGGGCTGATGCAGGAAAAAGGGCATAGGTGAGTGTAGGGGTATTTTAGGTACTACACAATAAAATGTGCACTTTAGAAGCTACAAGTTGTTATATTTTGGGACAAAATTTAAACCCTATAAGTTGCTATATTTTGAGACGGAGGTAGTAGTTCTTTTGTTCTAATTGTGAAATGATGACATGCTAATCTTCATTACAGTTCTTGTGACCAGGAGATATTGTCTAACTCACACCTTTTGCAGGCATTAGTTTGAGATTGCTCCTCAAGAAGAATACTAATGAGAGCAACAGTGTTTTATGGAGCTTCAGTAGAAGACAGTGTGAAGTACCAATTGATAAGTCTGACGTGAAAGCGAGACTTGGAGAGCATCTTGACCTAACTTAGAGCTAATCCTTTACTTATTTCTTTCATTCCAAAGAACTTTAATATTGAACCACCACCATCTTTTTCTTGAAAATAATTGCTGTTAATTAACATAAAAAAATCTTTGGATGCCGATGGGGGACCCAACCTGTCCATGAGAAGTGCACGATGCGCTGCTCTAAAATATCGTAGAAATTTCGCTATAGAGTATGTTTGGGTTAATGGTCGCGGTTTTTGTTTTCTTTTGGTGTTCCCTTGTACTAACCCCGGACTTAACAGGCTTGTATGAGTCTTCTTAGACTCTTTCCTTATCCTAAATATAATGAAGCCCAACTATCCTGCTTGTTTGAGAAACAAAATCCTAGAAATTCCTGATGCTGCACATACATGTTATAAACCCCATGTATTAACATGCTTTATATGCTTATAATTCGTCTATTTATGTATTATACACAAGATTTGTCATCAATATGGATGCAGTTTACTTTTAGTTGGTGTTTTTGGTGAAAACTTTTTTTCGGTTTAGAACTAATCTGAATTATCTACATCTTGGTCTGGTTTCATCTATTTAACAGACAAGATATATTCTAAAAAATATGACTGCAATGCTAATTTCATTTGATACTTGGATCAGCATAATCTACATTTTGGACTTCTTTTTTTTTGACGAAAATACTGTCAATTTGGACTTGCTAGCTAGATGTATATTATATATCTGAACAGTTCCTGCACTGATCAAGTTAGTACCAGTGGCAATAACCACTCACTGATATTCTTATTGGGGGATTTCCTTGTGGTTATTAGTGTTGTATACTTGCTTAAACATATTGTAGGCTGAAATTGTAAGGTCAATACTTGCTATCATTGTTGTTATTTATCAGGTAGAAGTTGACTACTTGTGGTCTTTCCATCTGAAGTTTTTGTTTTACTCATAGTACATGAAAAATTTTAAATTTGCTTAATCTTCGCTTATGCTAGTTTATCATGAAATGAATCAAGATGTTCCATAAGTTGTAACATGTCTTGCTGGTGGTCCATGATTTGTAGATTTCTGACATTGAAAGCTTAATTCTTTTATTTTGTGGTTAGTTGACAATAGCATGTGATATACTCACCTTATTCTGCTGCATTATCACATGATTTGTTAACACACCATTCTACTTCAGATTTATGATGCAATAACGTTGGATAATCTCAGAACAATTAATGTAACCTATTTGTGTTGCTGCCAATCAGCCTATCCAGTCAAGCAACCGTGCACTTGCTGACCTCCCGAGCCTTCTTCAGAAATCTCCTTCACCATCAGTAGCGTTTGTTTATTTTTTCCTGGCTAAAAAGGTAATTACTACTGCACCTTAGCCTCTTTTCAGGTTGTGAAGCACACCTCCCAACATGACATCAACTAGGAATAAAAATTGTACTGATTAATAGAGGGGAAGCATGGAGAGGTAATGGAATTGCATTCAGCACTTTTCACTAAACCTGAGCAGCTTTATTTGCAAAGCTGCAGGATTGTGTAATTGTTGCAGAAAAAAGTGCACCAGCAACATTTACCATTTGTTCGATGCATATGGTTCATTACTTCCATATATGTCCGAAAGTGCCATGTCTTGGATCATGTCTTACATTTTAGCTGCCTACCTTTAACATTATACAACTTATCTGCATAGTCTGATAAAACATGTGCCTGCATCTATACACCAGTTAACTTTTTTGGGGGGTTGGGGACTTTGGGGGAGGGGGTTTAAAGAAAACTTTATGTTCACTGTCAAGTCTGATACTGTCACTGTGTCACACACATTGCAGAAAAGTTTTAACTCAATTAATATCATCATTATTTCCTACTGCAACAAGAGTCAATGGCAGATACTTGCCCCCTCATTTATCTCTTGAGAAGGGGTATTGATTATCATGATCCATCTAATTATGTTGAGCATTATCCAGTGATACCCATTGGGAAAATTAACTAGACTACTAGCATTAGCTAGTGTGTGAAAGATCTCTACTCAATGCTATTGTGAACATCTCTCTTTTAGGCTTTTAATTAGCCATCTAACCTGTTAGTAATGATTAAGTACACCGCTTTATTCAGAGGAAATGAGGCAGGACCACCGACATTGATCAGTTCTCTTTTTTAGGGGATACAACACTGATCAGTTCTGGCACTTCAATTCATGGCTACATCAATCTGCGATGTACCTTTCTGCTTCTGTCGTACGTGTTTAAGATTTTCTTTTACATCCACAATCTATGTGCTATGACACCCTAAGGACAACTACTGTGGTAATCAGGAGCCTCGCGGGGAATCTTTCTTGTGCGCAGTGATGGTCATGATTTCTCTTGGCTTTTCATATGATCATAAGGCAATACAAGACATATATCTTCATTTTCTTCAAAAACCAAGGATTAGCATATGATAATGGTTAGTAAATGGTAAGATACTAATATACTTTAGTCTGTTATCAACTGAAGATTGAGCCTGTATCCAAGGCTCCATTTTTTTCTTTCTTGCTTACAAGTTCATGCATGTCCATTGCAGAAGGAACAGCAAGATGTTGAACATGTAATGTATGCACTAATGCACATGCAGAGCTGAAGAGACATGATTCTGAGGTAATAAGTCAGTCTTTAAGCGTTGCATACTTACTCATTCGTATGTATCTTGGTGGAAATCGTCGGCACAAACAAGCTACGGTACAGATGGCCCTCGAGGATGCTCAAGAGCCAAACGCTAGAAGAAGAGAGCTAGGTGTAGCCAAGGACAGACTTGCCGGCTAACTCCAAGGCGCTGCAGCAAAGCTGAGATTCCCCCAGTACCAGGAGCCGGCAAGTCATCCTTGGCTGCATCCCGTTCTCCTCCTCACAGCGCATGGCAACCCAGCAGAAGCTGCCTCAGTGGTTCTACTGCATACTGAACAGTACAGGTACTCTTCCTACTTCTCTTCTTCCTTCCCCTACCATGGCTGCTTTTCTATCATGTGGTTTGATCTGCAAGCGTGCATTGCAATCGGGAGGTATGGCCTGCATTTATAGGCACAGGCACAGGCAAGTTGGGCTTGGAATCATATGGCGATCACTGTTCAATGGATTCTTTATTATAAATATTTCATCAATCATAGAGTTTGCCATTTTAGGGATGTGATGATGACTCGTGATTGGTTGGCCTGATTTCCATTTTTAAATTGATATAGTGGGCCCTGAGGATGTGGCATCCTCTCGATATGGGCTGTTAGGCTGGCATGATCCCCTCGGGCTGTTACAGGGGAGCCTCATTGATTGGTTGGGACTGGGGATTGAGCTGTTCGCCTGTTCCTATTGGCTGCTCGCACGTGGGCATGCCTTGTGTGATCTCGATCTAGTGAGTTTTTTTTGTAACAACACCTCAACAGTCCTCTTTGTACCCCAGTGTTGCCAGCAAAAGCCAAGTTAATTACCTCTAGATACACACACATTGAATCTTTGGATATCCATGATCTTGTAAGTAGTACTCTACCTTCAACCTAACTCAGTACAAATAAAGGCATTGATCTTCGATCATCTCCATAACTCCATTATTTGACAAAAGAACCTAGCTAGGTTTTGTTATATTAATTTCAATAGCTTCAAGCTACTTTTTCAGGCATGCATGTGCCTTCTTTTGCCTGGAAATGGATGGGAGCATTTGGTTCATCCTGCATATAAGAATCTAATAGTTACATCAACAGATTTATGGTACATCACCGTGACATGCATGCTTATGTTAATTGTCTTGTTTTTATAAGAAATGTTTGTTTTATTGTAATTCGAACCATTTATCATATCCGAATGATTTTCTTAACATAGTGTAGCTGTGGATATAGTTATGGATAATTGAAATCATGTTTGAATAGTTCATATTACTATTATGCTCAATATCGTAGATTCAATCAGTAGATGTGTTGGAAAAGACGTGTGCGTGAGCTAAAAATTTCAAGCAGCACGCACATTTTTTTAGCAAGACATATACACAAAAGCTTGTCGGCCAAAACAGCCTACTCTTTGCTATCCGCTGGTCGTACTCGTTGTTTGCTGGGAAAGATTATTTGGAAGTCGCGCCCGCCGGAACGCTGCAAATTCTTTATGTTCTGCGCCATGAAGAATGCCTGCCTTACGGCTGATAATTTGCAACGGCGTGGATTGCATCTGGCTCCAATCTGCCATCTTTGCTCCAAAGATATCGAATCTTGCACCCACATCTTCCTTAACTGCACCTTCTCCCGTGAAGTTTGGGGGCTGGTTAGGGGCAGGATTGGCCTCCTTCATGCAGTGCCGGATGATGACTTGCCCACTTGGTGGTGTGCCGTGCGCAAGGTGGTTACCAAGAAGGAGAGGAAAACCTTTGACGCCGGCGTGATTTTGGTGACTTGGCTGATCTGGAAGGAACGGAACGCTCGCGTATTCGATGGCCGAGCCTTGTCACCGGCCTGTCTGTTCGCGACGATCAAGGATGAATGGGAAACGTGGTTGGCGGCGGGTTTGATCCCTCCTCCATGAGAAGGCTTGTTGTAGCTCTGTTGGGAGAGGTTTTTTTGTGTGTTTGCTCCCCATCTCCTTTGAGCGACGGTTTTTCTGCCTCTCTTAAAAGGGATGTGGCCCTGCTTGTAACCAATAATGTACATTCTTTGCTCTATCTTAATATACTTCGGTCGGCATCTTTGCCAGCCCGGCGACAAAAGCTTGTCGGCCGACCCAGCAAAAAATATACACAAAAGCACTAACTAGCTCCTAGGGAGTTAGTAGTGACTCGCCCACTGAATCTCTGACTGTAAACGGGCAGGGCATTAGTAGAATAATTAATATTACTATATCCTTGTGTTGCAATGGGCTGGGACAAAATAGAATTTTGCAACAAGTTTGATAGTTGTTTTTAAGGTTTAATATTATATATTTGAATTGAATTGATGAATAAGACTACCATTATCCATCTTTAGAGCCTAGTGCTGAAAATGGTTGGAAAAAAACAAATCCTGTCATAAAATGAGAGGAATGTATAGATGGAAGTTGAAACATACTAGGGCTGTGTTTAGTTCCAAAATAATTCTTCAAACTTCCAACTTTTCCATCACATTAAAACTTCTCTACACACACAAACTTCCAACTTTTCCATCACATCGTTCCAATTTCAACCAAACTTCTAATTTTGGTGTGAACTTACACAGCCTAGGTCCATTGGAAATAAATTCTATAGGTCTGCTTTGCCTTTAACTAGGGGTTTGTTCAGCATGTATAACACTTGACTTCTAGCTGGTCACCCATTTGGTAAGGGCAAGTACAACGGGTCGGCAAGACCTGTCGACATGCACTGTTTTTTTTGAACCCTCCCCCACGGCGCTTGCTTCGGCCCATCCGTCGTCTCGTTCGTCGACGAGGCCAGCACGTGCTCCCAGGCGACGCGACGGCGATGAAGCCCGTTGTACGACGCGATGCGGGGAGGCGACGGAGGCGCGGGATCAGCTGCGCGGGATCAGCTCTCTCTCGCGCGGAACAGGTTCGCGCCTTCCTCGCCCGCCAAAATCTCTCTCGCGTGCGTTGAAATAGCCCCCCCCTGAGTTCCCCATCCAACCCTATTTCGATCTGGCCACCATGTCGCGGCAGGCTCGGAAGGAGGCGGCGGCGGCGGCGCAAGATATGCTGAAGTTGGATGCGGCTCGGATGCGCAAGCCAGCTGCATCACAATCTCGAAAGGGTGCGGCGGCGCCGATGCGGAAGGCCCAGGGAGGAGCTCGGGCGGAGTTGATGGTGCTGGAGCAGAGCAGTTCAGGGTTGGCGGTGCGTGTGCCAGAGCACCGGAGTTCGGGATATGGCGCGGCTAGTCCACCACCAAGCTCCTTCACTGACGGCAGATGCTTCTTCAACAGCAGCGCCGGCGGCTTCTTCGGCAGCGCCGGCCAAAGCCCTGGTGGTCAACCATGGAGTTCTCAATCTTCAGATCCTGTAACATGGTACTATCTCTGAACTTTGCTTCTGTGATGAGCTCAATGATGGGAATCATATGGCTAGGAATTAATTTTAGATGTTATTTGCACTTCCCTCGCTTATACAAGATTTGGGATACACTGTCATGAGTTTCAGTATTGTGGTTGATGCAAAGATTGATTGCACTGGTGCAGATTTATTTGATAGTTTAATAAAGCTATGTAACTAGTTTTTATCCACTGTATAACATCAACCAGGATGCAGCACAAACAAACATTAGTTCCTACTTTTACACATAACATTAGTCCCTAGTTGCTTTCATTGCTCATACATATGTGTAAAATATGGCAGGGGAAACAATGCAACACCTCTTGGAGGCTTCATAAACTTGATCCAGCCTAACTTGTCTCAACAATTTAATTTTGTTGGAGACCAAAATCAGTCAGAAGATGATTACTCGACTCCTATTTCAGCTAGGGACAATACATATGTTAATGTTGACAGTGGTGATGAGACACCTAGGACTGAGAAAAGAATCTTTTGGACTCAAGAAGAAGATGTTAGGATGGTGAGTCTCACTGTAAATTCATTGTGTTTGTAGTTTTTTTTTTACTTACCATAACAGTCCAAGTGATAATATATTCTAATTAACATTTACAGATGAGCTCTTGGCTGCTCAATTCAACGGACTCAACCGTTGGTGCTGATAGGAAGAATGAACAATATTGGACTAATGTTGAGGCTACTTACAATGAGACTACACCAAGTCATAAGAGAAGAGATGCCAAGCAAATCAAGGACCGCTTTCATAAGGTAAATAAGTGGACTGACCTTTTCCATAGTGCTTGGTTGAAGGCTAGAATGATTTATACAAGTGGCTATAATGATCAAATGTGGATTGAGAAGGCCCATGTATTCTATATAAAAGACAATGAGAAACTCAATCTAGACCCTTTTGTGTTGATGGAAGTATGGAACACAGTTAAAACTGAAGCAAAGTTGATCACATACAACAATGGCCTGAAAGCAGCAAGAAAAAGAACAGCAACAAAGGGGTTAGACAAGGAGAAGGAAGGAGAGGATAGTAGCCCTTTATATGTAGATGAACTTGATGAACAACCAAGACCAATGGGGCAAAAAAGAGCTAAAAAACTACAATATGCCCAAAGTAAGGAGATGGACCATATTGATCTTGAGAAGCTAGACAAAATTAGTAAACTCCAGAATGAACAGAATGCAAATAGGCTGAAAGTATTGGAAATACAGCAGAAGCTATCATCCGAGAAGATCGAACAAGCAAAGATTTCCCATCTTTCAGCAAAGGAGCAAATGGAGGCAGCAAAGGTGCAAAGAGGCAAGAAAATTAGAAGTTGAAGCTAGGATGTATGAGACATATAACCGCCTTCTTGCAGTTGACACAAGTCTGATGTCCGATGAAGAGAAGGTTGACCATGGAAATACATTGAAGTTTTTGAAGAAGAAATTATTTACTGATAATTGAGGTGAGTTTCATGTTTACTTCTCTGTCTAGCCTAACTTGTCTGAATTTTGCTATGTTCTATCAATTTTCCTGCATGTTATCAATGTTATATATCCTATCAGTTACTATATATTTATTTAGGTTTCAAGTAACTTCAATATTTGTGTGTACTTCAAGTAATTTCAATATTTGTCTGAGCATGAAGTAGTACTGAACCTACTGTTATTGTACTGCTCATATTTGTCTATGCATGGAACTAGTTTCTGTTAGCTAAATTCTACTCATATTTACTATTTGTCTATCCTAAATTCTGTAATTGGGACCTAGTACTCTTGCAGGTCTTGGAGAAGATTGCTTGCTATGTTACTGTAAGGGGTGAGAAGGCAATGCAGCTTCTGGAGAGTGGACTGAAGGTCAAAGAATATGAACTAGTCTCTGTTTTGCTTTTGGAATCCAGGAGCACATGAATTGCTAATTGGAAGCAGTCTCTGTTTTGCTACGTTCTTTTTCTGGGATTGTTTTTTTTTTTTTGGCTATTGTGAACTGATTTTTGTGAACTGAAACGTGTCAATGGAATGTGAACTGATGGGTCATTGCAATGTGAACTGATATGATGTGAAATGGAATGTGAAATGATAAGGCAATGCCGTGTATGCATTTGTATATAAAATCAACTGCTCTGTGACTTGTATGCATCACAATTGTGGCGATGGAGGCCTCTGGTGCCTCTGGTGGCGAGCATCCTGGTGGCGACGGAGTGCATCCTGGTGGCGACGGCGAGGGGTCTGGTGGCGAGTTCTTCGCCTCTGGTGGAGATGGAGGCGATGAAGATACTGTCCTTGAAGAAATCGATCCAGCGGAAGTATATACACTTGAAGATTTTCTCGCCGAAGATGAAATAATGGAATCATTTCGAAGGAAGATTGGCGATAAATTGAAGGCCAAAATCGAAGGATCTTCTTCTG
>CM002527.2:31596551-31754051 GCA_000338895.3 Oryza meridionalis
ATCTCCTTTACGTGTAGCTGCCACCCAAATAATTAACTAAAAATTACCCATACGCAAGGCAGCATTAACTGAAGGAACTACTAGTGCACCACCGATTTGCAGCATCCACCACAAAAACCAAGGCTAGCCGATGAATTCCAATATGACTACTGAGGCAACATGCAACCCTTGTTTTTACACTCCATCTACGATCGTCCAATTTTGGAAGGATAAAAAGGAAAAAAAATGAGATAAGACTAAATTTTTTTTTTTTTGGGCGGGGGGGGGGGGGGGGGATGGTATCTTGATTGACGGAAAAGGTTCTTGCGCCAAGATTACACCCTACCAGCGGGGGAAAGAGGCCACCGCCTCCGGCGGCTAAGGGGCTCCACAAGCTGAAGCATGTTCGAGAAAAACTCGCGGCGGAGGGATTGGTGGAGGAGGAGGAGGAGGAAGCGCGAGTTCACCTGGGAGAGATGAAGCCTCGAGGGTTTTGGGCGTCGGAACTCGCAACTGTCCGACCGACGAGGTGTCGAGCAGGCGAGCGGCCGCAGCCCGCAAGAAGCAACCGTCGGAGTCGGACGGCGAAAACACTAGCGCGCACGGTTTAGGCCGCGTTCGATAGCGTGGGGTGAAAGCAGCACTGTAGTCCACCGAATAATTTACTCCATCGTGAAATGCAGTCCAGACTGTCCAGTGACAGGTGTTAGACGGCAATAGACGGCGCCGTTTGCTACCATTCATTTGGGCTTAGGTAGCTGTAGCGTCTTTTTTTTTCTACTTGCAAGATGATAGATATTTTTGCTGTGTCAAATAGTAGTTATAGCGTTTTATTAAAAGTAGTGACGACAAATGCAAAAAAGAAAAATTGCAATTTGACATATGGGAAAAAATTATTGGAAAAATAAAATATAGCAATTTGAGCAACGTAATGAAAAAAAAAATTATTGAATACGAGTTGGCACAGTCCAAAAACTTGAATGCAGTACATAATACATATATCCATCACGAAATGGATTTCTTATTACATCGTACATCTAATAAAAAGCTCGTACACTGTACAGGAGATAGTTCATGTAGAAGTTCTACAGGTTCTCTACCGAATTGGCAATGGCATCACGGTATGCGTTCATCGCTTGTGCACTATTGCCGGCGTAATACATATTGGAGAAGGGGGGTGCCATTGGTGCTATAGGATTACCATTATACATAGGGTTACTGGCCTGGAAGTCATTTTGCTTGCTGTCGATTCGGAAGTTGTGCAAACAAAACGCTGCCAATATTATGTCGCTCTGGACATTCTTGTATGGGTTGTACGGTATGCCTTTTAAGATTTTCCACTGTTTTTTCACAATTCCAAATTGCCTCTCAATTATATTACGCAGCTTGGCATGTATGTAGTTGAACTTCTCTTCCCTTCCTTGTGGCGGTGGAGCGCGTGGCCCCTTGAATTGACCCTTGTGGTACCGTACACGTGGGTATGGTGCCAAAAAGCCCATCCTACTCGGATAGCCGGAGTCAACAAGAAGATATTTTCCTACAAAATAATAAGGAAGTTATACGTGAAAACTAGCAGTGCATAATTAATGAAGTGCTATATGGTGTACAAATGTAGTACTTATGAAAAGGTAGTCTTGGAAACTCCTCTGGATAAGAGTCAATAGCTTCGTTTAGGACTCAATTGTCATGCACTGATCCTGGCCATCCGGCATCGGCAAATATAACTCTACCATCGAATCCAACGATTGTTAAGACATTTTTTGTTGTCTCGTCATGGCGATTCATGTGTTCTATGGCACTATCCACACCAACAGTGACCGGAATGTGTGTGCCGTCAACAGCACCTACAGCAAACTGGAATGGTCCAAAACGACTATCTTGTAGTAGGCGACGAGGGATGTCCGTAAAATTCGGATCAATTGGCTTGAGTATTTTCGACCATAACATAACCATACGGCTAAGAACCCTTCGAAAATAGATAGACACCGTCGAGTTCGACCGGACCCAACGATTGTTCAACTCCCTTGCAGAATTATTTCCTGCCGTTGTGAAAAAGAAGATTCCTAGTGCCTCCAAAGAACTTACATCATTACTCCCATGCAGGTTGTAAGGGGCATTTTCCAAAATTCCATGTAGAGTGTATATTTGATATTCCGTTAAACGGAAAATAACACGGCACTGTGCAGGATTCGCCATTGTCTCCAGCATCCAAGTTATTCCAAATTGGGTTGGGACACGACGAGGAGCTCTTGGAGGAGCAGCTAAAATCTCTTGCATCATTGCAATAATAGCGTCATCCTCATCGCTTGTGTATTGCCCTTCAGTACCATCATAACTCCACGATGAACCATCGCTCATCGTGTGATTCCTTCGAAACAAGAAAAATATATAGCTTACATTAACCATTACAACATAATTTGTAAAAAAATGCACGCATGGTGTTGAATAAAAAAATTAACTGCATAAAAAATTTCACAGTGACATACCATAAGTACCAGTTTAGACTACAAGCATTAGAAATGAGTAAAGCAGATGCTAAAAATCATACAAGAAAAAAACAGTTAAGCAGATGCTAAAATCCTACTGCAAACAGTATGGAGTGAGCATTATTTTTTATGCCTCTCATATGAATCTCGTCCTCTCAGTGAGCTCCAGGCAACTGACCAAGCAAGAGCAACCCAATAGAACCCATTATCATCTACGCTACCAGGACCCCCACCTCCACCAGGGCCACCCCCGTACCAACCTCCAAACCCCGTATGACCTCCTGAACAAGTTGGCGGGGGTGCTCCTCCACCATAACCCTGCTGCCCAATTCCTCCTTCGTATCCAGGCTGTCCACCTCCTTGGCCACTGTAGGATCAAGATGTCGACTAGAGGGGGGTGAATAGGCGATTTAAAACTAAATAACACCTAATCAAATCTAACCTAAGTTGCTAGGCTTGGTGAGGGTGAACTCTAACTAAGCAACTAAGTTATGTTTTGCAAACCTAGGGTGATAGTGTCTCAATTATATCTCTAGGAAAGTAAATCACTCTCCTATGTCAATGTTTTGCAATCCTAGGGTGATATGATCTCAAGTATGTCTCTAGAAATGTAAATTGCACAAATGTAAATGCGATAATCAAATGAGACAATGAGACAAGAGATTTTTCACCGAGGTTCGGAAACTCGCCGGTTTCCTACTCCCCGTTAAGGCGAGCCCAACTCCACCGCTCAACCACGAAGCCACCGCACGCCCCCTTCGTCAAGGGGTAGGCAAGGCGGGAGCCGGCCCACGGAGAGGACTACCCAAGCCTCGATCACTCGGGGTAGTTCTTCCTTCACTCCGAAGGTGGTGAACTCCAAACCACTCACAAACCGGCGCCGGGCCTCCTCCACAATCTTCTCGGAGAGGTCACCGGGCAACTCCTCCACAAGCCGTCTAGGAGGCGGCAACCTCCAAGAGTAACAAGCAATGACCCGGTGTGGAAATGATCAAGTGCCACACTAGCTCTACAATGGAAGTAAATGCACTTGACTCTTGGCTAAACAACCCTCTAACACACTAGATGGATGAACACAAAGCTCAAGTGAGTGTGAGAGAGGTGCAAGGGGTGTATGCAATTGAATTGGGTGCCAAGAGAGCCCCCTTGCTGCTGGTGGGGGAGTATTTATACTCCCACCCACCAAAACTAGCCGTTGGGGGCGAAATCCCCTAACTCTGTGCTCTGCCGGTCTGGCCGGAGGTATGTGGCCGGTCAGACCGTGCTACTCTGCAACGGCTAGAAAACTAGCCGTTGTAGCCCTGTCAGAGGGCCCCATCGGCCTGGCCGGTCAGACCGACATGGGGTGGCCGGTCAGACCGGCCTCGGCTTGGTCAGACCGCCATCGGCTCGGTCTGACCGAATACGGCTCCGTCGGCTCTGTATCGGCCATCCCGAGCAGCACCATCCCGGCCTCCATGGGGCCGGTCTGACCGCGCATGTGCCGCCGGTCAGACCGGCCTTATGCTCCGGTCAGACCACCTTCTTGCGGCCGGTCAGACCGGCCAGGGCACGCCAGTCAGACCGCCACTATGTGGCCGGTCTGACCACCCCTGGTCAGGCCGAAACCAGTGAAGTGTGTGTATGTGAAATGTAAGCACAAGTCTAAATGCATAATGACCTAATGTGGCAATTAAAATCATCTCTTTGCTAGGTCATTACCCCTCTTAATAGTACGGCGAAACTAAAAATAAACTAGCAAATTTGATCACCCTACACCTCGATCAATTCTAAATTAAAGCGCTAGTTTTACCGTCTTCTTTCCCTTTGCTTTGCGCCGTCAATTTTAATCCATCGATAATCATCCATGCACACATATGACGTGGACCTAACTTAAAATGTATAGCTCAAAGACAACGGTTAGTCCACAATTAGCACTTGTCATTAATTACCAAAATTAACACCAGGGAGCCTAGATGCTTCAGCCACCAGCTCCTTTTCCGCTAAATTGCTTTTGCCATGTCTGTACTATGTAACGGGACCGTGACTCGGGTGTAGGGCAGTAATCAATGAACCATTGACGCCAATAAGCACGCTCAAATACATCCAGTGCCATAAAGAATAAATCACTCCCTGGGTTATGTCCATCAGCTACCACCAACTGGATGCAAGCTGCTACACCTCTAGCCCTATCCTCTTCCACCTTCCGAGCATGGCTCTCCTTCGACTCCACTCGCAAATCAGCTAATCTGTGCAGGGCATCACCGGCTGAGTCACTTCGACTCTTCTTTGAAGCCGATCCCCCCGAAGTGCCAGCTTCATCTGCTGGCCTCTTGCCTTTTCCTGCACCTGAAACTCCTGGAGTCGCAATGTTTTGTTGCTGAGCTAGCAGCTGTGAGATATTGATGTTGGGCCTTGGAGTTGGCTGATGAGGAAGTGCTGGTGCTGCGCCTGCAACAGCAGAGTGGTTCCCTACCACTGTGCGCCCCGAAAAAACAGCACAGTGAAGGTCGATGTGCTTGAGGGGGGAATCTTTGAAGACACGAGCTCCGTCCTTTTTCTGCGAAAATGGTTGAGCAACAAAATAAATTTACATTGAAATGAACATAAGTAGTTTCTTAAATCGATTTTCATGCTTGCATTTTGTTGACGCATTTTGAACTCAAAAAAAAAAAAGACAGCAGCATACAAGTACATAACTAATGTACGCAGTAACGTAGCTATTATTGGTGGCACCATGTTTTAACATCTGCAGACTGCAGGTAACATTTTACCTAGATTTTACGGTCTAACTAATTCAAGAAAATGGAGGAAGTACTATATGATATTGATATGCATTGACAATAATAGCAGATGATGAGCAGACTAAAAATCAAAAAACTTTATGCCATGTAAGCAATGTGACATGTCACATAGAGGTTGATGTCATGTCAAACTATGGCATCAACAATAGCATAGGAATACCAAATATCTCAAGATATGGCTCAGTTTTGTTGAAAAGACCTACGAGAGAATAATAAAAATAGTACCAACCATGCATATGCTGCTTCCTAATCAATTTATTGGAAGGTAGTGAATGCAGCAGAGAAATTATACCCCCATTCATTATAGCAAAAAAAATACATTCTGATTTTGTAGCCTAGAAACACAAGGTTTTACAAAGGTACATAACAATTTCTATGAACAATATGTATGATTATACCTAAAAATAGATAACTGTGGAGATTTCATGAACTAAACAAATGTCATGGGTCCTTGTGTTAATGCAAATCAGTATGGAAATCACTGTAGATAGTTGCTCACAAACCACGGGATATTCATATAACTTCAACATTTACAAAGTAAATAGAAAATTCCATGCATAGGGGACGCTTTTGTAGTTCATCGCAAGTTAATTTCAGGATCATTTCCTATCTTCCTAGTTCGACCGAACACAAAATAACGGTAGGTGACATACCTGGTCCTTGTCTTCCCACCAATCATCGTCAGCAACAATGGCTTGAGTTATCGGGTCACGGCCAATGCCGGTAGCCTTTGATTCCAGCCACATCCAAAGCATCCACCTTTTACGACATTGACGCCATATGTACTTCACCTGATCCTTGGTGAGGTTTCTCCTGATTCTCTCCTTCATCTTCTGTATGAGGTTCTTGTAGCCTTGCGGCTTTGGACAAGTGGATGTTATGGTCATTGCGGACAACTCCTCCAAGCATGCCTCAAGAAATATGCCAATTTCATCGTCGCTCCATCGGATTTTACCCTCCGCCATCTACCACCCAATGTTAACAAAGCACAAATGCAATGGATCAAAAACAAATTACAATGGGCATTACCTTTTGTGGCGAGATGGGCCGGATCAGGTCCAAATTGAGGGACCGAACAACCGTCGCCGGCGACACACGATGGACGAAAGAGAGAACGCCTTTTGGGGAGGTTGCACAAACGGCTGTTAGGAAGCGGGCGGCCACATTGATGTCGTTGTCACAAGGAGGGGCAGAGCTGGCGTCAGATTTGCCAGAGGCGCTCGACCCCGTCCCCAAATCCAGATTGACGAGCACTCCGTGAGGAGCTGGTGCGGCGAATGCCAAATGCACAGCCTGCCCCTTGGCTGCAGTCGACGGATGGATGTCCTCCCCTCTCTTCCGCTTTGTTCCCCTGGTGCCCATTGTCCACCCGGAGAAGGAGGCCTCAAATAGGAGGCCGGAGGCGAGAAGAAAGCTTCCAACTCTGCCGAATCTTGACGACACTGTGACACCCGAGAGCGCTCCACCGGGTACAGCCGCATGCGGCCAAAGCTGCGGAGCCTGATGAGCAGCTAGGTGACGTAGACAACACCGGCAGCGCTCCCCGACTTCCGCCTGGCTCGATGGCAGCTCCGCCAGAGAATCCCCTTTCTCCGGCCTCGATTCGCCTTTTCAGCAGCTCCCGTGACGAGTGGTCGATTTCTCCGCGTGCCTAACAGCCCCAGTGTAACACCCTGAAAATTCCTGATAATAAAAATCACTAAAATTTTGAACTTTTTAAAACTTTTTACATCATGCTGGATTTTATGGTTGTCATTGGTTGCTAAAATATAAATTGTAATAGTGGAGAATCAAATTAAAGGCATACACCTGAACAATAAATATAAGTTACAAGAATACATTATTTAATTAGAGCACAAGGAAAAAAAGCCAGACAAAGGGAAGGTTAATTACTAATTTAATTTATGGATCAAACATTAAATAATTGAACCATGTGATGCGTGCCATGAAATATAAACACTTAGGAAATGATAATCGTTCAAATAAATGGAACTCTATCTATAGAATAGTTTTACTGGGAATAATTAATTAGATGTTACATAAATTGTATTGAACCACGAATATTAAATTATAAGGATCCATATAGAGGCAAAACCAATTTTAAAAGAACAAGGTTAGCTCATGCATTAGAATTAGATAGAATAATTTGTTCACATGAAATAATGATCACATCGTTACCAGGATCCCATCTATAAAAGAGTGTTTTGCTGGAATATTTAAATCAATATTTAACGCAACCATCTTCGCATAAAATTCACTCACATAAATAAATAGAGTGTAAAATATCACTGCCTCTCTGTAATTGTCTCATTAGGAAATTACAAAGACTATAATAAATACGAGTATTAAGTATTGGACAACATTAACTTTAAATAAAATTCACATTTGAACACTTAATAATGTCACTCAAATGCGTTGGTGAAAATATAAATTCAAATAGCTATTATTCTCAATTTTTAAAACCAACCAAAAACCTAAATTCTTTTTTTATTCACTGCCGTCACTATTCATTGCACGCCATCTGCTCGATGTGGTCCTCTAGCCCTTCCCCCTCCTCTGCCACACCGCGCCGCCGCGGGCCGTCACCGTCGCCGTCGCCTCGCTCCGCTGCTGCCGCCGTGCGCCGTCGCGCCGCCTCGCGCCCCGTGCTGCCGTCACCGTCGCGTTCCGTCGCCGCTCCCGCGCCGCGCGCTGTCGCCGTCGCTATCTCCATCCCGCCGCGCGCCGTCGCCATCGTCTGTCGCGTCGTCTCGAGCCCCTCCCCTCCGCGCGCGCTGCCGCCATCGCCCCCGCGTCGCGCCCCGCGCCCCTACCGCGCCACGCGCGTCACTGTCGCCCGTCGCCGTCGCTTCGCTCTGCTGCGCGCCGCTCGCCCGTCGCCATGTGCCGCTGCTGCGCCCCGAGCCCCGCGCCGCGGCTGCGCCATCGCGTCATCGCCATCACCGCCTCGAGCCCCGCCTGCGCCGCGCACTGTCGCCATCGCGCTCGCCGTCCCAACACCGCGCCGCGCCGTTCCATCGTCGTGCGTCGGCATCGCCCCGAGCCCCGCGCCGCCGCGCCATCCCGTCGACGATTAAAACCGGCCACCCCTCCCCCGAGCCCTATAAATACCCCCTTCCCCTTTCCCTTCCCTCCCCACGCCATTTCCCCCTCTTCTCCCCTTTTTCCCCTTTCTTCACCTCCACCGACGCCGCATTCCGCTGCCGCGCCGCCGCTGCCGTGCCCCGGCGCCTCGCCGCCGCCGCGCCGCACCCTGCCGCTGCGTCTCCGTCGACCCCACCGTCGGTCCGGTAAGCCTTCCCCTTCCCCACCGCTTGACATCGCGCCGCGCCGCCCGCCGGTTCCAGCCGAGCCGCGAGAGAGAGAGGAAGCAGAGAGGTAGCGGGGAGAGAGAGAAAAGGAGAAAGGAGAGGAGAGATTAGAGTGGGTCCCGCGTGGTTAGTAAAGAATAATCCCCTTGTTAATCTTTATTAGTTGTGTCTATTACATGTGGGTCCGGGCGGTTAAAAATCTTATTATGGAAGGTCTATAGTTTCGAGTCTATGACATGCAGGCCCTACCGGGTTTAATGGCCGGTTTGACCCTAGTCAAAAGAGTCGGGCCCACCTGTCATTTGCCCATATGGATTCCTTTAGAAAGAAAAATAAAAGAAAAGAAAAGAAAATAGGAAGACCCCACCTGTCAGTCACTATAGCTTGTGGATAAGGTTGTATTAAAAATAAATGAATTAGGAACAGTACCCTTTCGCAATTATTAGAATTAATTCAAATTTGAATCTTTACACTAGCATAACTTATTTATTTTAGCTCTGATTTGAGTGAAACTTGAACCTAAATTCATCTAAATTCATAAGCTTTCCAATGGTATATAGTTCACTATTTAATAAAATATATTTATAATTATTAAATAATTAATACCAAGATGATGCATAATAGTCAACTTAAAAATGTGCTAATAAATAAAATTGATATTGTACTAAAAAGTAGATGTCAAATAATTGTCCTTAACATGCTTTATCACTGTAAAACCCATGTAAACTAATTATAAGCATTGTTTCAAATTAATTAAAGCATAGGAAATGCTAGTGCCATTTATTAATATATGTCCATATATAACTATACTCATGACGTCCAAATTGTATAAATAATGTTTAGCCTCATACTTTGTGACTAAATTTGAACACACGTAGATGAGTCTTCAACTTGTTTACGAGGGATAATAACATGTTTATGAGAGATAATAACAGAGCTAGTGTGACTAAAATCACCCGCACGAAATTAGTTAACGGCATTTCCTATACAACAGTATATGTTTAGGTTGGAAATTGCCCTTAAGTTGTATAGACGGTAACTCACTCATAAATCCACTTAAAATCACATGTACTATATAGCCTATAGTAAATAGCAACTATTCAGTAAATGATTCAATATTAAGATATTGTGCACACACATATACTGTACATCCCATTATAGCTATACGGTATAGTATTAATTTGCTTGTTGCATATATTAAATTAGAGGGACTATATGATAAACAGGAATATTAGATAAATATTAGTTATAAATCTTGATCTCATATAATTATAGTTCAATTGTAAATTCAGATTATTCATTGTAAAATTATGTGATGGGATAATCTGTAACCATAATATGGTTAACCTAAACAACTCTAACATTGAAAGCATGGACAATTATTATCCTTTCATAATTTATTGTGACAAGTAAAATATGTTCATAATTAAAGTAATGCCTCCATCAGTAAAATAATAATACAAATGATTCACTGTAATTATTTGATTGATCCTAAATCCGTCCGACAACGGAACCTCTAGTATATGACCACTTTATTTAGATGAATGCATGTGTAGCCATAATCCTTCCATAGTCATTAGCTTGACTAAACCACAGATTAGCCGGATGTATATCTCATTTATACACTATCGATTAACTCCTAATAGACCACGATGACAATAGAAATATTAAGGAATTTTAGCCCTTAGCATGATTGGAATCCCCTGGCAAGCAATAATAGTACGAGCAACCCTAGGTTCGACCCCGACATTTGTATTTTAGTTGTGCATATTTGCTTGTTATTGAATATTGGTTTTTCTCGCGTATTATAGAATTTGTGTATCGGTTAGTCGTGAGGCAACGTCTGCAACTTCCAGGAGGTGAAGGTTGATCAAGATTGTATAAAGAATAAGGACGATTCTGAGCAGGCAAGTCATCACTATTCTTTGAACATGTTGATCCCAATTGCGAAATTATTTTGTTTACAAATAAATTTCATGCAATGATGAACATCCTACTTGTGATTATGCCATGCCTTGATTCTTGTTTACCGCTTATGCCTTCGTAACCATGTTTACGTATGACTCCCTAGTCAATTATGACAATTGCTTAGAAATGCTATTCTAGAATCATGCATACTCATATTTATCAAATGCTATATGCTTGGGCAATTACCTTTGGGAAGGTAATTGAGATGCGGCATGTGGAGACATGAGCGCCACATTGCCATGATGTTGATGACATGATTTGTGAAAGGAGAAATAAAATTAAACAACTATTTTCGACTGGGGCGGACGGAGGATTTGGGTGGTGTTCGGAAAAGGCTAGTGCCATCCCCGGTCAATTAAGGACCGAGCCATGAAGTTAAGCATGAAACGACCCCCGTACAACCGCACTTCTCGTATGGGTATAGACCTAGCGGAGTAGATAGCTGAGCGGAGGCAGTATCCATGCATAGTGGTTTCTTGATGTGTGAGGCAGGGGCTCTACGGTGGGGCAGCCATTGGTAGGACCGCGAGGCGGGTGTCTACAGTGGTGTCGCCATCGGTAGGACTGCCATGTGAGAATCTAAACATAATTATAACTTAATGCATGTGTGAGTCTTCCCTTCCCAGGTGCGCCAGAACTCCTCTCACTGCTAGAAACCGTGTACGCCTAGAGTGCATGAGGATGTAAAGTTCATGGAGCGGGTACTGCCAATGCGAGGTTATCGAAAAGCTTTGCCGTGACGCGTCTCATGTGTTGGGACAAGGCTCATGTGTTGGGCAGTCGCGGAGTGCGGGTAAAGTGTACATCCACTGCAGTGTGAATAAACCAAATCTATTCGAATAGCCGTGCTCGCGGTTATTGAGCACCGGGACGTGTATTACACTTGGCTAGACTCTAAATTCTTAACTTGTGTGGGATGGGATATTGCATGATGATTTTTATGCTGATGGAGCCACTTCCTGAGAGGAGGGAAGGTGGACGTCCTCAGAAAACCATGACGATTCAATGGCGGGAAGCTATCCTTGGGATTACAATGGATGGTGGACAGAACCGTCGTTGTCTAATGTGAACACTGGTATTAAAACTTGATCAGTCTATGCTAGGTCTTAGGCTTGTGAAAAGAATTGCAAAACTAGCTTTATGCAAAAGAACCTGAAGCCATTCCTTGAAATACCCTCTATCATATGCATCGTTGCTGTGGTGGCTTGCTGAGTACGGTTGGTACTCACCCTTGCTATTTATATATCTTTTAGGAGAGTGTTGAAGAGAAGCCCTTGTCGATACGCTTGCGTATCCAACAAGATGATCGGAGTGCGGTCTTGTTCTAGGTCTCGTTCCCCAGTCGACTGCCTATGGCATGTTAACCGGGCCCTTATATTATTTTGTCTTCCGCTGTTGTTCTCTAATAGTTGTTGGCCTACCTGGCCCTAATGTAAGTATTTAACTCTTTTAGCCTGAATTCATTCGTGATATGTTGTGATCCAACTATGTATGTGTGTACCAACTACTGATCCAGGGATTGGTACGGATAAACACAGAAGATTTCCGATTTCCAAAATCGGGGGTCTACACCCAGGCTGACCACTACAACCGCCGGACGAGGCTCGGCAGTAGGGCAAAACGATTCCAGCCACGGCGACCGCGCGTGGAGCCGTCGACGACCGAGAAAATTTGGCGAAGGAAGAAGGGGATCGATGGGGGAGAGAGAGAGAGAGCGAGCATGGTTGCTTGCGGTGGTGGTGGGTTGGGGACGGATGGGCCGACGAATCGATCCGTCCAAATGCCGTCTGTGCCGTTTGTACAGGTGTCACGTTTAGTCACCAACGCCATTTAATATGCAGTAAATTATTCAGACATGTACATTGCTGAACAGTGCACAATTCACCAAATCCCCTCGATCTCTCGCTATCGAACGCGGCCTTAGTTTTCACGGAGGATGCACACGAAACATTCGGAAGGGTAAAAGGGAGAGGAACTGCAGGTGGGACCACCCAACTTTCCTCCTTTTTCTTTGGACTCACACAAGTCACAAAGGAACACAACCTATCCCACCTTCTAACTAGGAGTAGCCACCAACCACCAGTGTCATCTCTTATTTATGTGTGCTACATTAAAATCCATATGTATCCGAGTGTAAAGTGTCTATCACATTTACACGCACATAAGTATGGTTTCTCATCTATTTAAGCAAATAAGGGATAGAGATCTCAAATTAAAAATCTAGGATCGTGAATTAGAAGTATTTAGTATGAACTTAGGTTTGAGAGCTAACAACTGCATATCCTATTGAAAACACCAAAATCAACATACGTAGTACAAAGCAAACCACAAATCAAATGGTGTTAATAACAAATCTAAAGTAAATCACAAATCAAGTGGTATTAACAAAAGATGTAAAAGGAGATAAAGGGATTTGCTTAAACGGCGACAAGAAAAAGTGAGCAACAATTAAGTGATAAGATAGGGTTGGCGTGACCATGGAGGGGGCGCGACGGGAAGAGGATTGTAGGGATCGTGTACAACTAGATCTATATACCTTGGGAAGGAAACAGACAAGGCGCTTAGCTCTCCGGCAAGACTACCATCCATGAGAAGCGGCGGAGACCGGAGATAGAAGGGATAAGATGCAAGAGTGAGTGAGTGAGTGAAGCCAATAAATAGGGAAAAGGGAAGCACCGAAGGTGTACCCTAGTCGACTAGCCCTATGCCACCTAATACAATATTTGTCTATATGGGCCTTAGTGCATAACAAGTAGGTCGGACTTATGAGAGAAGATCAAATCGATTGTTTCTTCTAGGCCCAACTATAGTCATAGTCAAGTGGAACTTGTGGATTGGGCATACATTGTGTACTATTATTGTCATAGAAAGTTACGACACTACTTTAAAAGAGGCTTCATAGCTAGCCCATCACGATCAGTTCACAATGGATTCTCGCCTAAATCATTATGAATTGGCAATGCTATCAAGTATCACAACCGATATGCTCTAGCTTTGAAACTGCAGTTATGTAACTGGTTCCCAAACCATTGCCAATTTGTCGGAACTTCGAATACTTAATGACTCAGCAGCTCTAGTTGCTAGGCCACCCAAATATTGCAGTGGGCCTGATGATCTGGGCAGCCAACGGTAAGACTATCCAGATTTTCAAATGGAGACTATCCAGATCGTCAATGATTCACCCCTATGGCCACCACTAGAGCACCATTAAAACTCTACCAGTAACTAAAATAGGGTGAGCTAAAAATCTGTCATGAAAGTGTCTCACTATTTCTTTTTTCTCTCGTCCTTTTTTTATGAAACTGGAGAGCTCCTATGTTAGATTTAATTTGGCACTGGCCCATTTAAATCAACTAAATCAAATAAATCTCAAGACTCATGGAATGCTAGGAGTTATAGTGTTTAATTTATCATGGATAATCAGGAGGAAGGTGAACCTTTTTCTGAGAATTATTCCAAGAAATGATTAACAAATTGGTAACATACGTCAATTACATCAATTAGATGGTTAGTTGATAGTGGTGTAGTGGAGGATGGTTGATGATAATAAGTTACCCTATTCCTTTTCTTATCCCATGAGTCGCTTTATCTTCATTTTCCTTCTATCCTATAAAAGGAGAATGGATTTGATTTCCCATGTGCGAGAGAGAACATATACTTTCATCCATTTTCACTTTCGTTGCTGCTAAGGTGATCCCATTCTGACAAGTGCGTACACATGCGTGGGAGAGCATGCCTCTGAAACCCCCATCTCCCTGATCTTGCTCTTAGAGGAGGAGGCGAATCAGGTTTTTGGTGAGCACATCGCGTGACTCCTCGCCGGTGTTCATGAATGACTACATCGGCTACTTCCTTATCATCATGGCTAGTGGCGAGAATGTAAACGGCAACGGTTATCCTTCCGCTGCAACTACTGTTGTAGCACCGCATGTTATTATCCTCTTCTATTCTTTACTGTTAGTTCCGTTTATATGCGTAAACGAGTTAGATATATTTGTTTCTATGGTCTACACTAATAGCATGCCTATTTCGTGTATTCTTATTGTTGAGAGTAGTTCATCTATGGAAGACGATTTCATTGTTTACATTTACGTCGCTATGGTTTACTCTGTTTATTTCTAAATTAAGTATTATGATTTCTGACATTCTGTATTGGAAGTAAATTAACGTGCAATTACATTCTCATGGCTATTAGCCATGCGATCGTTTGATTTTCAAGATCCATATTCAATTGAGTTATTTCACTATATGCGACTCTCAAGGATAAAATTAGCCTATTTATCTAGCATCGATCCACATCAGGGCCATCCTAGTTACATCTACATGATTCATTTAATAACCTCCTTAATTGATGCTACCATAATGGTTTTATTTTGGTACCAATCAAAACACACTTTTGAACAAACTTGAGAGGACAAGTGTTGGAGTCGGTACAATATTTAGAGTCTGTTTGCCACAGCTTCAGCTTTATCGAACGATTATGCTCCACTTAAAAAGAAAGTGGATGAACTGATTAGAGTGCTATCACAAAATAAATTAGAGAGGCGTTAGATTTAGCCTACTTCATAGCTCTATTACAGATTTAACTTCTGAAGTTAAATTTATGAGAGATGGAGTTTTACCCAACATGCAGTACTCTCTTAGCTAGAAATATGTGGCGTATCCGCATAGACTGGGCTGGGATAGAGAACAAGGCCTAGTTGGTTTTGGGCTAGAATTTTGACGAGCCCTTTTCACAAAAAAAAAAAAACTTTTGATGGACCATCAGGCATCAGCCCGAGCCCCAAACTGGGCCAGGCACCATCAATCCATCATCTCTCTCGGTCTCGGATAGCGGGGATGCGCTTTGCGTAACCACGTAACGCGCGCACGTACACGGCACGGTACCCCCACTCCCTGGCCACCACTGCTTCGCCTCGACGAGATCCATGCCTCCCGGGCTCCCGGACGCGCGCGTGCTAGCTCGCTCGCCGATCGATCGAGCCATCGTCTCCACGTACGCCCGCGCGAAGGCACGTAGTGAGGTACGTGAGGCAGCAGCAGCAGCAAGCATGGCGGGTGCGGCGTCGCCGGACCACCTGTTCGGCCTTCGCAACAGCTTCTACGTCGGCGCGTACCAGGCCGTCATCACCGGCGTCCAGGCCATCCCCGCGCGCGCTGCCCTCTCCCCCGACGCCCTCGCCGAGCGCGACTCCCTCCTCTACCGCTCCTACATCGCCATCGGCTCCCACCAGGTACGCATCGCATGCACGTGTCCATCGATCGATCGATCGATCACGTCCTGTGTTGGATGAGAAAATTGGCTTAATATCATCGTCAAACAGGGTTTCGCTCAAATACTACTAAGCAATTGGAATTCGTCGCTGAAACACCATTCCCTTCCAATTCTCTCTTTCCTCTCATCTTTGCTGATCAAAATATCTCTAATTGAATTAATTAATTTTACTAGAGGTATTTTTGTTAATAATGATGAGAAGAAAGAGAGAATTCGAAGAAAATGGTATATGGGCGAAGCCCCTCAATTAATAACGGTATTTCGGTGAATCTCAACTGCATAGTGGTATTTGGGTGAAAATCCTTTTTGACAATGGTAAAGAGTCAATTTTCTCGTGTTGGATGACCTAGCTTATCGACTCGTCGAGCGGTTGGTTTCTCGTGTGAAATGCAGCTGGTGATCGACGAGATCGGGCCGGGCGCGGCCACGCCGCTCCAGGCCGTCAGGCTGCTCGCGGTGTACCTCTCCGGCGGCAAGGTTCGCTCCTGTTGTTGTTTCATCCGCGCGTGCATTTCAATTTGGATCCAATTAATTACCGCGCTATATATCTCATTGTGCGTTTTGTAATCAATCTCTGTGTAATTAAGGAATCCGCGATCAGGAAGCTGAACGAGCTCCTGGCAGATGATGCGGTGGGGAGCAACCCGATTCTCCGACTGGTTGCAGGGACGGTTCTCATGCACGAGCGGGACTACGCCGGAGCACTGAAGCACACAAATTCTGGTGGGACAATGGAATTGTAAGGATCATCCATCCTTCCATGTAACTTTTGATCCATTCTGCACAGTATCTTATTTTTACCCCATGTGTTGTTCCATGATTGATACGATTGCCTGCTCGCATAAGAATTATATATAGCTGAAGATTTCCATGCCACCAGAGAATTACTGCATGTTATGTTTTACCATTGGGAAGACTGAAGTCACTGAGCCGATTCACGTCTGGTGTTTTTCAGGCTTGCGATGAATGTTCAGATATGCCTCCAGATGCACAGGTCTGATCACGCAGAGAAACAGCTGAGGATAATGCAGCAATTGGACGAAGACCACACACTGACGCAGCTCGCAAACGCATGGGTAGACCTTGTCATGGTAGGCACGCATTCCTCTTGATATTATGGGTTGTTACTTGAGAGTTGTTTATGATGATAAATCAAAGAGGCAGGAGAGAAATCTGAGTTCTACTGCTTGCCATTGCTTCTGATTCTGTGCCAGGGCGGGTCCAAGATCCAAGAAGCGCACCTCATCTTCCAGGACTTGTCAGAGAAGTACCCAGCAACTTGCTTAATTCTTAATGGTAAAGCATTGTGCCTGATGCACATGGGTAACTTTGAAGATGCAGAGGGATTGCTGCTGGAATCACTGAACAAGGTTAGTTCTAATGATGTTTTTAGATCAAAAGTTCTAATGATGTTAACCTGTCCATCTGAGCATTTGCTCTAGATAATCTACTTCTCAAACAGAGTGTTAGTGCTTAACAAAAAATGGTCAAACTGTTCAGGATGCCAAGGATGCAGAAACTCTAGCCAACCTCATTGTGTGCAGTCTGAACCTAGGAAAGTCTGCATCCCGCTACCTGAAGTAAGTGGGTTCTACACTGTTATATTTTCATTTTGAAGGCCATTTCCTAATGCCTTGTCTTATTTCTGCCTGATAAGTCAAGATGTCAAGGCTCTAATAATTGTTATATTTCTGTACAATTTGAGCGCTTAATCTGAACTGTAATTCTGATAACCGTTGCAGCCAACTGAAGCTGGCACACCCAGACCATATGCTGGTTAAGCGAATGTCCTCTGCTGAAGACAGTTTCGACAGAGCCTGCCAAGCGATATCATGATTTCTGCAGTGCTGTTACTTACTTTGCTGTTAGATAAACCAAAAGCAATGCAACACTCTGATTTTGTCATGACCTAGACAAGCTAATTTTTGTTCATTAGCAGTTCATGGACAATCAACAGAAGTACTACACTTTGTCAATAAATTGATACGAGTACATCAGTATCTTTACTGAATAAAATTACGGAGTACGGAGTACTATCGCTTGATGCATTGGCAGCTGTTGTTAAACTAAATGAATTGGCAGCTGTTGTTAAACAACAATTTCGGAAATAAATGCAGACGTAGTACAAATACTACTCCCGACAAGACAGCATGTGAGCTCTGAATCTAACATGCGAGAGTGCCACCATACCAACAAACCACGATTATTATATAGGACTAGGAGTACTAAATTTAATTTCTTAGCAAGAGTCAGATGTATCTGCCAGCAAAACAATGGATAAGAGGAGTACGAAATCTAGTGACGTGTTACTTAAAAAGGACACCTAATCAAAAGGATCAACGACAGAGACAGAGCTTCTTCTTCTTCTTTTTTTTTTTTTTTGCACCAACAGAGACAGAGCTTAGTGGTGGAAGAAAGAATCCGAGAGAGGAAGAGACAAGAGTCCAGCTTACACTCCATCGACCACCGTACAAAGCTCAGATCGAGACAGCGATCGAGACAGTCAGTGCAAAATTTTTGCAAAACTTTCAAAAAAGATTATTTTAAAAAAAATGAGAAAGAGAAATTTGCTAACGCTGGAAGAAGTTCTTGTCGAGAGGCGTTTCAGTTCAGCTCTTCTTCGGAGCGGCGTGCTGCCATCTCCCAACCGTTTCTGAACTCAACTTCCCAAACGGCCCAGCGCCTGCTAACGCAGTCACATACATGTGGGGCCCAGTTTCGCTTGGGCCCAGTGGCAGCGACCCGCAGATAAATATCTCGCGATCCATTCCACCGGGAATTTTATGACGTTAAACCCCACGTCCCCACCAAACCACCACCGCTCTCCTCGGCTTGTGTCGCGTGCGTGCGGCGCGGCGGCGGCGGCGGCGGCGATGGCGCCAAGGGACCAGTCATGTGGGGACGGCGGCGAGGTGGATCCGGAGGGTGGCATCGAGGCGCCACTCCTCTCCTCCGGCTCCTCGTTCTTCCAGGACCCGGCGCACGAGGACGGCGATGGCGACGAGGAGGCGCGGCGGCGGCGGAGGAGGTTCCTCCTCGCCGGCCGCTCCCAGTCCAACACCACCTCCCAGGTGGCCCTCGTCGGCGTCGGCGTGTGCCCCATCGAGAGCCTTGACTACGAGTACGGCGCCCCCCTCACTTTTTCCCTTCCCAATTCGAGGCGCGCGATTCGCTCGCTCGGTTTTCCATCTGCGATTTGACTCCATGGAAAACACGGTGTTCGTGGGGGTGCTGCAGGTTGATCGAGAACGAAGTGTTCAAGCAGGACTGGAGGGCGCGGGGGCGGGGTCACATCCTGCGCTACGTGGCGCTCAAGTGGGCCCTCTGCTTCCTCGTCGGCGTCCTCTCCGCCGCCGCCGGATTCGTCGCCAACCTCGGCGTCGAGAACGTCGCCGGCGCCAAGTTCGTCGTCACCTCCAATCTCATGCTCGCCGGCAGGTAAGCAGCGGTTGCAGAGTGGTTTCTACCTCAGACTCGGTTGGATTCAGTTTGAGTAACTGATGGACTTACTTCTCGTGTTGTCTGTGTTGACTCAAAATTGATTTGATCAGATACGGGGCAGCGTTTGCGGTGTTCCTGGTTTCGAACTTCGCCCTTACGATGTTAGCAACGGTGCTGACGGTGTATGTGGCGCCGGCAGCGGCTGGGTCGGGCATCCCTGAGGTGAAGGCTTACTTGAACGGGGTTGACGCCCCCGACATATTTTCTCTAAAGACCCTGGTGGTGAAGGTAGATTACTGTCATATCTATTTCATTCAAGTTATTTCATCACAGAGTACTGGTAATTCTTGAGTTGTCCCTGTGATTTATTTTTTCCAAGAAGAAGTTGTCTCTGTGATTGATTTGTGGCAAACATATATCTAGTCTTTTGTTCCATTTTGTTGTTGTTCAACATCATCTGAGATGATTTAAATAAGTTGAAAATGTTGGTCTGTTAGACATGATCAGGTTTGTATGGGCTAAGAAATCATGTATATATAAGAGTTACTACGAATAATATGCATAGAAGAGTTAGGAAATACACATTGTTTGGTCTCTGGCAGGATATCAGTGTCTGTATCTGTGGTACAACTTGTTTGTTATTCATTTTGGAGCAGCTCTATTGACTGTTGGACATGTATATATAGTTTGCGATGTAACTCTATGTTCACTTCTATTATGAAAATAGATGCACAACGGAGACACGAATTTTACGTGGAAAACCCTTGCGGGAAAAAACCACGGGCACCGACCGGCAATGATCACTATAGAGGAGTTGATTACAAACGTAGGGGAATAACAATGGGAACGTCACCCCTTCCCGTATGACTTACAAGAGTATATATAGGGAGACACCTTATAGGAACTCCTACTAGAAAACTAATCCGAATATATTGTGGGCCCGAAATTCGGATCACATATTTAACAACTTTAAAAGCAGAATTTAGAACCTGGCAATCAGTATTGAGTTCTGTGTTATCTGGAGATTTTCCCCGTTCCTTCTCTCTTAATCAATTGTCATCTCGGTGAAGCATGACTCTTTGTTTGCTTTCTTTAGTTTTCCATCTCAGACAAATGCAGGGCAATCTTTTTCATTTTAATTTCTGATGTTTTTAAGGGAAACAACGAATGCATTTAGAAGAATTGTGGTATGAAACCTTTTAGTTTTTTGGATTAATTCTGATGTATTGACATAACCTTTGCATAAGAAAGAACATGCCTATCTTATTCCGCTTGAATATCAGGGTTCAATTTGGAGATGCTAAAACGTGTTCTGAATGATTGGTTTTACTCAAAGTGAACAGGACTGCCCAACCACTCCAGGGCAATGGTGGCTAGAAAATATGTTCTCTGACTTATACATAAGTGATAAATTGTTATGCAAGAAAAACACCATTGTTCCCTTCCGTTGATATATCTGGATTTCATATATACTGCTTTTTTTGGACAGATTGTGGGCTGCATTGCTGCAGTATCATCATCATTGCATGTGGGAAAAGCTGGTCCTCTGGTACACACAGGTGCATGCATTGCATCTATACTTGGACAAGGTGGGTCAAGTAAATATCACCTGACATGTAAATGGCTAAGGTACTTCAAGAATGATAGGGACCGAAGGGACCTTGTTACTTGTGGTGCTGGTGCTGGTATTGCTGCTGCTTTCCGGGCACCAGTTGGTGGAGTCCTGTTTGCTCTTGAAGCAGTGTCTTCATGGTAACAACTTTGAATATGCATGTGAAAACTCCTTGTTCTTATCTGTTACTAATTAAAATGTGAACCACAAAATTTCTGCAAGATGGTACCATTCGTATACAGTGTTTTGTTTTAAATACCATTAGCTCATTTTTTGCTTTCTTTGCAGGTGGAGGAGTGCCCTACTCTGGCGAGCATTTTTCACAACAGCAATGGTTGCTGTTGTGCTTAGGGCATTGATAGACTTCTGCAAAAGTGACAAGTGTGGCTTGTTTGGGAAAGGTGGACTTATAATGTTTGATGTGACTTCAGATTACATCACCTACCATTTGGTTGATTTACCGCCAGTAATCACTCTAGGAGTTCTTGGTGGAGTACTGGGAAGCTTGCACAACTTTTTCCTGGACAAGGTTCTTCGTCTCTACAATTTTATTAACGAGTATGTACTGCTGTTGGCTTAATGTTAATGATCTTCACTTCTGTAATTTTAAACTGCAGGCGCTTCATATTTCCATTTCCCAAAGCTTTAGCTGACATGCACACATTACTTTCCTGTACTTTATTATAACTGTTTTTAGAAAATGGCAAAGTATACCTACTGGCACATTGCAGTTATCTGTTAGACTTACGCATCCTTTTTGAAGTGAAATATATCCCTAAAATAACTTGCCATGTAACCTCTTCAGCTTACTTTCAGGAAAGGGCAAAAGTACAAGCTGCTCCTGGCTGCAGTAGTCACCATTTGTACATCCTGTTGTCTCTTCGGCTTGCCATGGATTGCTTCTTGCAAACCTTGTCCAAGTGACACCGAAGAAGCCTGTCCATCCATAGGAAGATCTGGTAATTTTAAGAAGTATCAGTGTGCAATGAATGAGTACAATGACTTGGCTAGCCTGTTCTTCAACACCAACGATGACACCATTAGAAACCTTTACAGTGCTGGCACTGATGATGAATTCCATATCTCTTCAATACTTGTCTTCTTCTTCACATCGTATTTCCTGGGCATTTTCAGCTATGGCCTTGCTTTACCATCCGGCCTTTTTGTGCCAGTTATTTTGACAGGTGCAACTTATGGTCGTCTTGTTGGCATGTTAATTGGGTCTCAATCAACATTAGATCATGGCCTTTTTGCAGTTCTTGGCTCTGCTGCCCTTCTAGGAGGATCAATGAGAATGACTGTCTCAGTTTGTGTTGTCATCCTAGAGCTGACTAATAATTTACTTATGCTTCCTTTGGTTATGCTGGTCCTTCTCATATCGAAGACAGTGGCAGATGCTTTTAATGCAAATATTTATGATTTGCTTGTTAAATTGAAAGGATTTCCTTATCTCGAAGGCCATGTTGAACCTTACATGAGGCAATTGTCTGTCAGTGATGTTGTAACTGGTCCTCTACAGGCATTCAATGGCATAGAGAAGGTTGGCCATATAGTGCATGTCTTAAGGACAACTGGACATAATGGTTTTCCTGTTGTTGATGAGCCACCATTTTCAGATTCTCCTGTCTTATTTGGTCTAGTTCTTAGAGCCCACTTGCTTGTTCTGCTGAGAAAGAAAGATTTCATTCCTAACTGCACAGCTTCAGCACTGGATGCTTCCAAGCAATTCTTGCCTCATGATTTTGCTAAACCTGGCTCAGGAAAGCATGACAGAATAGAGGAAATAGAATTCAGTGCAGAAGAACTGGAAATGTTTGTAGATTTGCATCCGTTCACAAACACGTCTCCTTACACTGTGGTCGAGACTATGTCTTTGGCTAAGGCCCATGTGCTTTTCCGCGAAGTTGGATTGAGGCATCTTTTGGTTCTACCGAAATCCTCTAAGGTTAGTGATGCTATTCACAAATATGTTTTTGTCGGATTCTTCTTAATTCTAGTTTATATTTCCTTTACTTTGTCTAGATAAGTCTAGCTCTTTTGCAATCGTCAGTGTCTAGTACCTTTTAGAAATGCCTTTTTAGAACCAAAGGGTGATAGGCTGATAGCATTGGCATCCCTGTTCCACTTTTTTATTGGCAAATGCTGCTTCCAAGTTCCAACCATGACCGTTGCTAAGACAAACCATGATGATTAGTGGCAAAAATCTCTAAATAGCCATACATATTCTTCTTGGTTACTAGCAGCATTATCGCTTTCATTGCTCATGACAGTATTTGAAATTATAAAACTTTCTAATAATTAACAGTGATAAATCTTTGACTGGTTAATTCCTATCAATGCAGAGAGCTCCTGTTGTAGGCATACTGACAAGGCACGATTTCATGCCTGAGCATATATTGGGTCTTCATCCTTTCCTCTTCAAGACTAGATGGAAGAAGGTGCGGTTTGGCAAGTCAGCATTCACCAACCTCGTCTTCTGACGCTTAAACTGATGAGTTTGCTCAAGGATGCACTGCTGCTGTAAATTCCATCTTGATGCTGGGAGCTGCACAGAATAATCTTATAGGATGAAGACCACAAAAAAATGTAGTAGATTCTCCAGCCTGGGAATCTAGCAGCTAATTGTACTGCATTTTCTTTTCTTCTCTTTTTTTGTTACGATTGTACCGAGTGGTACCACATTCAGAATGTTCAAGCTACAATGGAACATTGCAAGTAGGAAATCTTTTTTTTGTAAATGTAAATCTTGTTTGGAACGTACAAATTTTGTTAGTCGAAATGAGTTTAATCCAAACTATAAAGATGCATGATATAGCTATGAGAATTATCATCATTCCATAACTTCTCGTGACTGCATCACAAACTTTCGTTTTGGCGTTAGGCTATCGGGTGGGATCGAGGAGTCGGGGGAGACGGAGCCGTACGTCGGGAAGAGGCGGCGTCGTCGGGCCCACCCATTCGGCTTCCCGTGACCAAATGGGCCAGCTGAAATTTATACCGGGCTTTTTTGTTGGGCTTTCGGGCCGGCTATTCACATCGGCCCACGAGTAGCCGCGGCGTCGGTGGGAGCCTAGTACAAGCCTACTGTATGACCATGTCCAGTTGACTACGCGAAATTAATTAGGGGCTGTTTAGTTCCAAAAACTTTTCCCAAAAACATCCCATCAAATCTTTAAATATATACATACAGTATTAAATATAGATAAAAAAAAATAATTGCACAGTTAGGGAGAAATCGCGAGACGAATTTTTGAGCCTAATTAGTCTATGATTAGCCATAAATACTATAATAACCAACATGTGTTAATGACAGATTAATTATGCTCAAAAAGATTCGTCACGCGGTTTTCAGGCGAGTTATAAAATTATTTTTTCATTTGCGTCCGAAAATCTCTTCCGATATCCGATAACATCCGATGTGACATCTAAAAATCTGTATTTCAACAGCTGAACAAGCCCTTACTCGTATTTCACCGGCGTGTTTGTAAAGTGATTACGCAGCTTTTATGAGAAAAACCAGCCCAAAATCTCACATTATTATTGCACGATGCATTGGAGCACCACGAATTTCACACGCATGACGACCAAAACAATCAATTTGCAATTAGATACAAAGAATACGTATTAAAATAGTAAGTTCACAAAAACAAAACAAAAAATTCCACATACCGGCCGGCTCGTGTGGTACAGGTACAGCCAACGTGTGCCCGGAGCATAAAACGCACGGCTCGAATAGGAACCGATCCGCCCCCCCCCCCCCCCCCCCAATTATTCCCAACTCCCCCACCTCTCCATGCCCCACCCGCTTCCTCGTGGACCCCACAAAACCTAGCCCCCACCTGTCAGCCACCGCGAGTCCGCGACCCATCCCCCTCCCGTTTCCCAACGGCGCCTCCCCCATCACGTCTCCCACCTGACGAAAGTCCAAGAGAAAACAAAGACAACTGGTCGCTTTTGTCGAGATCTCCTCCCCCGTTCCGTTTTTTCTCTCTCTCTTTTCAAACTCCGCCCCCTCGTCTCCTCTTTCTCTCCCACATCAGCAGCAGCAGCAGCAGCCGCGGCGGCGGCAGAGCGGAGAGCTCCACTTGTACGCACGGGAATCCAATCCGCTCGAAGCCCTCGCGCCGTGGAGTGCGTGCCGGCCGGGCGGGGGCAGTGCGGAGGCCCGCGCGCGGCTAGCTGGCGCCTGGCGCTGCGGCTTTTAGCATCTGGTGCTTTGCGCGTTCGCTGGAAGCTTTGCGGCCACCGCGTCCAGATGCGGTTGATTGTGTTGTAGTGGTTGGGTTTTTTTGGGTTGGAACGCCGAGTCGCCGAGGAGGAGGAGGAGGAGGGGAAGGAGGGGAAGGGGAATGGGGTTCCTGGTGGGGTTGGTGCTGGGGATCGCGGCGGGCGTGGCTCTCATCGTGGGCTTCGCCCGCGCCGAGAACTCCCGCGCCGCCCGCCGCCGGCAGCTGGTAAGTGCCACTACTGAGTACTAATTTCCTAGCCCCTCTCTTTCTCCGAAATAAATTTGATTTGTGTGATGTTTAGATTGGAGCGGTAGCGTCGAAGTTGATAGGAGATTAATTGCGTTGTTTGTGAATCGAGTGGAAGGCGAATCGCTTACCTTCCCTGCCGATTGATTGCGTTGAGCTGGATGGTCCCTGCGTTAGGTAGAGGCGCTGCACTCCTCATGTCGACTGCTTTTCCATTGGAGCATATGACTAGTCAAAATGGAAACATGTTTTGGGCTTATTGAGCTTACAGTTAACGAACATGCTGTTGTGGTTTGCTACAAACAAAGTTTGTTGGAGTCGGAAAGCGCTCATGTTAGGGACTCAAGTTGCAGGGGATCACTCAAATTGTGGGGACAAGTGCAAGCGCTTTTAATAAACAACAACCTAGCATTCATAGTGCAATGTTGGGCTAGAAGGCCGATGTTCATTTGATCCGTGTTGCCACTATTCTATTTGATGCCTATTCTGGTGCATGCTGCCATGGCTGCTGGCATTCACAAGATAAAATCCTTGGCTGCTCCCTGCTACTGACTCACTGCGCTTATGGCATTTTGTTAAGGCCAGTTGTCATCCATATATGATTGCTTGCATGTTACTCTGTAAATTTAGATAGCTTTGATCTCTGATCTTTTTCCTCCGGATTAATAAATGAAACTAAAAGGGGATTCTCCTTGTTTGTTTGGACAGGCTGCCACAATTTCTAGTTTCTCCAAGATGACCATTGAAGATTCACGGAAATTACTCCCAGGTGACCTGTATCCTTCCTGGGTTGTTTTCTCAGCACAGCAAAAGGTATTTGACAGTATTTAGTTAGCTCTCAATTTTCATGCTTACACACTAGATGTGAATGATAGTATGCTAATGGGGGGCAATTTTGCAGTTAAAATGGCTCAATCAAGAGCTGATAAAAATATGGCCATTTGTGAACACGGTATGCATTCCTTCCCATGGGAGACTAGAATTAGGATTTGACTTCTTTTACAAATATGCTTTTCTTCAATGTCTTCTTCTCTTGTCATTTGTTGTCGCAGGCAGCATCAGAACTGATCAAAACCTCCGTGGAGCCTGTTCTTGAACAATATCGACCAATAGTCTTAGCTTCTCTCAAGTTCTCAAAACTCACTCTTGGTACTGTTGCACCACAGTTTACTGGTAAGTAAGCTATTGGAGTATATATCATTGACTGTGTCTCATTATATTCTTGACAGCACCTGAGTTATATTGTTCTGCTTTCTCCACTGTATTTTTGTTAGACAAAGTAAATCAACTTAATTTTGCATGCATTAACCAAGAGTACAATAACTGAATAGCTGACAATAACCACCGCTGTCTGGTGTCAGCAGCTCGTGGATATTAGATTGTACACATGGTGTTTGATGAAACATTCATAATCATGAAAACTTAAAAGGGTTTTGACTTTTGTGGTTGGAAGCGTGAGCCCTCTGTTTAGATGAATAATAGTGTGTAATTCATTATTAAGAATTGCATCCTTTGGAAAATGATGCTGTGTATGTATTCTTTAAACAATACTAATTTATGCTAATGTACTTATTTTATGAGGAGTTTAATGCATTGGCTTCATTATGTTGTTTTTTTTAGAATGGTTTTAATCCCTTTCTTTTCTACCTAATGACACCAAATGTTTGGTATACATCTTATATTTTGCTACCATATTAGATTTTTCTGTTGGTTTTGGTGCAGGTGTTTCGATCATCGAGAATGACGAATCAGGCATTGTCATGGAATTAGAGATGAATTGGGATGCCAATCCAAGTATCATACTAGACGTAAAAACTAGACTTGGCGTGTCACTTCCAATACAGGTGATTTATTTCATGTTGATTGTTGTCCTGTGTTATGAGTACTGACAAGGAGGCACTGAGGCATTTACATAGTGAACTAGACCTAGTTCACAAGGTTTGACAGTAGGCTTTGTCTATTGGAACACTGAATTGGTCTTCTTGATAACTAATGATTAAGTGAACTGTTCTGGCAAAAAAGAACATGAATTCAAGTTGCAACTAACTTTGGTGCAGTTGATCTTAGTTAATAATCCAATTTTGTGGGGGTATGTAATTCTTCATGCAGTTTTATGTGACATCGTGAGTAGTATGATGGTCTGATTGGATAGTGATACTGTAGATATTATATTTTTATTATAATTGTGCTATGTATTTCATACACTTAAATTAATTCTTCTTTCTATAATAATCTTGTGAGTGCTTTTTGCCATATAGGTGAAAGATATTGGCTTTACAGGAGTTTTCCGCTTGATCTTCAAGCCACTTGTTGATCAGTTGCCTTGCTTTGGAGCAGTTTGCTTTTCTCTACGAAAGAAGGTTCCTTTTCTTGCTCGTGTTTTTTTTAAAAAATAATCTGCTTGAAGGTATTTTCTCACTAATCTGATATTTTTTCTCAAATCACTTCAGAAAAAGCTGGATTTCAGACTGAAGGTCATTGGTGGTGAAATTTCTGCTATACCTGGGATTTCGGATGCTCTTGAGGTTTGACCATACTTCTCTGTTTTGTTGCTATAAAAGTTTAGTTTGCATTTTCTACAGTCAAGATGGTGACTGGAACATCTCGTGTTACAGGACACAATAAAAAATGCTATAGAAGACTCAATAACATGGCCAGTAAGGAAAGTCATTCCTATAATGCCTGGGGACTACAGGTAATTACTGGTGATTTCTGGGGACATACTAGTTTTATTCTCTTGACAGAATAATATCATTGTCATTACTTACTATATCAACATATGAATACAAAAATGGATAAATCCCATAAACTATTGTGTGCAACAGTGATTTGGAACTAAAGCCTGTTGGTACATTGGAAGTCAAGCTAGTACAAGCGAGGGATTTGACGAACAAAGATCTGATAGGAAAATCTGACCCTTTTGCAATTGTGTATGTACGACCCTTGCCAGATAAAATGAAGAGAAGTAAAACAATTGTAAGTATCAGTTACTCTATTCCCTGTTTATGTGCTCCAATAGATATGTATATTTTTGAATGTGTACTGACAGGTTTTTATTTGCTTCAAATTTTCAGAACAACGACTTGAACCCTATCTGGAATGAACACTTTGAGTTTATTGTTGAAGATGCAGATACTCAGACTGTGACAGTGAAGATTTATGATGATGATGGTATTCAGGAATCTGAATTGATTGGCTGTGCTCAAGTTACTCTGAAGGATCTACAGCCAGGCAAAGTGAAGGATGTCTGGTTGAAGCTTGTAAAAGACTTGGAGATTCAAAGGGACCGGAAAGATCGGGGTCAGGTGAGCCCTGTTTTCTTGGCAATGCCACTCTCCATTTTCTGTTTCTCTAACACAGTAAAATAGCTCGATCTTCTTATATTGTTATTCATCCAGGGTTGTAAATACATAGTATTTCTCTTGTTTGAATATCACCTCAACAGGTGCATCTTGAGCTACTCTACTGCCCATTTGACATGAAGGAGGAGACTCCAAATCCTTTTAGACAGCAGTTTTCTATGACATCCTTGGAGAGGACAATGACGAGCATGGAAAATGGGTCAGGGAGCACTGGTTTTAACAGGATGTCTTCCAGGAAGAAAAAAGAAATCATTATGCGGGGAGTTTTGTCAGTAACTGTGATATCTGGGGAAGATCTGCCAGCAATGGATATGAATGGAAAGTCTGACCCATATGTTGTACTTTCACTCAAGAAATCAAAAACCAAGTACAAGACAAGGGTAATTTATTCATCACATATGGACAAACTACTGGTCACGAATAACCATTACAATTATACTCCTAACAGTTATTAGTTTTACGCTATATTTAACATAATTGCTCCTATCATGTGTCTGACCGCAGGTTGTGAGTGAAAGCTTGAATCCAGTTTGGAACCAAACTTTTGATTTTGTTGTCGAAGATGGTTTACATGATATGCTTATGTTGGAAGTATATGATCATGATACTTTTAGTAGAGTAAGTTCAATTGAAGTTTTAATCTCATTACTGGACGAGTGGCTTGTTCAGCTGCAGACGTTTGTGATAACGACTAACACCCAGGCACTGAATATGTTTCTGTAGGATTACATGGGACGGTGCATCCTAACATTAACGAAGGTCTTGATCGAAGAAGATTACAAGGACAGCTTCAAACTGGAGGGAGCAAAGTCCGGGAAACTGAACTTGCATCTGAAGTGGTCGCCGCAACCAATCTTCCGTGATTCGCGAGAAGAGGACAGCTTAAGATTCAGATGAGTTTTGTATGCGCGGAGAGTCATAGATGCGTGTGGGCATCTGGTTTCTGCGGGCCGGATGTGATGAGGGTTTCCTCCTGAAAACCTGATGAGTTCAGTCATCTCTTTTTTGCGGTGCAATTTGATCATCCGCTGCACATATACATGGAAGAAGAGTTATGGTGTTGATCGGCTAGCTTATAATGTAATTGTCAAACAACATTTATGTGTTTACTTGCAATGTATGCTCAAAGCACATTTATGTACATGTGAAAAATATATAAATTGAGCTGTTGGAGTGAGCTGTTGAAGACAATTGAAGGTGTCATATTTTTTTAGTGTAAAACTTGTTATCTTCAGATACTAGTTACCTCTAAATTTTTTGTATCTACATGTACTTTCTTTTAGGATCGTAAAATTTCTGAAGAAATAGCATACAAGAAATCTGTGAATGCTGTCGTCAGACGTAAGAACTAACGACATAAGACGAACCCATTGTGTACGTCGCCTCATCGTGTTACTCCCGTCATGCCGATTCGGCATGAAAAAAATCTGCAGTATAGATCCGTGCCTCCAACGAGAATCATGCACGAAACATGAAAATCTCCAACGAAGACATCGTTGTAGTACCAAGCATGGAGTATTCTGTAACATTTCTGAAACTCTGAAAGCTACGGCTGATATAAAATATGCAGGAGTAAAGATTTCCAGGTCAGGACACGAGCCGCACGAGCATCCCGGGGTTTCCTACCTTGGGCAGATTCGCTTCAGGTTTGGACGATACCAACAGAGCATCATCGTGTGCTTCATCCAGCGCCCAATAAAACCAAGCTCCGAGCCCCACGGGTAGAGGCACGCTCCTCCCGGCTAAAATAATCAGGCACAAAACGTATGTTTCTTTCTTTTTTGTTTTGTTAATCACGCAGATGATTCTCTTCACCTGGCTTTGTTAATTGATCAGTAATGCGCACGACGTCGCAATCTGGTAAAGCTTTGACAGCATACATGATCCCAGCCAGCTTTAACAATGGCACATAATGGAAAAGACGTGTTTCTTAAGAGAATCGAAT
Source organism: Oryza meridionalis (assembly GCA_000338895.3). NCBI lineage: Eukaryota > Viridiplantae > Streptophyta > Magnoliopsida > Poales > Poaceae > Oryza > Oryza meridionalis. The sequence goes on from CM002527.2 coordinate 31,627,189, forward strand.
TACAGAATTAGTACCATCAGATTTAGATACCAAAATTAAGGTGGTTCTTTTATTATATTTTGCATCAGGCTAGCTATTTGCTAGCTACGCCTAAATGTACTAACTTATTATTTTTATGCGTCAAATCTGATTTTGTCATGATGCAAGCGACATCGTTATGTTTCTTGCTTTTAATAACATCTGAATCGACGGGCTGTTGCATTTTTTTCTTATGAATCACAGCTTGTTAAACAGTACAATGTGGTACTACTACTCTAGTGTCACGCCGATTGAACCAGCGCGTCTGCCTGGCCCGTACTAATATGACATATCGGCATGCGTACGTACATGCTATACAGACTGTTCATCGTCTGTCGATTTCTTGCACCCTTTAGAGATAGATAGCAGTAGCAGGTGTATTTTTGTTTCGATTTCCGCAAGCTGCCACACGTATTAGTGAAGCAGTTTCCGGCACAAAAACAACTTTTAGCTTGTGTCTATATGTGTTTAACTTTAACCCATCAATCTACTGGACTCTTCCTGGCTTTGTTGTCATCTACTCCAACCGGAGTGACACCTTGCTGGTAGTACACAAATCGCAGTACTGACAATGTGATACTAGCTAGGGCTGTGTTTAGTTCAGCGTAAAATTTGGATTTTGATTAAAATTAGAGATTATGTGATTGAAAAGTTGTATGTATGATAGGTTAATGTGATAAAAAAGGACTGAAGTTTAGATCCAAACTTTAAATCTAAACACAGCCTAGCTTGAGGTGTCCAGAAATATTCCACTCTGCGTATATGCGTGTAGGAAACCAAAACTGTACTGCGTCTCGATCTCAGGCTCATGCAGTCCACGTTTCCAATCCAAGTTACCATCAGGCAAGTCCTTCTGTAATTGACTTCCAGGGAGAAATCGCCCGAAGGTCTCAGAGCTAGAGAGGACAATATCACGATGGACGTCAGTCAGTTAACCATCGACAACACACCACATTCACTGAACATGGCAAGCAATTTTACGCCCTACTGAAATTCCACTGAGGTACCACCGGGGGTAGGATCTCTGACTTCTTCTCATGTTCACCTCCGTCCATGTCCCAATCGGGCCTGAATGATTTCTCCAGGCTAATAATTAACCTCACCATGGATATCCTATCACCAAACTGCATTATCACGTCAGCTAAGAAACCTACTATGACCGAGAGAACGTGCTCCGAATCACAAATGAACCCTGCACAAATCATATACTACATTCATCCTAAAATATAACATATGGGCTTGTTTGGTTTGTGACCTAAATTGGTCTTACCAATGTTTGTCAATGCCAAATTTTGGCAAGTTTTGGCATAGCTAATTTTAGCAAGGCAAAGTTATATTTGGATTGAAGCCAAAATAGCCTAAGTTAACTATTAAAATGGCCTATTTTCTTAGACATGTCAAAATTTGGCTTCAAACCAAATAGACACTTAACACTATTAAAATTGCCAAATATTGGTAGGTCAATTTAGCCCTCAAACCAAACCAACCCTATATATTAATACTACCTCCATATTTTAATGTATGACGCCATTGACTTTTTATCCAACGTTTGACCATTCGTCTTATTCAAAAAATTTATAAAAATATCATTTATTATTTTTTGACTTGATTCATCATAAAATATTCTTTAACTATGACATAAATATTTTCATATTTGCACAAAAAATTTAAATAAAACGAATGGTCAAATGTTGGTCAAAAAGTCAACGGTGTCATACATTATTATATGGAGGGAGTATTTGTTATGTAGATTCGTAGTGCTATATCGTGTTAAATTCAGGTTTTATATTGTTACATTTTGTTGCTAGACGCACTGACAATCAGAAGGAGAGAATAGTGGCCAGAAGCGTCAGAGCTAGGCGCCTCGGATCGGCCGTTGAGGCGGCCAATCGAACAGCTCCGGGCCCTGCCCCTGGCTTAGCCGTGAGCCATCTGGCCTCCCCTCCTCTCCTCTCCTGCCGCTGCAGGAGACAGACAGAGAGAGAGAGAGAGAGAGGTGAGCCCTCGCGTCACGTACCCCACAGCTGCGCTTGTCGCCGTGCTCCGCTCTCTCGTGGCCGTCGAATGGTAGCCGCTACTGCAATGCAACCTGTGCAGCAGCCTGTATCACACAGCTTTTCTTTTGTTGTCATTACCAACCAAGCCTGAGAGTTTTCTTACTGTACTTGGGGTGGAGTAAGCTGAGCCGTTGATTGAGCCGTGCAGGACACCGGAAAGCGTGATACGTAGCGTGTTGGTTTGGACCCCACCTGTCAGTGACACGAAACGTGGGGCCCCGTGCGGCGGACGCTATCGGTGGTGAGGCAGGAGAACGAGAGGCCGGGATCGCACGAAAATCCGTGGGTTTCAGATGAGCGCCCTCGCACGCCGCACATCCTATATCCTCTCCCTCTCCTCCTCCGCAACCCCAACCTCGCGCTTCACTTCGCGTGTCTCCGCCCCGTTCCAACGAGCGAAGCCGTCGTCGAGGCGTCCTTCTCCTCCTCCTCCTGCTGCTGCTGCTGCTTAAACCCCTCCGGGCTCCGCTCCGGGCCAACGCTCCATTTGTGGTTTGGAGCTTCCGGCGCAATGGCCCCCAAGGGCGCCGGCCGTGGCAAGGGCAGGGGCGGCGGCGGCGGCAAAGGCGACAAGAGGAAGAAGGAAGAGAAAGGTATTGTGTAGTACATGTTGCTGGAAGCTCGAAACCGCTTGTGCTCTGCAAAAGCATAGAGTTCATGGCATGAAGCTGTGTTGCTGTTGCCGTGTGAGGAGCTTTGTTCTTGCGAACATTGAATTCGCTGCTGCTGCTGCTGTAATCTGTGTGTTTGCTGTTCTAGCTTGGGTTCTTTTGCATGGGTAAAGGGTGAAAAAAAGACGATGGTCTCTGTGCTATTAGTAGCGGTAATCTTCTCTTTATTCCTTCTTCTTTTGCTTTTGTTTCTCTTCCTTTTTTCTTGCCTATTCGATCGTACTCCTGATTTCGGTGATTATATTGCCGTTTAAGCGCTTTTTTCTTGGTGTTTAGCTTCGTTTTCTATGCTCATGATTATTACTAGTCTTTTGTCTTCTTTTTTTGTTGCACCTTCTCTTGTTCCATTAATCCTTTTCGTTCGCTTCCAAGCAACATGGCTCGATTCTTTCCTTGGTGTAACGCACACCGTCGTGCGGTTGAGTCATGCGTTCTGCGAGTATTAGATGAATACTCTGTTTCACTTTCACCTCGACATGATGTCGCCGTCTCCGTTTTTAAGGTTTTTTTCTGCAGCTGTTGGTATGATGCTGGGTTCTTCTTGTTTTTGCAGTTGTGCCGAGTGCCATAGACGTCACGGTTGTCACTCCCTATGAATCCCAGGTTACACTCAAGGTATGTGTGGCTGCATTAGCTGGCTGGTACTTGCTGCACACATGAACACACAAAATACCTGAAAGGACAATGGACAGGACAAGCAAAAGTGAACAGAAACTGATATCTTTGGGAAAAGGGGGGCCTAATTCTGATAACTGAAATGTCTGCAGCTATTTGCAATCAGCTGCAAAGCCAGTTATTACTTACTCCACACTGCATGCTCACAATGAGTCCAAGAATTTGAGCCTTTGAAATGGAACAGTGAACCTGAGTGAAAAGATTAATCTTTGTTTTGTTCTGTGTGTGTTCAGGGGATATCTACGGACCGTGTTCTGGACGTGAGGAAGCTGCTGGGCTCGAATGTGGAGACGTGCCACCTGACAAACTACTCGCTCTCGCACGTGGTAATGCTTGCTTCTTGTCTGCTAATTCAATCAATTGCAGTGCTTGTAGTATCTACTGATAATTCAATTGCAGTGCTAGTACTAGCATTTATCATTCCACTCTTAAGTCAAAGTGTTAATTACTACTTAATTATCTGCCACTTCTTTGCTACTCTTGTGGAATTCACCCGGGATTGATTCGAGGACAGTAACTTTTAATGTCTGTGTGCTGCAATGCTGTTAATTCTGTAACTAATTCTGTATAAGCTGTGTTCGGTGAGGTCTGAATTTGTGAAGCGTGTGTTGTATGACGCAGACGCGAGGGCAGCGGCTGGAGGACGGCGTGGAAATCGTGTCGCTGAAACCATGCTCTCTCACCATCGTGGAAGGTAAGGTCCATGGTGAAAGAATCCGCACGCTAGCTGCTCTTCACTTGTTCTTCCTTGCTCGTTTTGTTTCTTTCTCCTTTCTTTTTTTCTTTTCGCTTGACAACATTGAATGCTTCACGTGGATTTTTTTTTCACTTGCACCGTTGTGTTGTCCAAACATGATCGAGGTGGGGTAGCTGGCATTAGGACACATAATTAATTGGATGCTTAAGTAGACGAAGCAACCTGACGAGAGGACAAAATTAAGCTTGAGCTTGTGGTGTACTGTGTGGCACCCTCTGTTAGCATGACAGTGTTATGCTACAGTCCAACAGTCTGCCACCAATGATTAATCAACCAACGGTCCGGATGTTTCCACTGAAAACAGAAATGAGCATAAGCTCTGAAGTCTGAACATGCGTTTGCCGTTATCCGATGGTGAAGCTAGTGGTTTTTGTTAATGTTGACTCACCGGTAGATCATATCAAACCTAACTTCAAAAATCATAATCTATTCAAATTGGGACGGCACAATGCACATAGATGCAACCTTGTTTGTCGACGCACAGCATTGAATCGAAGAGCATGGACCGCGCCGGCCTTTCGGCTGAATAAACTTCAGAAGAAAAAAAAAAAAACACACACACACACATGACTAGATCACTAGATTCGCATGCTAAGGTGCAACCTCCCACGACTCCTTGTAAATGCAGTCATGCGCCTCCATCACGCCCCAGTACTGGTACACCAGTGAAGTACAAGCTAGTTCATTACGCCTCCATCACGCCCCAGTACTGGTACACCAGTGAAGTACAAGCTAGTTCATTACATATTTCATAATTCTTGCCACTTAGACAGCGAGACGTGCAGGCAGGCAGCAGCAGCATAGTGCCTCCAGTTTCAGACATTAGAAGCAGCGCATCCTGTTTCAGACACCTAGCATAAACTATTTAGACAAAAAAAAAATGATTTACACCTCCGATCTCTACCATTATCCTCAGATACTAGCAGCAAATGGTAGCCGGTTTCAGTGCCACATCTGTAGCCGATGGGAGATATAGATCGTGGCCGTGACGTCGTCGCGCGATCTGCCTCTCCGTGGTTGGTTGGGTCGGGGCGGCTAAGGTGTTTTTTCCACACACACATGTCCCGTCTCTTTCGCTGGTCGCTGCCGATGTCGCATTTGCCGTCGCCGCGCGAACGTTTCACGGCGGCTTTGCCAGTTTCCGGGAGGAGGCGGCGGTTGAACCGAACCTGGACGCCCCCGCGCGCACGCCGGCTAAGCTGAGTTCGCTGACGGATGCCGGTGATGTTTCGTATGGTTTTTTTTCAACGAAACGTGTGGCAGCGATGGTCGTGGCATGCGACCATGTGCCTGTGTCGACGACGAAAACGAGCATAGAACTTAACGATTGATTAGTGCGTAAGACTGTACGAGGAAGGGGATGACTGACCGATTGGTCTGACACGCGCTCGTAGTCAAATGCACTTGCTTTTACTGCTACCGTAGTTCATCATTAAAAAAAACCCCCTGAAACTCAAGTGCAAAGTGGCATTTGGACAAACTGGAAGGGCATTTGCACTCGTTGATAGCGCTTGATTAGTTGCCTAGGCGAAGTCCGTCTTGTGCACCTCTCCTGTGGGCCAGAGCCTCTTGTTCTGCTTTGGGAAATACATGCTCGTTAATTAACTGAACATAGTGCTCCACCTGCTGTCTGTCTCATGTGGTATTTAGAACTGAAAGCTATACTAGTGTACAATTAATTACTGCAGAATTATGCGATTTTGTAGTTATTGTTTGCTCCAAGGTCTGAACTAATGGCTCACCGGTTGTTGTCCTGTCCTAAACGCCGGTACGGGACAAAAGGGCGCCTCTTGGAATCAGCGTCGGGCGTTAGCTCAAGTGCCAACTTATTTTACTCGCCATTATTCTGACGAATCGACGGGTTTGTGAATTGTGATTGTACATTTGTTTGTAGTATTGGTGTTTAGGTGGTCACTGATGACTCACTGGTCAGTACAGTACGTGCTAGACCTGCTAGCTGCTACCGGTCGTACCGATGCCATGAGTCAAAATCACGTTGTTGGCCATGTGTTTCTAACTCGTTGACACCGCTGGGAACGTGATAGAATAGCGACATAGCGGTGATAGTACTTACTACTATGACACAAGTACCAAAACTTCAACCACGTTCCTGTGGATGAACATCAGTCTTAAGCCAATTTTTTTTATTTTTACATTTGAATTTGAGCTATTCTATTTTGATTTGTTTCGACGACTTTTGTTCAATATGATGCAGCAGCTGCTAAGAAAACAAAAGAAATGCTTCGCTTATCTGTTCCAGAATTAATGGGCCTGTTCATATTGGGCCTACAGATAGTAATACATATTGGGCCTGAATTTTGGTAGAGCTAATCGAGCCCATGGGCCTTTTTGTGCAGAGGAGTACGCGACGGAGGCGGCGGCGGCGGCGCAAGTCCGGCGGCTGCTGGACATCGTCGCCTGCACCACCGCGTTCGCGAACAAGCCCCGCGACGGCGCCAAGCACAAGTCGTCCAAGCACGCGCGCCCGGCGACGCCGCCGTCACCGCCCGCGGTCGCCGCCTCCCCCGACGCCCATGGCGCTGGCGCTGCCCATGCGCCGCCGATATCGGAGGCGCACGACATGGCGGCCATCCGTCCGCCGCCCAGGCTGGGCGAGTTCTACGACTTCCTCTCCTTCGCCCACCTCACCCCGCCCGTCCACTGTAAGACCGAATGCTGCATCGCGTTTCCCCCTTTCGCGAGGCGTGGAACTAGGGATTTGACTGACGCGTGGTTGCGGTGTGCAGTTATCAGGAGGAAGGAGAGCAATGGCGCTTCTCAGGAAGGCGACTACTTCGAAATCGAGGTGTGATGTGATGTCTCTCAGAACGCTAGAGAGTTCGTCTGATCTGCAGTAGCCAACTCCGCGATGAGTCTATGACTACGCACTTCACTGACACTGACGGGAGTTGATGTGTGGCCAGGTGAAAGTTTGCAATGGGAAGCTCCTGCACATCGTTGCTTCCGTCAAGGGCTTCTATTCGGCAGGGAAGCCGCACACCGTGAGCCACTCCTTGGTGGATCTGTTGCAACAGCTCAGCAGTGCATTTGCCAATGTGAGTAACCATGAATCCTGAACATGTATAATGTATAACGCGTTGCTCGATTTACTTTCTGCTCCTGTTTGTTTTTGGCTAACCATACAGCCGCTCTATTTACAATAAGGGAGAACCTATCTGACAGTGATGACTTCTAATTCATTTTGCACAGGCATATGATGCACTGATGAAAGCTTTTCTGGATCACAACAAGGTGGTTATAGTAAATGCTGTTTCCTTTTTTTTTTTCCCTTATACCGTAGATTTAGTCAAGTAAAATGCTGATTTTTTGACAAGGATACTTCTTTGCATCTCCAGTTTGGGAATCTACCATACGGATTTCGTGCAAACACATGGCTTATTCCTCCTATATACTTGGATTCTGCTACAAAGTGCCCAGCATTACCAGTTGAGGATGAGAATTGGGGTGGAAACGGGGGTGGCAATGGGCGAGATGGAAAGTATGACAGAAGACGATGGGCAAAAGAATTTTCTATTTTGGCTAGAATGCCATGCAAAACTGAGGAAGAGAGGGTGATCAGAGACCGGAAGGCTTTTCTTTTACACAATCTCTTTGTAGATACAGCAATTTTTAGAGCTGCATCAACAATACAGAGACTCATTGATCTGTCTGGGAACTCAACTAGTCAACAAGCTGGCCCAGATGGTTCTTTAGCAATCGAGGAACGTGTTGGTGACTTGCTTATAACTGTAAAGAGGGATCAGGCTGATGCTAGTTTAAAGCTGGAGGACAAAGTTGATGGAGTTGCACTCTATCAAACCAGTGCTATGGATATATCACAAAGAAATCTTCTAAAAGGTTTAACTTCTGATGAAAGTGTCGTTGTTAAGGTGGTGGCATACTACTTTCATATCTCTTTTTTTTTCAGATTATTTTTTGTCCTTAATATTAATTACCGATTTCCACCAACATGATTACCATTCAGGACACTTCAACACTCGGAGTGGTTATTGTTAAACATTGTGGATATACAGCAACAGTGAAGGTTTCAGGGCGCACAAAGGACGGAAATGGTGGCAAACAAACCAGTGATATCTGTGATCATCTCGATGGAATTTCGAATGTTGATGTAGATGATTTGCCAGATGGAGGTTCTAATGCCTTAAACATTAACAGGTTTCATATATGTTCCCATGTAAACTTATTCACATGCTTGCTCATCAGTAGAGAAAATAATGTTCACTGGTAACTAGTTTTTCTTACATTTGGCACACAATAATGTTCCATTAACACAACTCTCTCTATCTCTCTGTATATGTGTGTTTCAGTCTAAGAATATCACTGCCAAAAATTGTCAACTCAGACATTACTCAGTGTCCTACTCCACAGTCTCATGTGGATAATCATGCAAGGAAACTAGTGCGCAAAATACTTGAAGATAGCTTGATGAAGCTGGAGAACATGCCTGCCAATAATCCTACAACCATCAGATGGGAACTTGGGTCATCCTGGCTGCAAAATTTGCAGAAAAAGGATTCGCCGGCATCTGAGGACAAGAAAAATGCAGGACATGTTGAAAAAGAGACAACTATCAAAGGTCTTGGTAAGCACTTTGAACAGCTAAAGAAAATTAAAAAGAAAGAATGCCATGTTGAAGGTGTTATGTCTGAGAAGGAAGACTCTGACAGTAACTGCTCTGTCATAAATGGCATGGAAGAATCTGAAAACACCAAGGAGACTGATATTAGCAAGCTGATGTCAGAGGATGATTTCTGTCGCCTTAAGGATCTGGGAGCTGGACTTCATCAAAAGGTAATTTATAGCTATACAGTTCATCAATCAATATGGTCTGAACAATTTAGTTTTATGTCCAGTAAGCTCATACATGCTATTTTGCTTGGGATTAAAGTTCTAATCTGTTAAAAGTTTCACCAGAAGCCTTGTGTTAAGCTGAATATGATGTAGTAGCAGAAGCGCAGCATTGTATTTTTCCAGTAATCAGGAATATGTTGGTTATTTTGCTGTTTAATACTTAACTTTGTTATTTCTTGAACTAGTCCCTTGAAGAGCTCACTATGATGGCCCATAAATTCTATGATGATACTGCGCTTCCAAAGCTGGTAAGCCTTGCCTTGTTTATTTGGAGATCCTTATGTAAATTCTCGAACATTTTAATCAGCACTCTCTTCTCTGAAAACAAAGTAGTCGCTTTTTGCTGGCATTGGTATTGTTTATTGTTTATTGTTGTAGTAAGTAGTTTAGTTATGGCACTGATGTTCAGTTAGTTCATTTGTAATTTTGAGGAAGTAGTCAATCCGCATTAACAATTCGCACCACATAGTCCTAAAGAATTACAGTTCTTGAAAATTTTTGCGTGTAGAGAAGAAAAAAAAACAATGTTTTTTTATGTTGTCTTAAACTTTCTTAATTATTATTTGATGCCCATAATAGATAGTTAATTTTTTCTTGGAATAAAATAATGACAGGTGGCTGATTTTGCTTCCCTTGAACTTTCTCCTGTGGATGGAAGAACCATGACTGATTTCATGCACACAAGGGGTCTTAATATGTGCTCCTTAGGGCGTGTGGTGAGTTTAAATTTATTCTGAATTACTTTTGCTTCTATGGTTGGATGGAATTTCCAGAATAACCTTTTTTTTATATATATAAATTAAACAGGTAGAGCTCGCGAAGAAGCTTCCACATATCCAGTCAATTTGCATCCATGAAATGGTCATTAGGTCCTTTAAGCACATTGTTCGAGCTGTCATTGCAGCTGTTGATGACATGCAAAATATGTCTGCAGCTATAGCTGAGACTTTAAACATTTTACTTGGATGCCCAAGACTCGAAAGTGACACTGAAACAGATGCACATAGTGAACATAATTTGAGATTTAGATGGGTAGAGAGGTTCCTTTCTAAAAGGTACAATTGGAAATTGAAAGATGAATTTGCACACTTGCGGAAATTTATCATTCTGAGAGGCCTTTGCAGTAAGGTACAATCCAAAGTGTGTCCCAAAACATTCATAGAGTACAGTTTCTGAACATGCATACTTAATATGTTTATTTCTCAGGTTGGACTTGAGTTGGTTGCGAGAGATTATGATATGAATAGCCCAAATCCATTTGACAAATCTGACATAGTTAACATTATTCCTGTATGCAAGGTAGCACACTATCAGAAAACTTACCACTGTACTTTTCCCACCACCTGAATTAATAATTATATTGATTTGATCTGCTTTGGCCTTGCGCTTCTTACAGCATGTAGTGTACTCTTCTATTGATGGTCGAAACTTATTAGAATCATCAAAGATGGCTTTGGATAAAGGAAAACTTGATGATGCCGTCAACTATGGAACAAAGGTATGCAATAATCAGTTCTTTTTTCTGTACGTTGTTTAACAGCTATGCTAAAATATTTCTCTTCCTGCTTTGGTTGGGTGAAGTTACCATTCTAAATTCTTTCATTAACTATTTATTTTCTTTTCTTGAAGGCGTTGTCCAAAATTGTAGCAGTTTGTGGTCCATACCATCGGCTGACTGCTAATGCGTACAGTCTTCTTGCTGTAGTTCTTTACCATACTGGAGATTTTAATCAGGTATTTCAATGAATTTGGTGGGCTGTATTCTATCTGCTGCATAGTGATGTGTTTTTGGCACAATGTTTGGCAACTGCATTTTTCACTAGACTTCTGTTCTTTCTCTGTAGGCAACTATATATCAGCAGAAGGCACTTGATATCAATGAAAGAGAGCTAGGTCTTGACCACCCAGAAACTATGAAGAGTTATGGGGATTTATCTGTCTTCTACTACCGTCTCCAGCACATCGAAATGGCTCTAAAGTAAGTGCTGCTATTAGGTGTTTTGTTGTGGAAACACAAAAGCTAGTTTCATGACTTGGCTTGTAGCTGGTATTACTATCATGCACAATGTCGTTACGCTGGTTCATTTCTAGCCATTACATGCATTAAATATATTGCCTGTAGAATGGATACTACTGCATTTGTACGGCACTATGGCTGTATTAACTTGTAGACTTGAACTGTGCATTGTTTTGCATTATTGTCCATGATTTTTACTTGTGGTTTGCACGGAAACTTGCTGAAGGCACATATTTGCTTGACAATATTGTCAAAACTCATCTTCCATCTTTCTTTTTTTGCCTTTTGTTGTTTGTATCGCTAATGGTATCTTTCTCTTAAAGGTATGTCAACCGTGCACTATATCTACTCCAATTTTCTTGTGGGCTTTCACATCCAAATTCAGCTGCCACATACATAAATGTGGCTATGATGGAAGAAGGTATGGGAAATGTTCATGTCGCTCTCAGGTACTTGCATGAAGCACTGAAGTGCAACAAGAGACTGCTAGGAGCTGATCACATTCAGGTAAACAAAACTACATATTTTTCTCTTACCGTGCTTTCACAGCTTTATCTGTTTTTCTGGAAACAATAATCTAATTGTTTTTTTTGTTGGACTTGATTGATGTGCATTAAAGTACAGTCTTGTAAGATCAATTCCATGCGTACTCTGTCTTGCACCAATATTTCTGCAGAAGTACTGGCATTGGCGGCATACTTGTCTTATTAAGGATATTAGACATATACACCTCTGATACAGTAGAAATGTCCCATAAGTATCTATGTCCGAAGCAAACTTTTTGATTTAGCTCTAATATCCCTAGATATTCTCCATTGCTGTCCCTCAAAGACCATGAGCAATTGTTTAAGTTTCTTTCAATTTCCTATCCAACTTGTTTATTGCATATCCAAATTTCAAAACTAGCATCTTGTTTCAGTAGTACCCACGCCACCATGACTTGTATCTTTTAAGGAAAGGTTTATTTTGGTGTCTAGACCCACAGAAACAGTCTTTTCTGTATATTTCAATCTGTTTGACATAATGCATGTAACTACGGACAACTTCAATGGCGTATTTGTTATCCATATGATCCTGTGATTCAGTTAACATGAATTTTCATGCATTTCTTTGAACAACAGACTGCTGCGAGCTATCATGCCATAGCCATAGCCCTCTCAATGATGGATGCATACTCCTTGAGTGTTCAGCATGAACAGACCACCTTACAGATACTTCAGGAGAAACTAGGACAAGATGACCTTCGAACTCAGGTTTTTTTTCCCTTCAAAATATGCAATGACGAGTCCAAATACTGCTATGTTCTCTTGGACTATTATACATGATAATTTTCCTGCTGCAGGATGCTGCTGCATGGCTTGAGTATTTTGAGTCAAAAGCATTAGAACAACAAGAGGCTGCCCGAAGAGGCATCCCAAAACCTGATTCATCTATTGCAAGCAAAGGACATCTTAGGTATGAATACACTGTGCATTATCAGTCGCAAACTGTGATGATCTGGATTGAAACATTTATCTTTCCAGTGTATCAGATCTACTTGACTACATAAGCCCGGATCAGGAAAGAAAAGAGAGGGATACACAAAGAAAGGGCAGGCGTGCAAAGGTGATTATAACATGCCTACTTTTTCAAAATTATTGTTGTTAAAATATAGTCAGAAGAGATAAGTGCACACTGGACGGTGGAGACAATTCCATCAGTATTCATGAAAAGTCTAGATGAGAATAGGATTGGCACAATAACTTCCATATAGGATGGCTGGTGTATGAACTAATGAACATATGCTGGCAGAAACTAGTAAAAGGTTATGAACCATCATCACTGGCATAATAACCATGACAGTTATCCCCACTAGTCATTGTTGGAGCATGAACTATGAGAATTGAAAAGATATTCCCGCATCCACAGCTAGTCCATTGATACCAGGCATTTATCCAGATGATTCCAGTTCAACCCATTAACTTAGCAATGAATCGATAACACAATTTCTTCTTAGTTGGGAATTTAACTCCCTTTACATATGGATATTTAATCCTTTGTTTTCTAATATGCTTCATGAATTGGGAATCACAATATACATATTTTGGAAGTCCATTGATGTCATAGTTTCAATTGTTGCCTAAACATTATGCAAGCTTTTATTTTACCCTTACTACCCTTTGCTTTCCTTTTCACCATGTATAGTATTAAATGCAGAATAATATCAGAGCCCATCAAGGTGAATTAGTTGAAGAAAAGGAGAGCTTTGAGCGCGACGTAGGATCTCCTCGTGAAGCAAACAAAGAGGAGTTTCAACAAGTAAAATCGAAGGCACACCCTCCAGCAATATCAGAAGAAAATTATGCTATCCATGATGAGCTGAAGCAAGTTGATCCTTTATCACCTGAAGAATATTCTGATGAAGGGTGGCAAGCAGCTAATTTGCGTGGACGATCTGCAAATGTACGGAAGAAAAGCAGTCGCAGAAGGCCCGCTCTCACTAAATTAATGGTTGATCGCTTGGAAGATGGCCGCACAGGTTCTGCTTATAGGGCTGGTGTACAACCACACATGAAAGGAGATAAAGAGGATGTTATAAACTCTTCTAACCAGCTCTCCTTTGGCAGCTTTCTAAAAACTGACAAGGTGAATGGGAATTCCAGCAATATTGAAGATAAGGTTTTCAATGCTATATCTAAACCAGAACGAGGCACAAAGCTTTCAGGAATTAACAGACCTGCTACTATAGCTTCCAAGTTGGTATCATACAAAGATGTAGCAGTGTCACCCCCTGGCACAGTCTTGAAACCGATTTTGGAGCAGAAGGAAGCAAAGGAGAAGGATAATGCAAAAAATACTGATCTAATAGTGTCATCTGAGGAGGAAGATAAGAAGTTAACAGATGAAGATGAAGAAAAGGAAAAGCCAAGTCATGACAGCAGCAAAGAGGTTCTTTCAAGTGAACCGGAGGAAATCGGTAATGATGAAAAAGCTCTGGACAGCAACAGTGATGAAAGCCCAACTGAATCTAAGAAAAAAGGTGGAAGCAAGCTTTCAGCTTCAGCGCCTCCATTCAATCCTGGATCACTCTTATCGATGTCGCACCCTTACAGTACAGTGGCAATATATGATGCTAGCGTCGTTCTTCAGCCAATACCAAGTCAACCAATGGAGATTCTCCCTCACGCCATTGATACTAGGGTACCCCGTGGTCCTCGATCCACATTGTACTACCGTACTGGGCATACCTTCCAAAGAAAACAGGGTTACGCACACAGCCAGAGCACCATTCTGAGGGGTAGCAACTCCCCTCCAACCATGAATCCTCATGCTGCCGAGTTTGTGCCTGGAAAAACTTCGCAACAACCTGATGTGGCTAACAGAGAGCCTAGTGCAGATGTTTCTGTAACTGATTCAGCAGATCAGCTGTTGGCACCACAGACATCAGATGAAGTAAAGGCTGGTATGCCTGCAGCAGAACAAGCAATTCAAGGTGAGAGCACCAGCCCAGGCAAAGGAAAGGAAAACAGAGCGAAAGATGCCTTGAGAAACTCATGCAAAACAGAGCTGGCAAGGCAGATTTTGTTCAGTTTCATCGTCAAGTCAGTACATGATAGCTTAGGTTCCACTGGAGCTGAATCGGACAGAAAACCAAGTGGACCAGACGAATCTGGTAATGCACAGAGCAGCAACAACATAAACAAGAGTCCGTCAGGTCGCAAAGAGCTTGACAAACAGCAGAAGGCCACCGTGGTACCTAAGAGTGAGAAGGATACAGAAGGATTTACAGTAGTTTCAAAACGTAGAAGAAGCAAGCAGCACTTTGTGCATCCCATACATGGTCTCTATTCCCAGCAGTCAATTTGCACTTCTGTCAGCTAAAGGTCCCGGTAGATCTCTTTTTGGGAGTCGCCATATTTTGGAAGAAAGGTATCGCTTAATTACTTAGCTTAGACGCTTGGTAGCAAAAGTTTTACCCTATCCAGATGATCGAGAGCATGTAGTGAAACTGTACAAAGCTTTCCGCAATGTCTTTTGTGCAATAAATTTTGTAATTTTGGGGTAGCAGCCGCATCAGCGCTGAATAAAATATATTTGTGTCATGTGTAGTTATATCTGTGACAGAATCATATAGGATATAGCAGCAGATGTTTCAGTGTAGAGCTCCTTTTTATTACTCTATCCGTTTTAAAATATAGTGATTTTTAGAGTAGACCCGGATTTTAGGAAAGTATATGAAATTAAATGAGAAAAAAATGAAGCTGCAATATTTTGAGATAAATTTTAAATATTATAAGTGGCTATATTTTTTAGATTTAGGGAGTAGCCGCTATTCTTTATGATGTGCACTAGCCGAATTGTCTGCCATAAGGACTTGATGACTGCAATTACTAGTACTAGGAGTAAACTCAAAGCTGACTCGAGTCATTTTCTATATTGACTTTCTCTGCTTAAACTATGATCAGCTCAGTGTGGTGTGGTCTTTGGATGCTTTTTCACAGTTAATTTAGCTGCCACGGAGCAGAGACGGAGCAGAGTCAGCAGCAGACCAGACGTGAATTGGTTTACAGGTAGTAAGCTGTAGCAATTGCACCTGTACCACTACCATACTCTCATTCTCTTTAACTCTCGTTACGAGGTCAACTCGGCAGCTAGATGGCAGCAGCAGCATATGCATCCATTCACCTCCTGGCCAATAGCTAGCTCAGCCATTAGTCCATAACCCCACTACATTACTACTCTCCTCCTGCTTCCCTTGCGTACCACGGCCCATGCCGTGCCATGCATGGCACATTATGCAGCATGCGACGCATTCATATCCTCCCGTCTTGCTCGCTTCATCCACCTCTGAATTTCTGTATCGTGGATGCAGCAGAATCAGAGATACCCCCCTGCATGCTGCCCCTTGCTATGCTACGCATGATGCTGTATTGCTGTGCCATGCTAGCTATACCAGCTGCAAGCCTGCACTACAGCTTGCAAAGACTTTTTATTTATGGCGTTGGAGTCAGATTCAGAAGAGGATCAGAGGACGGCATGGCATTGGCATGGCATGGTGCAGCATGAACGTGTCTGAAGTCTGAACTCCTAATTAATAGTTGTAGCTAGCATTTCGGAGCTGTGTAGTTAATTTCATCTACTATAGCTATAGCTAAGTCACGGGATTCCGGTTGGGACGACGACGCAACGCAAGCAACGAGAGAGATACATACACACACTCCTGTCCTGAAGCCGGCCGGGTCTCTGTACTGATTGATCCATCAGAAGTGTGACAAGAAATGTGGTATTTATTGCAGGTTGTGCATGCACATCAGAGCTAGCTTTGGGCTCTGCTTCGCTTGCCTCCCATGCCGGCCCCGCCGGTGTGTGTACGTGTGCACGCGTGGGCTCGGACTTACGCCTGCTTACGTGCGAGATCAGATACGGATCAGCTTATTCATTCAAACTGGTCTCCTGATTGTATGTGTTTTTCCTGAATAATGGAAAGTATAACTTCCAGCTTTTGTGTTAGTAAGTAGTTAACCGTTAATTTTTAACTCTTGGATGCTCCTATTACACATCGACTTTTGAGAGAGAAAAGTTAGGGTTTCAATCCTAGTTCGTGAGTTGAGAGAGAAGTGCTTTAGGTGCATTTTGTAAACACATATTGATGTAATAAAGTTGATATAAGTTTCGTCGATACGTGTTTTCTGGATCCCGACGGATTGATCGATAGCAAGGCGGCGGTCTAACCGGTGGGAGTACGATGGTCTAACCGAAGGCAGCGCGGCGGTATGACTGGACAGGCTACGGCAGTTGGACTGGTGGCGACAGGACAACGTCAAGATCTCCATCAATTTGAGGGTAACTTTTATTTCCGTTAAAAGTTTTCGGGTTTTTGGTTTTCTCTACCATTCACCGCCTCTCTGGTAGGCTTGTTTACTTGTGTTCGATTCTACATGTATCAGCATCCCCTCTATCCCGCAATATATCACTCAATTTTAGCTATTAGTTAAAGAATTAGTGATAATGGTAGGTTGTAAGAGATATTAATAGTAGTGTTATACATCCGACTGAATCGCCGAACCAATCATCATAGAGTTCATAAGCATTTATATGGACCCAGTCAAAACAAGTTAAAACCTAGTATTATGTAAAGTCGTATGCAGGTCGGACAGGTGCAGTCGTATATATAGTCATTCCGAGATATTAAAGGAGTAATTTTTTTAATTTATAAATCAAGAGTAGGTAATGTAGAAATGATTTCTTTTCAATAAAGTTTGAGAGTTAGAAATAAAGTCTTTCTAAGAGGGAGTACGTGTATATATACTGACCAAGCCCGGCGAAGAAAAATATTTTTTTTAGATAATGGAATAAAACATCCCCGCCTTTGCTCATCAGAGTTACAGCCAATTATTACAAAAGTAACACCCAAACACTGAGTGTAGTTCAAATGAATTAAACACACCCAACAAAATAAAAGATCAAACTAAAATAAGGAGAGCACATTTATTCAAGTCTATTTGTGAATCTCCATCCATAGTTTGCAAGGAGTTGCATGACCGTTGTCTCAAGCCTACGACATGCAACCTTCATAAGCTCTCGATCATCTTCACACATTTGCAGCTGTGCCCAAAATCGGAGCCAATATGTTGCCCTAAAAATTACCTGCATATATGAGATAGATGGTGATTTGTAAAAAATCATATCATTCCTAGTCAACCACAGAGCCCAACATATAGCAGAAGCTCCTACAAGTATAAGTTTACCCTTCTTCTTCTCTACCCCCAAGAGCCAACCATCAAACATATTAGATATGGTAGTAGGAAGGTATAAACCAAGAGAGAACTGTACATATGCTGACAAATAAGCGAGCACTCTTAAATCAGAAGTTTGACAAGCGTGATTGGTTAACCTGGATGGACCAGTGACTAGTTTGTGGCTTTTTTAATTTGGAACACTCAGAACAATATTTTCATATATATTTGGTTTAATTCTTTTGAAATTCCTCCCTCGAAAGGATACCTAAAATGCAACTAACTCAATGATATGTTGGTATAGCAGTATAGACTACAATGGATTTTAGGCCAACTAGTAATCATTGGGTGTGCTCAGTTCATGCTAAAATTGAAGGTTTAATTGAAATCGGAACGACGTGACGGAAAAGTTGGAAGTTTGTGTGTGTAGGAAAGTTTTGATGTGATGAAAAAGTTGGAAATTTGAAGAAAAAATTGAGAATTAAACAAGCCATTATCCTTAAATATACACTTCAACATGGTAAAAGTATTCTCTGTTTTTTGTCACACAAAACCCTAATCCATGCATCACGCATCCGAAACCGTTTATTGTACATCTGCAGAGCAGCGGCGTGGCACCCGTGACTAAATATCTTTGAGTTTTTTTTTTCACATATTTTAATTTTATTTGAATGTTTTATATGTGTTCCTTGACAATTTCATGGGTCCCCACATGCTAGTGACCGCAAGGTACGTTACATGTGTAGCACATACACGTTGCCGTGGCTGAGAGGAGAATATAAACTTGACGTTGGCATCCGATTCCCATCCAACTTTTTGTGACCAAACATGATCGCAAGATCGCCTGGGTACGTTTGATATGCTCGAAACTTACGCTGAAACTGCTTGATTTGAACAGCATGATCTGAATAACTATTTTCTTTCTTTTTAAAAGATGGGCATGTGAAAAGTACCCAACTTGTATAGCTCTCGGAGTTGACTAGCTCATTACATGACAAGATCGTGCAGAGAAGAAAGCATTAACTGCTGTTCATGAATTGAAGAACCTCTTCATTCTGGCTATGATTCGCAACATGCATGTTTTGAAGCTTCCATGAAAACCTAGACAGGTTCACAGGAGTAGCTTGTACTACTACTTTTGATTGAATTGAAATTAATTAATGTAGAGATATGCAGAGAGTTGATTAACTGATCAAGACCTAATCATAACCAGCAATGGATGTTGCATGGATTGATATATTGATCATCTAATTGATTAATACAGATAGATAGCTTGGTGCTACAAAGGATTAATTAAGCATGGCATCGCCGGGATTAACAAGATAATTAAGGCTGATTAATTAATAAATTAAGATCTGGCAAAGGAGGAGCTCCTGGGGGAGTGGACGGGGAACAGCGGCAGCAGCTTGGGCCTCTCGCCGTCGCCGGCGCCGCCGCTCCTCGGCGACGAGTGCAGGTAGAAACCCTTGGAGGCGATGGCCTTCTCCTCCCTCTCCTCCTCCTCCTTGGTTATCACCACCACCCCGCACGACGACGACGACGCCGGCGGCGACGGCGACAGCGAGGACGACGACGACGGCAGCGAGGACGACGACGACGACGAGGAGGAGGCCATCACGTAGGCGTAGTCCATGGGCGACACCGGCGAGTGCATCAGCCTGTGGTGGTGGTGGCTGTAGTACAGCGGCTGCGGCCGCGCGAGCTCCAGCCTCGCCGGCGCC
Organism: Oryza meridionalis; assembly: GCA_000338895.3. Taxonomy (NCBI): domain Eukaryota; kingdom Viridiplantae; phylum Streptophyta; class Magnoliopsida; order Poales; family Poaceae; genus Oryza; species Oryza meridionalis. The sequence continues at coordinate 31,646,693 of CM002527.2, forward strand.
GCGCGCCGCCTCTCCTGCAGCTTCGGCCTCCTCATCACCGGCGCCGCCGGCGCCGGCTTGCTGCCGCCGCTCCCCGGCGCGCCCGTCAGCTTCTGCACGAGCGCCCGGAACGTCGCCGGGTCGGCCTGCACGAACGTCGTGTTCGTGTCCACCACGCAGCCGGCCGTGGCAATCGCCGCCGCAGGCGACGACGAGCTCACCACCACCGACCTCGGCGCATGAGACGACGCCGCCATGGCCGCGCCGTCGAGCTAGCTATCAACCAACCAAACTCTCTACGAATCGAGAGAGATGTATCAAGCTATCAACGAGAGGAAGCTAGCTCTAGCTAAGCTCTAGGAGTACACGCACTACATGTGATGGTGTGAAGAGAATGGAAGTAGAATGGGCGAGCGAGGTAAGCTTTTTAAGGGACAGAAAGGGTGGCATTAAAGCTTCAAAACCTTTGCATCTCTTTATCGATCGCATCCATCTATCACTGCTAGCTAACAGTGTTTGCATACATACTCACGTACATGCATGCTGCTATGGTCGACGTCGACTACTCACAAACTCAACTAGCAACATGTACACACATCCATTCACATCCATCCATCTATATCTATCTGGCCCAGCTACGTACAGTACATGCAATGCAAAGCCATGAAGCATCTTTTCTCCCTGATCGATCGTCCACTGGTCCATCAGGTATTCAGGTGAATTGCAGGTATATACTTATGAACACACGATACGGCCGACGGGTTGCTACGGTGTCCCTTCTTTCCATCTCTTCAGGGTTCAGACTACTTCAGAAATTAGCTCTTCAGGTTTTTAAGCAGCTGGGACGTCGTCAGTACTGCAGTACAGTGACAATGTGTACAGATTGGTTGGTCGATCACTTAATTGGTTGCTTAGCTTAAATGATGTGCTCAGATCATCAGCAGGGGTACTGTACAATTGCATATCGCCTTGCAGAAGGAAATAAATTAGTAAACGTCAAGATGCATTAATATATACCTTGATATCAGCATATATATTTATTATGTCATGTTAGTGTCAATCAGCGAGTAATTAACGCGTTAAGCGTACAATACTGGTGTACATGGCGTGTGCGATAGCACACATACGTAGCCATCAAACTCACTCACCATTAAGAGTAATCGAGCAGTAGTAATTACAAGTATACGTACTGCTAATTAATCGCTCATCAGAGCAGGCAAACGATGTTGATACGTGTGGCCGCCGGCCGACGCGTTTGCAGAAGATCCGGGGCGGATCAGACGCTTGCGTGGGGGAAACAAGAAGGTGTTTGCTTGCTTGGGGTTCGGATCATCTGCGCCGCGTCGAGCGCCGGACGCGCCGTGCGGCCACACGCGGCGGCGGCTGTCGTCGTCGCCGGGGGGTGTCCGCTGTTCCGTGGGTGTGATTGCATGGGAGCTGACCTGTCAGGGACGACGTTGTCCACGTCGAATGGGGCCCGTACGTGGGCCGGGGTGGCCCAGTTGTCACGTAACGTCGCCGTCCCCCGTGTTCACGGGGGTGGCCGTGGGGGGCCACATGTCAGAGGCTGGGGCCAGAGGCGTTTGTCTGCTTGATGGGCGTGTGTCGAGTTGTCTGTCTGTCGACCATTCTGCATGTACGTAGCTTTAGGTTGTGCTTTCAGTTCTTCAATGTCGTTGGATGGGATCGTCTCCGGCCGGCTGGTGTATGTCTTCGTTGTTAGGTTGCTCATTATTGTCGATGGTATGCATGGTCAACTGGCTAGGTCGTCAGTTCGTCACGGCGGCCCCGGTTACGTGCATACTGTTGGTGTCATTTGCACATGTTCATTCATTCATTCAGTTAGGATGTATGAGTGACTGTTAATTTTCTTGGGACAGATATTTAAGGCTCTAAGATGGGTATATCATGTATGCATGCATCTTTGTTGTGGACTCTTGGTGTTTTTGTTGTATGGCGGATTGGCTAATGGATAGCTCCGTTTGACAGTTCCTTAGCAGCATGTGGCACAGTGGCAGTAGTCACTAGTCGTATACAGGTGAACTCTACAGTAGGCGTATAGCTGCAAGCAAGCATGTGGGTAGTGTCGAAAGTGTCGGCGACACGCTCCAGTGCCTACCCGACTGACGTGCTCCCAGGAGGCAAGTAGGCAACGCCAGAGAATCCACGCAGAGAGAGACACACCGCCCCGTCCGGTCTTTGCAACGGGGCCGCCCCGTCGTGGGCTCTAGTACTACCTGTTGGCGGCTGCTGTCCGCGAAGACGGGGGAAAAGTACACCCAAGGTCCCTCAACTTGTCATCCAGATACAAAATCGTCCCCCAATCGCAAAACCAGATACCGAGCGTTTCTCAACTAACAAAATCATTCGCTTTAGGTCCCTCGGTGGTTTTGGCCCCGGTTTTATCCGACGTAGCGGTTGAGTCAGCGTGGGACCCACGTGGGCCCCACGTGTCAGGCTGAGTCATCTCTCTCCCATCCTCCTCTCTCTCTCACTCTTCTCTTCTCTGCGCGTGCGATGGCCGTGGCCTCCTCCTCCGATGACGCCGATGCCGGTGACCGGTTGAAGGGGTCGGCCACGAGCGGCGTGACGGGGCTGAGGGCGGCGGCCGACGAGGCAGCGCCGCCCTCGCCGTCCTCGAGCTCCGCCACACCGCGTCGCCGCCGGAGAAGGCAGGAGGGAGGCATGAGGGGAAGAGGGCCCAGAGGAAGCCGGCGGTGGCGAGCTGAAATCATCCGAGCGCTTGCCAAGGCCGGCAAGTGGGCGACGCGGGAGAAGGGGAGCCGCGACGACGAGCAGCGGGGACGGGGAAGGGACGTGCGAGGACACAACCGCGTTGTCCATGGGCGATCTGCCGCCTGCGTCGTCGTCGTCGTCGCCGCCGCCGCCGCCGTCCTCCCACTGCCGCCGCCTCTTCACCGTCATCCTACCGCCTGCCGCCGTCGTCGTCCCAACCCGTCTCCGCCTTCCCCGAGGCTCGCTGTCACACGCGCCATTGACACCACCCCGTTCCCCACCACCTTCGTCCAGGCCGACACCACTGGCGATGGCGAGGAGGGTGGCGCGGTGAGAGGAGTGGTCGGCGACGAGGACGGAGATGGCGTTGAGGAGGAGTGAGCCGCGTGGGGAGTCCGGGTTGAGGCAGGCGGCGCGGCGGGCGTGCTTGTGCGCGGTGCAGAGGTGGCCGGCGTTGAGGTCGGCCTTAGCCAGGGAGAGGAGGTGCGAGAGTTCGTCGTCGTCGTCCGCAACGGCGACGCGCGAGGGACCGCCGGGCATCGGCGGCACGTGCTGGGTGGTTGCGGGTGTGGGGGCCGCCGACGCCCTCCTCTCCCACCTCGCCGTCGACGAGGTCTCCCCCGCCGCCCTTGACTCGCTCGCCTCCCCTTCCCCCGTCGTTCTCATCCCCACCCCCGTCGCCGCCACTGCCCACCTCGCCGTCGCCCCCCGGCGGCCGCGCGCGCCCTGCAGCGAGTGAGCCGTGAGCGAGGAGAAAAGGGAGAGAGGGGGAGGGAGATGATGTGGCAGCCTGACATGTGGGGCCCATGTGGGTCCCACGCTGACTCAGCTGCCACGTCGGACAAAACCGGGAACAAAACCACAGAGGGACCTGAATCAAACGGTTTTGTTAGTTGAGGGATGTCCGGTATCTGATTTTGTGATTGGAGGACGGTTTTGTATCTCAATGACAAGTTGAGGGCCCTTGGGTGTACTTTTCCCCGAAGACGGAAGTACAAGTACTCCGCTCGCAGTCGCAGCAGCTTGCTGATATTCCCAGTCCTAGGCCTCGGCCCAACCAGAGATGCTGCGGCCAAGGCCGTGAAAAAAGGCCGGTGGTTTCGGTGGGCCGCCTACCCATCGTCGCCGTCGCGTTTGCCATCCGCAGCGGCCGAGCGGTGATGTGCATGCGGCGTGTGGCCCTCGCGGCGTCGGCACTCGAAACCGCACGCACACCGGCGGCGTACGTGCAATCGTGCACCACCTTGGAAACCAAGCTCATGCGCGCGCGCGCGCGGGGCCCGGTGAGAAGAGAAGGCAAGCGAGCGCGCGGCGGATGGATACCGGATGGCTGCACGTACGGCTTGGGCGCAAGGCCGCGACGTGGTCGGCTTCGTTTCTTGTGGAGGAGCGGCACGAGTACGCGCGTATGTTTTGCCTTGGTGTGACCTTGTTTCACAAGCGATTTCAGGTTTTCTTCTTGGGTATCCGAGCAATCCTAGCAGCAGTTGGTTTTATCCTGTGGGTCGAACCGTCGAGGGGCTGATCAGCTGCTCAGCCGCTCAGACATGAGAAGCTTCTATGGAAAACCAGCGGACCAGGCGAGGCGGCGTCCACCGTACCTGCCCCAACCGCCCAATGGTGTACTGATTCGGCAGGAGCCACTAACACAAAAACAAGGAATAAATTCGTTCGGTTGCACATCGAATCGTCAAGTTGTAAAGCAAGACTTCTTCAGCATACAATTATTATTATTAGTACAACGAGCCCCATCTAATTAAGATTAGAAGAAGCAAATGAAGGCTAGAATGCCATGGAGATGATGGAGGTGGTAGCCACCGAGATTATGGACGCTGCACTGCACGTAGCCGTGGCCGGTCGCACGCTGGCCGTGGCTGAGCGCGACGGCACGCACGACCCGGCCACGGGGCGCGCGCTCACCGGCTCATGGCTCTGGGACTCATCCCTCGTCCTCGCCTCCCACCTCGCGTCTTGCGTCCACCACCACCACCTCCGTGGCGCCACCGTCCTCGAGCTCGGCGCCGGCACGGGCCTCCCGGGCATCGCCGCCGTCGCCTGCCTCGGCGCCGCGCGCTGCGTGCTCACCGACGTGCGCCCGCTCCTCCCCGGCCTCAGGACCAACGCCGACGCCAACGGGCTCACAGCCGAGCAGGCGGACGTGCGTGAGCTCCGGGGTGAGCAGCTGGAGCCCGGGGTCCAGGTGGACGTTGTGCTCATGTCCGACGTGTTCTACGACCCGGAGGACATGCCGGCGATGGCGGCCACGCTGCATGGGCTATGGCGAGACGGCGACAGCAACTGCGATTGCGACGGCGGCGGCGGCACGGTGGGGTGGGCGGCGAGCGAGGTGCGCGACGGCGTGCAGGACTGTGTCGACGTGCTGCGAGAGCAAGGCTTCGAGGTGGTCGAGGTAGACAGGGTCACTAGGCCGCTGCTGCGCGACCCCGAGCAGGCCGCCGACTTCGCCGTCTATCGTCTTTTTCGCCGGACAACTTCGCCGTCCATCGTCTCCGATCCAACGCCGATAACTAGAACCGGGTGTTGACTTCACTCTGTAACCATGTAAAGCCAAGCTTGTAACGGCACCAGAATCACCTTTGACCTTTTATTTTCCAAAAGGCCATTTTGTACGTACTTTCTTCTCGGTTGCAGGACTTGTAAATGTTCCACAATGAGTCAAGGGGACAAAGACATAGCAATTAATATATGCAAGTCTACTGTAGGAAGCTACAGTAGTATACATTGAGAAGGATTTTATAGCAAAAGAATTTACAGTTGCAAGGGTTGCTACAGCATAAAGTTTCTTCAAGTCACTCTTTTCTATTTCACCGCCACAAAAATTTTCCATTCCTGTGTGTAAAGGGCCAAGAGAAAAAAAAAACTACAGTAACATTTTCGCAATCTTATGAAACAAGGGTATTTGTCTAACGATCCACACTTACAGATGTACACTCTAATAAAACCTGGTTGATTTCGTGACACTAGAGCCCTAGAAAACGCGAAAAGCGATCCGCAAGATTTGCAATGACAAACCCAGAAAATACCTGCAAAGCACAAGTAAGCAGGGTAAAGCAAATGACTAGTTCAAGCAGGATTTATCTAAGAACAAATAAAGTATCAAAGAACTAATCAGTCAGATTTTCATAGTTATAAAGAATGGCTATATTATTATAAGAACAGAAAATTTTGATTTACTTTCACCTAATTGTAAAATGGTTAATAACAGCATTTACATAACTTAAAAAAAAAATACAATCCTAAGCTGAGGACATCAGTTACCTGGACAGAACCAAAGATATAGACCGCTGAATAACGACGACCATGAATGATCATATCAGCCACCATTGCTAGTGGAATTGTGAGTGACATGCCCAAGGTGGCCACCAAAGGAGTAGTCCAAACAACAGAAAGAGCCCTGACCAGAAGCTCCATGTCAAAAATAGCACAACTAGGCAACAATATAATAAAAATGTTATCCTTGGTCAGTGCGTACCAGAAGTAGTCTGACAATACACTTCCAATAAGGCCATTTGCCAACACCACTTCATCCACTTTGGCTGAGTGGGGTATTGTAAACTTTGGTTCAATGCCTAATGCGGTCAATGGCCAGACTGAAAATAAAAGAGAGAAATTTAGCATATCTGGATCAAAGAACCAATCATGGAATACATGAATGATATATGTGCTTGAACCAAACTACAAAAGAACATGGTCACAAAGGTTTGTGTTCTACGCAGTAGACTAGAATACCTGAACAAAAAGAATTATTGGCATGCGTGGTGCTGAAGAAAGAGAATTTCAGACTACGAACAATAGAGACAGATTCTCTAGCAGTACATGAGATGCCCATACATGACATCCTTTGCGATTCCATTTTATGTACCAAATACTAATTAAAAATTGAATGCTAATTAGTCTTTTAGACTTTTCATTGAATCAATTTTTATAGTTAACAAGGAAAGTCTTACCAAGCCACCAGAGAAGAACAAGACTGAAAAGTCCGAGGTAGCCAAACAGTTTTTGGACATCAACCTTTTCTCCTTCCTCTCCAGCAAACTTTTTTAGAAGCACTAAAATAATGTTGAAACAATTAGCAGTTGAATCAAGACAGATCAACTAAAGGAAGCAAAGAACTAACCAGTGAATAAACCATATGACATAGCTGACAGAAGACCAAACATGTCACCTAGAAGAGTTCTCTGAGTGGCACTGCATTCATAAAGTTTACAGATTAGCTGCAGAACTTGTGGCCAACAAAGTGAGTGCTGTCTCAAAGTTACAAAATCATCTTCAACATGATCTTCAGTTACAAGGCCATCTTAAAAATGGAATAACTAGCGCTTTTATGTTTTTTTATGCACTTATATTTATATGAAAAGCAATTCAGTTGCAGCAACCAATCTACTACAAGCAAGCAAATGCAAGGGCTTTATGAGCATAGTAAATTAATCACAAACAATTTTATATGTCCTGAGGCATCAGTGCAGAACTGTGATGTTTATTTAAGGGTAAAACGCACTAACCCAGAATTGCTGATTTCTGATTCATCTGATGCCCAAGTCTGCCCCATGGTTGTCATTACCACACCAGCCATGCTAATAAAAACAGCAATAACTTTTGCAGCATTTATAGAATCTTGGCCAAGTAGCACACCAATGAAAAGAGTGAAGAGTCCTGACGTTGAAGATAGTACAGTAGTACTAGCAACACTAGTTCTTGCAAGTGCCGCATTTGACAAGTACTGCATCCATTAAACAGAAGAGAAGAATGAGTAACATTTAGCAATCAAACTACTGCTTGTATGGTTGAAATCAAATGATCCCTATGAATTTTAATGAACAGGTAAATATTAGGAAATTACCTCCGTCACAAACCATATGGGACAAAGATACAACCCATACATTGCAATCTCCTTAGTGGAAAGTTCTTGCTCCTTCAAAACGTCATCGAATTCAGTGATTCCACATATAAGAGGTTTTGTCTCTTCTATTACAGGAATATCCACATCAGTATAGTTTATGACTATAGTTTTTTGAGATTCCATTTCCAACATCTTCTGGAATTCACCATCCTTCAGAGGAGCACAACCACCGAAAGAAGATTTGTTGGTAACTTTTGAAACTCTACTACTTGAAGAAGACCTTCTCAACAAATTACATATAAAATCCTTTAAAAATGAAAGAGGTATATAGATGATCATAAGGGAGGCCCCCAGGTAAGTAATTGCAAAGGGTTGCTTGTATTTAGTGAATATCCCCTGCACACATAATGAAATAAAATTATATTCATCGCATAACATCAAATTTATCAAAACTATAAGAAACAAAAACATATTATGTTTTAAGACATAAATCATACGTCTTAACGGTGGGCTACTATAACTGACATGTTCTTGAGAGTTAAATGCAAGTACCAAACCAATATCTTGTTTTCTTCAGAATAGAATTTTAAAAATTGAACACGGGTAGGGGGAACATCTTTTTCGATAATAAAAGGGAAAAACATCTTGATTTGCAAAAAAACTAGAATAATACTTTCCCATATAATATTTAATCACGCATTACAGGTGAGCAAGGATGTCATAACCACCTCCAATTAACCAGGTATTGATGATGCGAATTGTCACAACCACCTCAAGCAAATTAGGGTTTGACACCAGCCACACGAGGAAAGACAGGATATTATCAATGGAGCATGTACATCAATTCTCTAGAGAAATTCCATGAGCACACAATTTGACATATGGAAAAAAGTAACTGGTTGCAAAAGACATCAAAGCTCGTAAGACAAAAGAATTGAAGAATCTATAAGTCAAGTCAGATTCTAACGTTGCCTGAACAATTTTTAATTACTGGAAAGAATGCATGAACAGATTAAACAAATCAGCGAAGAAGAATGTTCCAAGATTCCTGATTAAATAATAAAATTAATCTGCTGTCAACCAAGCATGCATCCCCGGCCAAGATCTAAGAACCCAGCAAACAAATAATCACAAAAGATAAAAGGAAAACCCGAAGAAATCTTGTCACCTGCGTGACCTCCGCGGAGGTGACCCATATGAGCACCACGGCGACGATGAGGACGAGGCCAGCACGGTACTTGAGATTGGAACCCATATCAATCCAACCCTCTCCTCTTGCCCCGCCTGGTGGTGGAGTGAGTGCGGGTGCGGGGCGCGGCGAGCAATTTAACCGCGCGGGCAGCGGCGGGGCTAGCACCCCTCCTCACCGAGAGGCAGCATGCTTGCGGCGCGGCTCTCGGTGGGTGAGCTCCGCGGCGCCCCTCCTCGCCTCATCGCCCGCCCGCCCGTCCCCCCCTCTTCCCTGCTCACGAAAAGAGAGAGGGGATGCTCTTCCCTGCTCACGAAAAGAGAGAGGGGATGCGAGGCGAGGAGGAGGGGGACGAGGCGAGGTGGGTGGGGTAAAGCGGGCGTGACCTACCGGTGGAAGTTTCTAATTTTCGTCCCACGCCGCACCGAGGCGGGCAGCGCGGCGGAGGCGGAACGGAACGACGGGCGCGGGGCGGGACGGCGGGATTGCGAGTTTTTGGCGTGCGATTCGGGGTGTTTTGGGCGTGTGGCGTGTGGGTGGTGGGATTGGCGGTGTGCCGCACTGCCGGTGTCGGTGGGAGTGGGACGGGGACGGCCGTTGCTGTTGTCGACTTGTGGATGCGGGACGCGGCCGCGAGGGGAGCCCGGCGTGCGTCGCCTTCGGTGTTGTGCTGCGGCGGAAGCGAGATTGATGGGGCCTTGTGTACCTGTGTTGGACTGGCCCATGAATATTTTTTTTCCTTGTAAAAAACAATTAGATATAAAAGCAGGTACAATAGCAGACCATTAGTCAGCTATAAACATATTTTAATGAGATAAATAATAAGAGAGAAAAGCAGCGGGCTACAGATATCTAGCCAGCTGTAGCGCGGACTCCAAGACACATTATGTGTATGACAGGTGGGACCATATATTAATAGTATAGTAAGCAACTATTATATGAAATTACTATTAGATTTGCTATAAATGAATTGGAGTTAGTAGTGGGCTGTACTATTAGACTTGCTCTAAATGAACTGCCTATCCATTTGTCGGATGGTTTTTTAAAAAAATCACCTAGATTTTTTCTACCCTTATATTTACATCCAACGGACTACAAAATAAATTAACAAACACATATTTACTTGCATATTATTTTTATCAAAATTAATATGATTATCCGTCTCAAATTCAAAACGTAAGTTTGAATTAGTTCTAAAAATAACATACCAGTTAAACTATGCTCGCTTCACGCTTTTTAAAATGTTATTTAGAAGATCATTTGCTCAATGTTTAAAAAATATTTTTATTAAAAAACTTTGTTCTATTGTATTATTAGATGCTTATTGTACACTATTTATTAAATATTTTTTAGAAATATTTGATTTATTTCTATAATACATCTTTATCTTTATCTTTATCTTTACCTATTATAAAAGTTTAAGATGTTTTTGTCAGGTATTTTCGTCCGTCACCCCAAGTCTCGCACGGTTGCGTCCCGGTCACTCCGCATTGCATCCGTATCGGACGATATCACCAAGACAACATAGTTTCCGGTAATTTCTCAACAGCCATGCAGAAAACCTGATCGGTAACGGACGACGACGACACACGCAGAGTCTCTCAGTTTGGGCCCAACTGTTGTTCCTCAGTTCACATGTCCAGGATGGCAGGCACTAGGCCCACGTTGCTTCATTCAAGCCCAGGCCATTATTATTCCAATTCGCTTGCACCAAAACAGCTACAGTCACGCTCCACTGACGAGAGCCACTTTGAGCGGCTAAAATAATATCCCGGGACATCTATAAATACCTAATCTATATCTATATATCTCTTCTTTACTATTATAAAAATTGAAGATGTTTTTATCGAGATTTTGATAGGTCACCTGTGTTTGAGTTGGTTTCTAAGTTGATTAACCATATCTCCTCTCTATTCTCTTCTCCGTCTACTATTATAAAAGTTAAAAATGTTTTTGTCTTGGTATGTTGTCCGAATTCGTGAGCAAATCATAGGAAGTTTGACTCCCGCCCGCGTCCGATTCCCTGCCTGTGTCCAATTCCCGCGTGACGGCCGTTGAGGCAGCACAATAATGTCCACGTGACCGCATCCGCCTTCGCTCTATCTGTTTCCATGTTTCCATGTGTGGTCGGGATCACAAGCCCACGAGCATATATTATTGTTGCACAAGTCCTTCACGTTGACGGATAAAGCAAACATACACCGATGCACGCATAAATCAATGTACAAATTGCACTGATATATGGTTCTGGCAAGAAGCACTGCCTGATCTGTATGCACAAGAAGGCAACCACTGGAAGGAGGAAGAACCATGCATCATTCAAATTTCGTTGTCGCTGCTCATCAAAATAGAGATCAATTCAATGAAATGACTGATGAAAACACGTTCCTGAGATTCGTGCAACTACAAAGCAACATTACATACAACTCAAATCGTTCATGCAGGTGTTTCCGATTCAGCGTTCGTTTGTCGACCACGTGTTCCCATCTGTGAAGGTCTCATGACCAAAACGAGCCAGTTCCAACGTCCCAACCATGACTACTTCGTCAAGCCACTCCAAAACTAGATAATGCGATGATGTTAGACCTACCATATAGCAGATTAGTGCAGAATTCACCTTGATTTTCATGGGTCTTTATTTTCTTCAACATCACCATAAAGAAGATGATGAAATTTGTATTTTAATTAATTGCATAATGTAAATCTTGATTTCCTTCAAATCTAGCGTACTGAGCCCAGTCGAGAATGTTCTCGTCCTCCGCTTCATCTTCTTTCATTTCAACCCCTTGCTCACCGTGGGATGTCCAACAATTATAGCTTGGCATGAACCCCGACTCAAACAAGTGGAAATGAATAGTCCTGAATGCAGAATACTCCTTCTGGTTTTTACACTTATTGCATGGACAACGAATAAAACCGTTACGCTTGTTAGTTTCGGCCACTCTCAAAAAATAATTCACGCCCTCGATAAACTCTTTGGACTATCGGTCAGCGTACATCCATTGCTGATCCATCTACATGAAATAAAAAAAAATCGTACATAAATAAATTTTCGTACAATAATGACAGTCAAACAATAATGATAAAATAATTAAAAACTCTTTCGACAAGCATACAATAATGACATATCATTACTCATACAATTAATAATTATAAAATAATTCAACAAACAATTCTTATTATTAACAAATTTTTGAAGTTCTAAACTAATATTAATTGTTATACTTCTCTTAATTTTCAATTTAGTTTGTTTTCTATTTTTTAAGATTAATTTTCATCATATTTTAAACTATGAGAATAAAATTCTTTTAAGTAAACAATAAAATTTCTATATATTCTTCTTCCCCCACACAAATTTTCTCTCTCATCAACTTACAATAAAATTTTAGAGACAAAAAAAAATATGTGAAACATAGCTCCAAAAGTAATATAATAATAAAAAAATATTGGATGATGAAGTTACTAACCTTTTAAATACCTCCGATTTGTATATAATCACTTAAAAAATTTCACAAGAAATTTTGGTACGACCTCTCTTCTTTTTTTAAGAAATTTTGAAGCTTGCTCGAACTGGAGGAGGAAGAAGACATATATAAATGGGAGATTTTGAGTCCCGGTTGGTAACAAAGTTAGGACCAACCGAGACTAAACATTCCGGAGGGCCTAACAACGTCTGACATCTTTAGAACCAGAACAGAGATCTTTAGTTCCGGTTGATAATAGTCCCAGTTTTAAATGGATCCGAAACTATTATGGATTTCGACCGACCGACCAAAGATGATTTCTCCACCAGTGGATCCGAACAACTTTTACCTATAAGAGAGATGAGGCACTTCAAAATTTACGAATTTGAATTCCATAAATATTCTGATTGGAAGCGGTAAAACTAGGGGAAAAAAACGAAATTGAAGGAGAAAAAAGAAGGCCTAAAGCAAACAACAAGGTCAAAAGGATCCAGGATGAGGAAAATTAGCAGCAAACCTAAATCAAAACGCAAGACCACCGCTCCACCGCTCAGCTCATCCTACTTCTTCGTGGAACGAGAACAATGCGGGATGACGTCTCGAACGCTGATGGATCATGCCCCGACACAAGGAGGTACGAGGAAGAAAAATCTGAGAAGGGCAAGCTTTAGGGATGGGGAATGCACTGAGGTCACTGCCGATCTGCCGCAATGGACGAGCTGCTCCCTCCCTGCTCACTGTCGTTGCGCCTGAGAGCATGGATCCGGAGGAGCGCCACCGCCGTCGCGCCGAGGCCGCTGCTCACCGGAGTCGCCGCCGCCTGTGCCGAGGCCATTGCCTCTCCCGCTCGACGAGGCCGAGGTCGCTACTCGTCGGGGCTGCTGCTCGCACCGGTGCTGAGGCTGTCGCCTCTCCCGCTGCTCGACGAGGCTGAGGGCGCTGCTCTCCGGGTGGTGTCACTGCCGCGGCTCGCAGGGGGCCAAGGTTGCGCTGCTCCCTCCATGGGCAGCTGCAAAAGGGGAAAAGGAAGTGGCTAGATGCAGTTTTACCTCACTGGTGGGGACTGGGGAGGAAGAATCGAGATTGGTCTTATCCTATTCCCTCTGCAGCTTTAATTTTTTTTTCTCTCCTATATAACTCAAGTGTCAAGAGCGTTTGAGAAAGAAAATAAAGGAATATAATCACTGCTGCTTTCTTTTTTACCTCTTGTCCACCATGTTTTTATTCTTATTCTGTCTTTATTTTCCTCTCTTTCTGCTTTGCTTTTATATTTTTATTGTCTATTTTTAAATATTTAACCTCAAATGCATAAGCTGAAAGCAATACTCACTTACCAAAAAAACATAGATTTTCACTATTTAGATGTGACGTCAGCTTTTGCACGTCGGATTTAGATGTGTCATCAATTCAACTTCATGCATTTTCTTCACATATCAATGCACGGATATATTCCCACAGTTAAATTACATAGAGTGCTCTACACAAAAGCAATCTCATCGTTCATCCGATCATTTCAACAATCGAAGCCACATGTCAAAAACGGTATGCACATGATAAATTGTTCATAAATTGCGGGCTAGCGGCTTGATGCGATGCTTGGGCATGGAGGTGGCGGTGGGGTTGGCCGCGACACCGGGTGACAGGTCCGCAGCGACCAGGAGCAATGACAAGGATGTCGCGGAGGATGCCGACAGGGCCACCACAACACCGATGAAGGGTCGTTCTCCAACGTCATCCCCCAGCCTGACCAGGCAACGGGTACCGCACCTGGGCATGTAGGCGGCAGTGGGGGCAGCTGTGGCATTGGGTGATGGGTTCGCAGCGACTGGGAGTGACGACGAGTAGGGCGCTGTTGGTATTTCTTACGATCACAGATAAAATCCGCAAGCGCACGGATATACCGATGTAACACTTTCCTACGGAGTATTTCAAGGGTATCGAATCCAAGAGAACGTGTGTGATCCGATCTTTCTCCGGTTTATCCATGGATATCAAGCAAATGCTGCAAGTTGAGAGCATCTCGTCCTTTGGAAATGAGTCTGTTGGCAACCGAAACAACCCGGCAATGCAGATAGGTATCTTGATGTCATCCACTATCTCTCTGTGGTAATCATCTACCGGAGCCGGGAGAGCCAGGATCTCCTGCCGGTGTGGGCTTGAACTGGTCTGTTCCTCTGTCAGTGAAATGGTAGCGTCGTCATTGACAGGTAAATTCTCCCTGTCATGGTAGTCCTCTGGTGCAGGGAGAGCCAGTATCTCCTGCTCAGGAGATTGGCTTGAGCTGCAGAGCTCATCTCTTGCAGAATTGAACTCGTCGTCGACGGGGGAGTAGCCGTCGTCTTCTGAATGTTCATCGTCCCCTGGTGCAGGAAGCGCCAGCGTCACCTGGCTGGGTGGAACTGGCTTGCTCAGCTTCTGACTCAGGGAAATCCTGGCAAGCTGAAGTGCCTGAAGAACACTCTCTATGTCCATGTTGCTTGTTGGCTGTTGATCTGGCCCTGCATCGACCTGGTTGTCGCCATGGTCATGGAAGCGTGATGAGCTCCAGTCAGAGACCTTGCTGTTCAGGGTGGCATCACTCATTGACGGGCTTCCATCTGATGGCGCTTTGATGTCACAGTAGCTTGAACATCCATCCGGATTCTCGTTTCCTTGTTCTTGATTCTTCCCTGTCATTGTGCCGGCGACATTAGAGCTTCCTTGAGACTGTGCATGACAGTGGTCGTGATGCTCCTCGTGCGCGTCACGTTGGTCGGCAGCAGCTTCTTGTCCTGATGCGTGTGATTCAGGAAGGGAATCATTCAACAGAAGGCCAGCAGAGCGGTTGTTGCTGGCGCTGGGGTGATTTTTAACGCCTGGTTTTGCCTCTTCGTTGCAATGTACCGCTTGATCCGCGAGCCTAGCATGCTCCTTGCTCTGCTCCCAACCATTTTCTCTCTGGCACGCCTTATTCTCTGCCTCAACATGAACCTGAGCTCCAAAGACAAAAGTATGGGTAAAATGTCAAATTTTGAACCAAAACAACCAGGTTTCACTCATGATACTAACTAACCTGTAGGTTGCACTCTGCAGTGCATTTTGTTATTAAAAAAAGCATTTTGAGAGAGCAAATTATTTATACTTATCAAGTTGGTAGTACACATTTTTGTACTGCATGTGCACTAAATTTGGTAGCATGTGGAAGTCAAGGGGAAGTTGACTCTCTCTCTGGCTTAGTTCATGGTACAAAGTTATGAGATTATATTTTTGTTGTACACATGTACTACTGCAGAAGTTGCTTCATGTGAAACATTTTCTCTGGAAGTGGAAGAATTTGGTATCACAACTCTGAGCAGTGTTTCTGTGTAACTGTGTTTGGTTGCTTACCTTGGCTGAGCTCCGATTCTCGTTGAACTGCTTCTCCCACTGCCTCTGAGCTTCTTCCTCCGCCTCATACTGGCCGATCAGCTCGGCCTGCCTCTCGAGCACCCTCTCCATCTCGCCGTCCTTCTCGTACCTGATCACATACTGACCACCAGTATCCTCGCCGTCCATGTCCGCCTGGCCGTCGTCGGTGCAATCCGATCCATCTTGCTGCCCCTTCTGACTCCAGGCGAGTTCCTCGACGTCGCCGCGCTGCTCTTCCGGCGCCGTCTACTTGCCATTGCTGATGAGCAGAGCCATGTGATGTTAGAATTCGACAAACAATGGCGTGTGCCAGCGTCAATGGCGGGACGGAGCTCACCTGAGCTCCTTGCGCTTGTTCTTGCGGCAGGACTGCCCCATCCGGTACTTGGGCTAGGGGTCGGAGGAGAGGAGGTAGAAGTAGCTCCTCCGGTGCTTCTGCTCTAGCTGCTTCGCCTTGCGCGGGCTCACGCTGCGGCCTTTCCACAACAGCCCGCCGCCGGGCTCGGCCGTCCCGGACAGCGCGTCCTCCGCCGCTTCGCACTGCGCCGGCGGCTGCTCCTTCCCGCGGGAGCCTGCCGTGTCGCCGTCGCTCCTCCCGTCGCGTGGGTCGTCATCCTCCTCGCCAACGTGTTCGGAGCCCGAGTCGAGCACGTCTGAGAGGTTGCCGCCGAAGCCATGTGACTCCAGAATACCCAGCACCTCCGTCGCCGCCCGCTCCGCCTGCCGCCTCTGCGCCGTCACCGCCTGGACCTGCTCCTCCAGCTCCGCAACCTAAAACCAAGTGACCCAACACATGCAATCAATGGCGCGAACGACAGCGAGAGGAGAAGGACACGGCGAGTGGGCTGCGCCTGCGCGCGGTGGCTGGCTGACCCTCTTGGCGAGCTGGTCGGCGCGCTCCTTGGCGGCGCGGGAGACGGACCGCTCGGAGAGCAGCCACGCGCGGAGGAAGTCGACGGTCATGGCCGTGGAGTCCGCCATGCATGCGCGCGCTGTGCTGCTGGCGCTCACGCACTCCCCGAGCCCGAGCCGCGAGTGACGCTGCTGCGTACGTATACCGCGCGCGCACTGTCACATGCCGGTGGTGTGGCTTGACCGGCGCGCGTATTAAAAACGGCTTGGTTTCCCGTGAGCCGCGCACGGCGCACACGCAGCGCGCGTCGTAGTCGCGGCCGCGGGCGCACGGCGCACCGACAGCCAAGGCCAGGGAGTACGCTACCTACGCGCGACACAAGCGCCCCGCTGCAGCACGAGGGCCATGGGCTGACGAGACCACCGCAACGGTGTAGTTAGCTAGGCTGCGCCGTCCATTTTCAAGGGAGAATGGCGATGCCTCACCTACCTCTATCGACTGATCTGCCTCCTGCCCTGTTCGGGGTCCAGTGGCATATTGTCAATTTGGCATCTTACAAAATCATCAGAGTTTGGATTTATGGTGTACTGTGTACATGAACTCCAGTAGCACTTGTTTATGGGGTAAATTCGTCGAGGACAAGAGTAGTGAACGTGGTACAGCTTTGCCATGTTCGAGCAACGCGACGAAGCCAGCAAAACTACACTCGTCTTCTCTTGTGCTACCGCCTACTGCTACTGGTGCTCCAAAAATGGCCGAGATCTCAGGCTGTCCTTGCTTGGAATCTTTCTGCTTGGATCACGAACTTCTACCGCACGGAAACATTTGAGTCTTGCAACGGTTTCGATAAGGTCATTCAAAGCAAAGTCAGCTCATCGTGCATAGAACAATACGTCTTCAAAGACCATAGCGGCAATTAGCATCGAGTAACAGATGTTTCCATTAAACAACTTTAGAATACACACATGCAGGGTGTTGAGGCCGATGATCAAGCAATGACCATGCGGCAGATTAATGCAGACCGTAACCACAATCTCAGGTACTTAAATAACGTCATACCCGGTAGGCAGGTTTACAAAACGTTTTCGTAAACGTTTTTAGCCGAAATTTCGCTCAAGAAACATCATGTCTGCTTAGTTTGACATATTCAAACAAGATAATGACGATATCTCAATCACCGCTGGCACAGCCTCTGCACCCACAGTGAACACATTCTATAACCTTCTCCTCTCTGAGATGCTTGGGGACCCGGCAGACACATGTAGTTGCAAAGTTGTGGTCTCGTGTCTGTATGCATCGAAGACAGCAAAGGCGCTCATAGCCTGGCTGAAAACACACAAAAAGAAGCAATGATACATTTGATATAAGAATGCCTGACAAACTCTTGTGACAAAAAAGCATCTTCAGCATTTGCATCTAAAAAGTGACTGAAAACTTTGACAGTTGAATTCGTCACGTACATGTCTCACAGTATTCTTAGGGCAATTTAGGCCCCTCGTTATCAATGTTCAGACAAGTATATAAAGTAGTAATATGGAACATAAGTATTGCATCCCTCCCAAATCTGCCAACTTTTATCAGATGTCCAGGAAAAAAAATATATACCATTGGGTGTTAGAAGTCTATCCATGATTTGATTTCTGGTTACATCAGCTGCTAGTGTGGCAATAAAAATACATAGCAGAAAATACATAAACATCTTTAGTCAACTGCCTTTTCTTTTTGCTCCCAAAATCTTATTTTTCATGGTACACCCATATAAGAGAGTATATAGTCCATAAATCCCCACAAGTCACTCATGCTGCATTATTTCACTATTTCCTGTGGTTCATTGCATGAAATCCAATAAGGCACTACTCAACTTTGACATACAGCTATTAATCGCAGGTTCATACATATAGATTATATTCTAAACAAGATTTATGATGTGTCATGTCAAACTGGATCAGTATGTGATAGCTTAACCCAATATAATGGATTTACTGCAAGAAATGGTAGGATGCGGTTAGTTTAATGTTTTATTTTTCATAGTACAAGTCCAAAAAGTATGGTCAGTTAAGTTACATTCTAAGCATGGGAAAAAAAGTGAGAAACTTAACGGTGTATCCAGGGTCTATGGCATCATCTGAATTATCTTTGTACACAAGTTAATTAAAGTCTTAAAGATTATACAAGGTGGATAAGGCATCTTACTAAACTTGCACAGAGTATAAGGAATGATGGGCACTCGCAAATCATGGGTCAAATACTAACCTTTTTCCACTTTGCAATCAGATTACGGTCTGCATAACCCTGGTCCAGGCAAAACTCATACAACTCTTTTGATATCTCCTTCCTTCTGTAATAAAGATCATATATGTAGCGACTTCTTTGATGGGAAATACGGAAAATTGGCCAGAGGGCTTCGCACTTTCTCTTCCCATCATGCGTGTCATTTTCAGCTGCATGAGTAGATGATATTAGTATCCATATAAGAGCAGAAGTATCAATAAACATCTGAAAGGGGAGCATATGTCATACCTTCCCTCATTTTGGCATCCAACTCACGGATAGTTGGTTCAATAAGCTCCCATCCTCCAGGATATTTGACACGGCTTGTCTTTATTTTAGGCATGTTCTCTCAATGAACGTCGAGGGGCTAAAGCTTGCAAAGAAACCCTGAGGACATAGAGTAGGTGTAAGATTCACAATGCAAAACATTTACACGGTCAGGCTCTTCCATCGAACTCAAGAGATTATAAGAACATAATGGACACTACACACTATTACATAGAATTTAGCCCCGCATTGAGGCCTTACATCAGATATGCTATATATTCCTTACTATAAAAGAACTGTGTTGAACACAAATAACACAATTTAAACAGGTATTTTGCATCTTCAGGCTAACAGTCTTGTTGAACCATGATTTAACCCTATTTTGCAAGTACAAAATATGTGCACCTCGAATCGGTGAATGGACGGTCTAATACATAACCTTACATCAGATATGCTATATATTCCTTACTATAAAAGAACTGCGTTGAACACAAATAACACAATTTAAACAGGTATTTTGCATCTTCAGGCTAACAGTCTTGTCGAACCATGATTTAACCCTATTTTGCAAGTACAAAATATGTGCACCTCGAATCGGTGAATGGACGGTCTAATACATAAAGAACTAATCGACACGATGATAAAAATCGCGGAAAAGGTTCCCCAAACCCTAGGCTACTCGGAAGAATTTTTTTTTGAGGGAATACTCGGAAGAATTTCGTCCCAATAACCACATACACGAGAATTTCGTCCCAAGGAGGAGATGAATTGAACGGATCCAATAAACAGCGAGGTAGAAACTACTAAAATATCCAGCGAATCATCTTCAGGCAAAGAAAAAAAAAACAAAATCCGAATCATGGAGCGGAAGACGAATAATAACCTCTTGGCTTGGGCGGCCTTGCAGTCGCCGGATGGAAGCTGTGGCGCGCGGGGGAGCGGCGATCCAGAGGGGGGGCGCGTCGTCCGCGCCGCTGGTCTGCGCTGCGCTCCGCTCCGGTCGAGCAAAGACGGCCGCGCGGGGGAGCGGCGATCCAGAGGGGGCGCGTGTCGTCCGCGCTGCTGGTCTGCGCTGCGCTCCGCTTCGGTCGAGCAAAGACGGCCGGGTTTGGAGTTTGGACCGGAGCTATCAGCTATATATCGTGATTCTTTTTCCCCTCCTTTTTGTTTTTTGAGAGGAGCTATGCCGGTTTCACGGTTTTCTCCTCTGGTAGGAGTAGTAATGGGCCTCAAGAATCAAAACGGGACACCAACTGTGCTGAAATCCAATTGGGCAAACGAGGGTTGGTTTGGTTTGTAGCTCAACTTTGCTAAGGGTGTGTTTAGTTCACGCTAAAATTAAAAGTTTGGTTAAAATTAGAACGATGTGATGGAAAAGTTGGAAATTTATGTGTGCAGGAAAGTTTTGATGTGATAGAAAAGTTAAAAGTTTGAAGAAAAAATTTGGAACTAAACTCGGCCTAAGTCAATATTTATGCAATGTTAAACAATAGTCTATATGTTTGGTTTACTAGCAAAATGCCCGTGTATTGCAACGGATGAAAACAATATAATTTTATAATTTTAATAATTAATCGGTCACATGGTAAATCATCCATTTCAATCATTGACACTTAATAAATAATACGTGAAAATATTTAGAAATACATCAACATCATTGTTTATTAATAATATTTTTAATTTAATAATTTTACCTTGCATTTTATTATGTTCTCACTTATATATAAATCTATATTTTTCTTTAATTTTATGTATGAATCGTACTTAAAATTTATAAAAATATTGAATTCATATTGTTTCTAACATTCTATTGTTATTAGATTGTACTTGGCATATATCATTTTGTTTTTTTATTCTAAACTATAGTTAATTTGAATTTATTAATTACCTAATTTAAATATCTATATTGCTAGTCTAAATTATTTTTAAAATTAAAAATATTAAAATATTATAGATATATCACAATGTTTTAGGGACGGGAAGACAAAGTACGTTCAATGGTTTCAATTTATAACCTGATAAAGAAAGAATGTTAAATTAGATTCATGCCAAGTGGCACAAATGTCTTAGAAAATTTATAACCTGATAAAGAAAAAAAGTTAAATTAGATTAATGCCAAGTGTCACAGTATGTCCTTTAGAAAATTTTGTGGAATAAAAATTACTTATAAGAATATACCTTGATAAAAAGATATTTTGTGTGACTATGGGTAGTTTGTGGTCTAGATTCTTCTTAAGAAATTTATGTGAGTTTGGATGAGTACGAATTATGTGAGCTTACATTTTTCGTTCTAAGGGTGTTTGGATGAGATTCAGTAACCAAATTACATATGCTAAAAACGGAAATCAAAATTAACAACTTGAAAGTAGGTGGAGCTGGGCAGAGGCAGATCTAACCCTGTTTCGGTTGAACCCCCAAACTTTTTGAGGGATAACGCAGAATACCTGATGAGGTGTGGGTAGGGAGGGATGCTTACCGGCGAGCGACGATGCGGTGGAAGAAGGAGGACGCCGGGCGCCACCTCTGCTCGCAGGATGGGGATCGGCGCAAGCGGCGGGCGAGGAGACGAAATTCGAGGCCGAGGCCGGATGGGATGGATTAGGATGCTCACCGGTGAGCGAATGCGGCGGGAGCAGGAGGACGCCGGCGCCACCTCTGCTAGCAGGATGGAGATCGGCGCCAGCGGCAGGCGAGGAGACGGGAGTCGAGGGCGGCGGGCGAGGAGACGGGACGGATTGGGGAAGGCGGAGGTCGTGCACGCGGTGTCGCCTGCCTATGGGTCATATGCACAGGCCCATGAGGCTGGAGTTTTCATCTCCCAAAAAAGTTCATCTAAGGTCCCTTATCTTGTCGTTGTGTTTTAACGACCCTGAACCCCTAATCTTGCAAAACGGATTACGGATCACTTTTAATCCAGTATTGCTTTCCGGTTTTGTTGACGTGGTGGCTGAGTTAGTGTAGAGCCCACGTGGACCCCACAAGCTAACTAACAATCTTCTTCCACCTCACTCCCCTCTACTCCCATCTCAACCCAAACCTCCAGGGCATTCGCCAATGGGTGGGGAGAAGGGTGTCGGTCGGCGGGGAAAAGCTCGACGGCGGAGGCCGCCAGCTGACGTGGCTCCCAATGACCGGGAGCGCTCACGTCATGGACTTGCGCATGTGCGGGGTGTGGCGCGGGTCCCAACTACAACTGCAATGTCGTCTTCACCGGCACGCGTGAGGGCTGGGGCTTCCGCCTCATCACGCTGGCCAAGCTCCTATCCCGGGCTTCCGCCTCGTCACGATGGCCAGCTCCTATCCCCCAAGCTCATAGTCGCCCCCATCGAGCGGCTCAAAAGCCGATGTGTTCAGGTGTCCCCGAGCTTCGCCTCTCCTCACGCAAAGGCGAACGCGCGGCTCTGCCGCATCGTCTTCGAGGTCAACTCCATCTACTCCACGTTGCGGTCGCATCGTCCTCGATGCATGCGCCCTTTTCCCCAACGCTTGCCACCGCCAAGCTTCTTGTTCGCTGCCAGCCTTTTCCCCACCCATCGCCAGGTGCCGTCATCGGGCTTCTACCTACCACCGCCGCCCAACAACCACCACCCTTCTCCCTGCTGGTCACCGGCCACCACATACCTCTCTCGCGATTTAGCGTCTGGCGTCCTCTTCGCTTGCATGCACGAGCACTCATGCAGTCAGTGGTGCTCACGAGTATGCTTAGGCCTCGCAACGTACTCCATCTCCCAACTCTTGGAGATCCTCTCGCCAATCCCGACGGTGTGGCTGACATGCGACCATGATGTGGAGCAATAAAGTACCTCGTATTTTACCTTCAGCTTCTGGCTGTCTCGCAATACCTTCTACAGCTTGTCCTGCAGCAGTACCTTGACCAACTCCAGGCCCATTAGAAGCAAGCCCTACGGCCAATCTAGCAGCAATTAGTGGAATGCCTAGTTTGACTAGTTGGTTCAGTAGCAGAAACAACTTATTTCCCCAAAAAGACCTAGCTTCTTGGACAGCTCAATCCGGTGCGGCAGGAACGAATGAAACGACTAGTGGTCCTCAGAACCCTACCCGAGCTTATATTCCTTGCTTCAACGCCCGCGCCTTCCGTGGAAAAGTACTAGTGCTTCTTATGGAGCAAGAAAACGGATGCGCGTGCTAACGCTTTCGCGCTAGTGCGCTCACCTCGTTGCTTGTTGGGCACTGAACACTTTTCAAGATCCGGTTTTGGTAGGACGAAGATTTTTCACTTTCGTGAAGGTCATTCTGAGGTGGAATCGAACCACTCTGTTAGGATTTAGAGTCCAACGCGCAAAGCTAAAGAGGATTTCAAGTCCCCCGCCCGCCAGAACCTAAAGATTGCTTTATTTTTATACGATTTATTGAGTTAACTAAAAAGCTGGTTCGTTCCATAGAGATCAGACTTAGAAAAGGAACCTCTGCTAAAAGCTAAATCGCTAATAAGTTCAAACATCAAAGGTACCTGTCTACATCTACCTACCCGAAGCTACTAAAACATCATCAACAACAACATTGGAAACTAGATGAATAATTGAAACAATCGGGTTGAATGGAATTATCTCGAGGCTATTATGCGCAAGCTTGGTTTCCACCAGGTGGAAAAGGTGATGAAATGTGTGACGTCGGTCTCTTTTTCGGTGCTTTTCAATGGTGGCCAACTGGAGAAGTTTAAGCCAACGAGAGGCATCCGTCAAGGTGACCCTATCTCCCCATAGTAAGCCAGCCAATAGTACCCTAACTTAAGAAGTTCTCTTAGCTAGCGCATGTCCATTAATGTGACAACCGCATGCTCCTGCATGAGTTTCATGAATGGTTTGTTTTCGAATCCATTCTTTTTTAGGTATACTATCTTGCCTCAAGAAAGGAGCTCGCAACAAAACGAGAGCTTTTTGATAGCCCGTTCACTCGACTACCACGCTTAGTAAGTCTGTCTGCAGGGATGGGAATGGCGTAGTCTGTCTGCCCTTCTTCGTAAGCAACTGGAACTATCAAAAGTCAATGTCAATTGGCCTTCTAAAGGCTATAGCCCTGTTTCTTTTGAAAAAACGAATTTCGAGTTTCGAAGAAGACAGGCCTCCAAGAAAGCCACTCCGCCTAAAGAGTCCTAATTCCTATCTGGTCTACATTCACTATTCTTCATAGGCACTGCGCTGGGTCGGTAGGTTGCTGTTTTGACTTTTTTCTTCTTGCTTTAATCCAGTCGCTCGATAGGACTTCCTGTAACCCGAAAAGGTTGGTTCTTCCCCTACAACCCCCACCCCTCCAAGGCAGTACTCTTCATCGGCAAATCTGAATGTCTCGATCCGAGTTGAGACCCACCTACAGAAATTGATCCATCAACAGCTTTTTTCTATAGTGGCAGGAAGTCTCCAACTCTTCGATATGCGCTAGCTAGGTAATCCCTTTACTTAATCTGATATGGGATCTCTTGCTACCAGAAAGGAACTGAACTGGCTTGCCCGAAAAGAATGGATTGCTACCCTTGGAGAGCTAATGGTACTGGACTGATAGCACACTGATTGAACCGACCCCGGACGTACCACTGGGGAACCTGTGGCTGGAGAGAATCTCTCGCGATGGAAAGAAATAAATCGAATCTAGAAAGACACGTTCTACCTATGACTGCCATTTGTTTGCTTTTATCTATCGTATTGGATAGAATTCAAGTCCCTTACCGTATTCATCTATTCCCTCTCCTTTCAGTCGAGTTGACCTCGGATTCTAAAGCAACCCACGGGCATAAGCAAAGAAGTTATCAAGATTTTGGGATAGCAAGTTATTTCTAGGGTAAAGGCAAACAAGCTAACAGTCTAAGGCTAAGTCCCTAGAGTTCCAGTTTTAATAGTCTCATTCCTCCCGCCTTCCGCCGACCTGCGGCCTTATCATAGTAGCCCTTCTTTCTTGCCAGCGAGATAGTTACTACGAAGTCTGCATCGGGAGAATGGGAATAACGATCTTTTATATGATACGGAAAGCGAAGAGAATAGACTGCTACATACTAAGTTGGTTATTCGTAGATTTTTACCTTCTTGGAAAATAGGAATGGGGATTGGCAGGGCATCTACTATCAACTAGTTACTTGGGCACCGGTGATACACCCTAGGATACCTTACCTATTTAGACATTTACGCCTCGCTGCGCGCCTTCCCAACGAGCCAAAACTATGCCTAGGCCTCGGGCTTAGGAACTATACTACAACTAGTTTTGTATAGAAAACCCAGAAATACCCATATTCCTTTAACCTTCACGAAGAAGTTCGTTAGCTCCCCCTATGTCATACTCCTAAAGAAGTTGTAATAAAATGTGCTGATCCAGATAGATCAAATCCTGATTACGACTTCTTCATTCGGTTTGTAGCCATACCGTATAGAGTTCCAAATGCCTTTTTTTGGAAGTAACTAGATTCAAGCAAGCATCCTAGCAAAACGATCTTTTGACAATGGGCTCTGCCCAACACTGGGACTGACTGACTTTATACAGAGATAGAAAAGGCAGCAACCCAAGCTCTTTTTGAATCGGATATTGGATAGGCTAAGCTAGGTGTAGCCCGCTTTCTCTACGGTTTTGCTGAACTTGTCAAGCCCGGGAGGCCTTTAGGGAATTTTGGAGAATGATAGATTCTAGGATAACACTTTCTAAGGTTGAAAGGGATGGCATGGGTTAAGCATCTGACTTTGGACCTTCGAGCTAAGTTATTTAATAAGGTCCTACTAATTAATTGGAAATCCTTTTTACAAATCTCCTCCTCAGAGCGCCCTGTAACCTTACCTTTTCTGAATGGTACACCTTATTTAAGACATTCAGAATAGAAGAAGAGCAGTCGTCGATTGATTGAAAGTGGATTGACGGCATTCATCAGTTGATTGAAAATGGACTTTTCTTTTATGATCGAGCGAGGTCCCTTTTGGGCTTAAAAGTCCTTTGAGCCGTGGAATCCCTTTTGTCTTGATTTAGGAGAATAGGCGCATTGATTAGGTTACGTGGTTTGAGCAATCTGTAGGAAGTTTATTTTTTTCTTTATTATATATATCATTCATATTTATTATTCTATATACCATTCATATTAAAGTAAGACGGATAGGGCATATTTGACTAGGAAGCAAGCAAAGCTAGTCCCTCCATACCAGCTAGCAGTCTTGTTTAGGGAGTCTCCTTCTTTACTGAGTAAGGTTCCCGGGTGCCTATGCGATTATTAAGGCAGGGTGCTACTGTACCAGTAGTAGAGTGGCTTGAATCAAATCGTTTGTCTAGAGAGGGTGTAGCGATAACCAAAGCTGACTGTACTAGAAACTTTAGATCCTGTATAGGCAATTGGCCTTGGAATAGTGTCTTGAACTACAGGACAGGAACGACCCATAATCATTGACGAAGAAGGCTTGGAAAAGGATAAAACATATTGAAGAGAAGCTTTCACAAAGGCCAATAGCCGATAGCTGATGTCACTAGCCTTAACTTCTTTATCTACTTAAAAGTTGATGAGAGTACGGCTTTCTTAAAGGAAGTGTCCGTCCCTATGATATTATATCATAGTAAAGAGCCCTTGGATTCGCCTTTTTCCGTAAGCCTAAAGGCAAGGGAAGCTCTTCGTCGAGCTTCTTATCCATTGAAAAAGACAGACTTCAACTTTAAGACTAAAACCTGCCCCTTTATTATTATTAGTAAGTAAGATAGGTTGCTTGAGCCAATCCTTAAATCGTGGGAGGAAAAGGCATAAAAGTGAGCCCACCCGACTAAAGGAACGGAGAAATTCTGAACTTCAATAATCGAAGAGTGGTCGTAGGTGAGCCCACCCCAGGCAAATCCACTTATCGTTATCTTGCTCCTGGTCAAGCTCCCGTACCCGCTCCTTTCCATGGGCTTTCTTTCTGCTTTGACTTGTTCCTTTTCTTGCTTTCAGGAAGTCGTCCTTGACGAGGGCCCCTTGATAGCCGGTCTTCGTTGCCAATGAGAAAGAAAGGCTCCTGCTTGTGTGCTTAGTCTAGCCTTGTAAGCAACCTCTTCCTACCAGAGGACTACCATATACCGATCCTTGCTGTTACCGCAAATCGATCAATTCGTTACTTTTCATCGGAAGAAGTAGCACGCAACTCGGAAAGAAAAACCTCTGATGCTCCTTTTTTCTTAATGATGCAACTAATGTAATGCCTAGAACTGATCTATTGCAAGCCCGGATATTCGATTCCTAACAGAACAACTCATGTGTGAAGTAGATAGATAAGTAGAGTTGCTTTCACTTTGTTAACTTACGTAAGGTTGCGTAAGATATGTGAATGTAGTTACGTGAGCTTGCTTGCCTCACTTTCCTAATATATTGTTGACAACGCTTGCAATAGGGCGTAGTGTTGTGCTGGGTCGTCTTGTTCGGAAGCTGATTGAGAAAATATGCAGGCACAAATTGGATGCATAAACCTTGGACTCATCATAGCTATGCTATGGCTATGTACTAGTTGACGAGCTTGCCTCCAGTACTTGATAGAAGCCCATGACTCTCTATCTGAAAGTGGTCTTGGCCGTAAGCCGATAGGTGTAGTTGTAGCGAAGCGGCGTATATCGTAGTTGTTCGGATAGCAAGCTACCTGACGTGATAAGGCTACTAGTGCCCTCCACTTGTGCCTACTTTCACTAACCTATAGCTATTGCATGCAAGCTCAATCTTCTATCTCGTATTGCTACATGCTCGAAACAGCCAATTCGCTCGTATAGCTAACGCAACCTATAGAGTTTGGGGATTGCTGCTATTCTTTCCAAATGGTCTCTGAGTGCGGTCTGTCAATTCCTGTTGTAGACATCTGAGGAGAGGGGGAAGAAGAGTAGACTTACTACTTTTGCAAATCAAAGAAAGAATTTAAACAGACATCAATCATCTAATCTGAATTCTTTGACAATTAATAGATACCTATCATAGAAAAACCTTTCTCCAAGGAAGCTTGTTTCTTGTTCCAGATTTGATCTGATCCTAAAATAGGTTACTTTGCTTTCCGCTCTATCGGAAAACGTTCTAACGTATTGATTCCGTAATTCTATTTCAAAAAAGAGTGAGACTCAATCTCCTTATGCCATCCCACGCTACCGAAGCAGACTCGCTACGTCTATGCGTCCTGAACCCAAAGATAGAGACCCCAGCTAGACCTATTTAGTTTAGTTGCCTCGGGTGAGCTGAACTACCAGAACTAGTTCTTTACAACTCGTGCCCCGGAGCCCTCTATCTAGAATAGCTCTCTCTAGATTTCCCAGAAATGTTACCAGAATAAGTTACAACGACTATATCTTCTTTTCCCAGCGATGCGCCCTCCCACTAAGCTCTCAACCAATCCAAGGTTAAGAAAAGAAAGAACCAATGGAATAGTTGCGAATAGATCAGTCAAACCTCATCAAGTCCAGGTTTTGTAGGCAGGTATCCGGATAAGTTTATGGTTGGAAGAGATAGACACGAACGGATAGCCTTGTATGTATCGGTATGAACAGTGTTCAGGTTTAGGAAGAGTAATTTGAACAGAAGGGCTAGCTGCGCTTATTCCGACAAGGCTGAACATGAGTTGCTCTCAAAGGACTTGACTTCTGAAATCTCTATTCTACGTTTTTCAACTAATCCACACGAGAAAATCCTATCTTTCAAGCATTCTCTCACTAACTTTGCCAATTGTCCTTCGCTCCAGATGGTCAATGTCTTCAGACTAGCCATCAGCCCTTGGTTTCTGTACCCTTCAAACGCAAATAAATAAAAATAAAGAATTTCAGCACGCGCATCCGTTTTCTTGCTCGAAAAAATGATTCAATCTGACTTTATCGGTATTCTGGATTGAGTAAAAAAGGGATATATGAAGTTCAAGGCCTTGCCAAAACCGTCATGGCCCTATTATGTATAGGCCGTACTAAGCCAATAGCGAATAACAAACTCTTTCCTGCTCCCTCGACCCTAATTAACTCCCATCCTGCCAAGCCTCAGCTGCCAGCGCATTGTATCTAAGCACACTGCGGCAAATTGATACAAGTAGCTAAAGATCTCGCATCCGACATCCCCGGCCGAACGGTTAGGCAACACTAGGGCGCCTGGGTCCAAATTCCGTTTACCAAACAAGATGTCGAGAGGTGAACTCTGTAATTCCCCCCCAGCAAAAGTGATAGCGGCTGTAGCATCCGTGTGGAAGAGGGTAAGCTTTCGGCAACACCTTTTTCAGATTGGAAAGGATGAATACTTGTGTTGGGTCTCGCAGACTAGGATAGCCTCAGATCAAAACCTAAATGTGCTAGGGGTTGATCATAGAAGCCAGGGCAATAAGTATTCAGGAATTTGAGCGCTTATGTAGCTAATAACTCTGCCACCTGAATACTTGATTCATTAAGGTCGTCACCCAATACCCGGAAGTCTCTATCGTTTTCTTTGTCTATTAAGCTTCACAGGGTTGGGACTCCCTAAATCAAACTGCAATCGCTGTTTATCAACCACTCACGACGACACCAAGATCTTCGACTTAGCTCCCACAGGTCCCGGGGCGGAAGATAACGAAAGGGAGACAAAGTCCTAACTAAATCAACACACAATAACCTCAACCTTCTACCATCCATCATATCAGTCGAGTTGAGGAGATTCGTTCTTATCTATAGATAAGGCAAGAGAGAACTTATGACCTCGCGGATGGAGAGGGATTCGAACCCCCGGTATTCCTATCAATACTTCGGTTTTCAAGACCGACTCTTTCAACCGCTCAGACATCCATCCTTGCGCTCGCCCGCCCTATCTATCTGCGCGCTGGCAGGTAGGGGCAATTCTATGTGATTCGCTACGCTTGCTTGCGCTCCACCCCGTAAGCTGACTCTATTGCCTAGCGGTTAGCGACACTTTTCCGGTAGTACGAATCGCTACGCTTCGCTTCTTTTTCTTTCTATATGCTAATATGCACCGTCGGTTGCTGCGCTCCCTACGGGTAATAGCAAGAGAGTGAAGAACGAACGATCATCAGTCAGCAGTGAATGAGTCCGACTCGAGTTCGTGAGTCAAAGGCGTGGCAAGAGAGCGAATTCGACTCGCGAACGACCCGCAAGTGAAGG
Organism: Oryza meridionalis; assembly: GCA_000338895.3. Classification (NCBI taxonomy): domain Eukaryota; kingdom Viridiplantae; phylum Streptophyta; class Magnoliopsida; order Poales; family Poaceae; genus Oryza; species Oryza meridionalis. The sequence continues at coordinate 31,676,758 of CM002527.2, forward strand.
ACCGATCCTTTAACGCCAGTACTGTTGCGAGACTGGAACTTGGGGGCTCACGAGCAACATATAGACTAAGGTTGCCCATCACTCCCTCGCTCCTTTTTGAAGGCCCACCACTCCCCCTTTCTTTAAGCATCTATCCCGGCTTGCATTTTGGGGCGAGTACTACAGTTCCTCCATAATCACACAGAACGCCCAGCTTCGCAGAGCTGCTCTCTCCCCAGTCCACAGCAAGGTGTGGAATCTGGATCTACAGTGTGTTCTGACTCTATTGGATCAAGTCAGATACTAAGCCTTCTACTACTACTTAGGTACTTAGGAGAGAAAATGCTATATTTCAGAGATTGGACTCTCTTACTGTGTTTTTCTCAGGGCAGTTCCCGAGCCGGGTTCCCTGGATCCATTCTGACCTAATTGGATGAATGAAGAAGGGGGCGAGCAGATACAACGGCCTCTTTTTAGCCGAATAAAGCCGGATCTACTACATAGGGAAAGATTGAGAAAGCAAGAGCAAACCTACTCTACTGTCGATTCAAAAGGTAAACTGCCCCCGAAGACTTTATCAATGAATGGATCAAAGAAGGAGGCTCTATCTATGTCATCGTATATAATAAGGGAAGAAGCCCGCCCCTGATCGAAGAATGAAGAAGCTAGCCTGGGTAGACTTTAAGAGCTCCTGCTCTGCCTATCCCTATCGCTCTGCCTTCTTTCCCCTCGCCTCTGTAAGGAGTGATTTGTTTGGACAAAGCCAACCAGGAATCCAACTGAACGACACGAGTTACTCTCCCGAGCCTCCTCTTTATTCAGAAATGAAACCAAGCCATCTGATCTAACCTTAGGAAGGCGGTATGGATTGACTATAACTAACCAAAGCGAGTGAGTGGGATATTGTGATACTAAGAAAGGAAGCAAATGTCTCAATCTGGCCAACAATACCATTTACATCAGTCGGCATGTTCTCTGCGACGAATCTATATTTCCTTTTCAATCTGTGCCTTAAACTACTCCACTTCAACATCTTCTCATACAAATCTTCCAGTCATCTCCTCAGTCTCTGCTTCTCCTCTTAATTCCTCTCGTCCACCTCCTCCTTCCCCATGTCCTTAACACTCTCAACAACCGACACACTCTATGACCACTCGAACCACAGATCGCACTATGAAACCTCAGAAATTCCCTGATTTCATTGCCTACTCATCTACCCTGCATCCATTGCCTCCTTCCAATCAAGAGACTAAACCAACATGTTATTCAGGGGCTGTTAAACATCCACAGTGGCGCTCTGCTATGGCTTCAGAGATTTCAGCTCTTGCAGATAATGGCACTTGGGTACTGGTACCACCTAGTCCTAACTACAATATAATTGGTAGGTTGTGGGTTTACAAAACCAAACGCAAGTCCGACGGTACGATTGAGCGGTACAAAGCGCGTTTAGTCGCCAAAGGGACTACTCAGGAGGATGGTGTTTCGTGATTCATTGAAGCTACTCCCAGATTCTTTAAGTTCTTTAGGTCAAAGTCTCTGCCCAGAGCTCGGCAGTAAAGGTGAAGTAGATCATACATCTGTAGTTATGGATAATTTCGCAACTAGGAAGAGGGAATTGGTAGAGAAGCAAGACATATTGGGTGGTATTATGCTGATCAAAATATCTATTGGAGTCTTTACGAGCTTTATATTACTACAAGGATGATGACCTTGTGTCACAGCCTGATTTTCATTTTAGGATTTATAAATTATCTAATAAATTATTAATAGAAGTTATATTAAATGTTCATTAATTTATAAGTGAAGTTAAATGTGGGAGATAAAAATTTTCTAAAAATAAAGCATGGTTGGATTTAATTTTTATTAAATTCTCCATGATTAATTATACTCTCTGAAATTTTCTCGGATTTTTCAGAGCTCAATTTTTTTTAAATGATACAAAGAACAGTTCAGTAATTATTTCATCATTAATGATCTAATTATAAGTGTTAAGTGCTTTTCTTGTTTAAAAATCCTTAAATTATAAATTGTTGTTTAAAAGGAATTATTAGAGATGATTTTAAAAGCCTAGAAGAAAAGATCTAATTTTAAATAATAAATTCCAATATAAAATTGGGCCAGATAAAATTTTATTAAATACTTTGCTTAATTCTATAATTCCTAGATTTTTCTGGGATTTATTTGAGCTAAGGAAGTATTTTTAATAAATGGAATTGCATTTAATGAATAATTTAAATTGAAAAATGTTTTTAATTTCCTCTTTTGGCTTTGGGCCGAAAGTCGGCCCAATCCCTCTCTCTCTCTCTCCCTCGGCCCAAGTCGGCCTGCAACCGAGCCGCCCGCGCGCGCGCGTCTGCCTCTGACAGGTGGGACCCGCATGTCGGGGTCGTCTTCCTCCTCGCGCCGCTGCCGGCCGAAACCCTAGCCGCCGCCGCTTTCCAAATCCGGCCGCCCCTTTCCTCCTCCGGCCGAATTGATTGAGGGGAAATGATCCTTGAGATCTCCTCTTCCTTTTCTCTTTTGGAAACATCGGCTAATTTTCTTTGGAAACCGGTGGATTTGAGTTGGATTCGGATTCATCTCTCTCCTCTAACCCTAGACTTTCCTTCTCGCCGCCGGTCGCCGTGGGCCTCCGTCGCCGCCTTCTAGCCCCTATAAAAGCATCCCCGTGACCTCCTCTTTCCGCCGCCACCTTCGCCTTAGCCCGTCGTCGTGTGTAGCGCTGCCTCCACGTCTCTCCGTGCGCTGCCGCCGCCGCCGTCGGTCCAGCTGCGTCGCGCCGCCGTTGCAGTCGCCGCCTTCGGTCGCCATCCGCACCATCGGGATCGCGAGGAGGAGCAGCACCTCGTCCACCCCTCCGTTGCCGCTGTTTCCTGCCGGAGCACCGCCGTCACCGTCGACCCGAAGGTCGCCGCCGCCTCAGCCTCGCCGCCGTCGTCATCCGTCGTCGTCCGGCGCCGTCCAAGCCACTAGTGAGTTCGCCGTGTCGCCCTCTACCCGTTGGTACCCTCCGATTGCGCCGTCTTTCCGCCGTTCGCCGTCGAGCATGGGGTGCCGGAGCCGCCGCCGGCGATGACGTCATTGCCGACGTCATCGTTGCCGTCTACCGTAAACCCGTGGTGGACCGCTTCGATCTCAGCCGTCCGTTTTGGATGAGATCGATCTGGGCCGTTCGTTTCCGTGAGCCGCCGCCGCGGACCCGGTCCACCGTGAGCCGAGCTCGCTGACGCAATAATCTCTTTTTCCTTTTCAAAAATAATTCATTATTGTGTCATAATTCAATTAAAATCCATATAAATGCTTTAATCCGGTTTAATCTTTAAAAATTCATATCTAATTCATTGTAACTCGGTTTAATATGGTTCAAGTTGCAAAAGTTGTGTAAAATAAAGATCTACATATTAAAATTATCTATAAATTGAATTAAATTTATTTAATTCTTTTTAATGGGCTTTAATTAGATTAAATCTTGTAAAATTCATATTAAATTCTTATGAAGTCAGAATGAGGCCGTTCAAGTCTCATAATTCATCTAAAATTATGATCTACATGTTTGTTTACTTTGTATGTATTGTTTATTTGGAGTTTCTTAGTGTTTTCCTCATTTTGCGTGTTAGCTTGTCGTTTCCGTCGTTTCGAAGGTTCGTGAGAGCGCCGGAAGTGTTCAAGAAGATTGATTGAAGACCGATTATTGCAAGGCAAGTCACACAGATCCCAAACACAATTCCTTTGAGCATGTTGATCCTATATTTAAATTCTCTATTTATTTCAACTGTGCATTTATTTTCGAATGTCACCGGGTGGTGTGAACCTATTCCTTTGTTATGACCACTTTGCTTTGATTACCCTATTTCTTGATTACCGTGGGTTAAAATTTGACTAGTTGGATTTATATATTGGTTCAGCTAGATATTAGATATAATTGCTTAGCCATGCTTAGAAACTTTAGCACATTATTGGGATAACTTATGATTCACTATTATTTTATGATGGCTTAATAATAGCTCACGATGGTTAATCGTGATTGGTTTAGTTTGCCAACTAAAACTTGATAATGGTGGGTTGTGAGTACATGGTTTTGATGGTCGTGCTCATGACAATTAAGGACCGGTTCGCGAACTACTGTGGTGAGACATTAACCGTGCCAACCACAAGCCAGCATGGGCAACGGCTTTACCTTTCGTATAGCATGGTTCATTGCAGAGCACCAGACTGAGAAGTGGCGGAGATAAGCCCACGGGGGTCGCTGGGGAGTCCATGCCTTGTTTATAAGGGGGTGACTATGATCCAGGAACGGTGTACTGTGGTGGATTGTGTTGTGCGAGGGGTACTGTCACAGCTCCTTTCCGAGGTACCGTGGTGGTATCGAGGCGCATGGTAACATGTTGTGGGGCTGTGTCTTGTGGGTACAGTGGTACACCTCTGGCCAGAGTAAAACTATTCGAATAGCCGTGCCCGCGGTTATGGGCGAGTTGAGCAATGTTTTTCGTGATTAGTCTCACACCTCTCACAATAATTATTGATGCTATAATTGGTAATAATTTGTTTAGCTCCTGGTTTGGAGATAGATCTGTACAGCTAGGTATGATGGTTGGGCCTGAGCAGCATGGGTGTGCTGTTCAGTGTTGATTAAAATTGATAATTAATTACTCTACTGTTTTACAATTCTAAATTGTTTGCTAAATGCTGCTTTTGCAAATGAGCCCTATATTATGCCATTCTTTGGTATCCTTGTGCACTTGCATATTTGCTGCGTGGCTTGCAGAGTATGTCATATGCTCACCTTGCAATAATCAATCAAACCTCAGTTGAAGAAAAAGGATCCAGAAGGAGAAGACGTTTGGCTTATACCCCAGTTGAGCTGCCTGTGGGAGTGGAGCTGAAGCCTTCGCTAGATCGTTAATTCCGCTGCTGTTTTCTTTTCTTATGTAAGTATGTAACGTTATTTTTATGATGAATCTGTATATTAAATTGTCAGTTTGTGTACCTCGGCTGATTCCTGGACGAGGATTTTATGCACAAATTAGTTCGGAAATTACTAGTGAATTTCTGGACGTGACAAGTTGGTATCAGAGCCATCTCGACTGTAGGATAAGCCAAATGGTCAAACTTTAAGGATGAATTTTTCCGACAAAAATGATTTGTGAAAATTTCTCCTTTCTTCCTTATCTAGAACTCTTTGCAAATTGTTTCATTGTCTACTCCCCTCTCTCTTTCAACTTGAGTAGTTCTGAGACATTGAAACTTGAAGACGACAATGAGGTCTACTTATGGAGGTTAAGTAAGGTGGATCGAGGAAGAACTGAAGTGCCCAGATGTCAAGATGGAATGAAGTTTGGATCCTACCTTAGAACCTAAACCACCAAAGATACTTTGAAGAATAGTTAGTAGGGTAGAACGTTTGTTGCTTGCTTGTTTGTAGGTATGGTTGCATTCCCGTCATTGGTGTGGTTCAATGATGAGTGTGTAATTATACTAGGTTGCTTGCTTAATCAACTTAAACAATATAATGGTCAACACACACCAGATCAGTGGTAACCTGGTTAAGGTCTTGTCTTTAGGGTAACCCCTCCCTTTTTATCTTCTCTGATCTGCAACAGATGGTGAACACTCGCGCCAGTGGAAGTGGAAACAATAACAATGAAGGGAACCCAACTCTGGCTCAAGTTCTTGCTCAACAGACTCAGTTAATGAACATGATGATGCAGCAGATGCAGAACCAGCTCAACCAAGGGAACAACAATGCTCCACCGCCTCAGAACAAGCTAGCTGATTTTCTTCGTGTGAGGCCGCCTACCTTTTCTAGCACTACCAACTCAGTGGAAGGAGGTGATTGGTTGCACACTATTGAGAAGAAGTTGGAATTGCTCCAGTGCACAGATCAGGAGAAAGTCGTGTTTGCTTCACATCAGTTGCAAGGACCTGCTTCAGAATGGTGGGATCACTTTCGGATGAACAGAGCAGGAGGACGACCAATCACTTGGGAAGAGTTTACCGAAGGATTCAAGAAGACACACATACCTGCAGGAGTTGCTGCTTTGAAGAAGCGTGAGTTTAGGACATTGAAGCAAAAGGATTGTACCGTGGCAGAGTATCTTCATGAGTTCAACCGTCTGGCATGTTATGCTCCAGAAGATGTGCGTACTGACGAGGAAAGGCAAGAGAAGTTCTTGGAAGGCCTGAAGGATGAACTGTCAGTTACGTTAATCTCTCATGACTATGTTGATTTTCAGCAGTTGGTTGACAAAGCAATTCGACTTGAAGACAAGAAGAATAGGATGGACAATCGTAAGAAAAAAATGACTGTTTTCCAGGAGGCATAGGGTAGTAGCCAGAGACAGTGTATCAAGCCACTCCAAATTGGTGGATCTTCTTCCGCGGGTCAAGGACAGTCGCAACAGTTGAACATCGGTGGTGAGATTAAATCAGAGACTAACGAAAGCAATGAAGTTAATATCGAGCAAGCTAATCAGCCGGTGCTAGTTCAACAGGATCAGTCTCAAGAAAATAATGGTAATGGAAGGAAGCAGCAGGTGTGTTTCAACTGTTACGAGCCAGGTCACTTTGCAAGAGAGTGTCCGAAGCCAAAGCATCAGCAACCGCAAGGTCAAGTCAACAACATTGTCGTCACAGGAGCCAATGCAGTGCCAGTTGCGTCTTCAAGGGTTGCGTCTTCGAGTGTTGCAGCTCAGCCACTAGTCTCAAAGCAGCAGTAGTTTTTCTTAAAGTCTTAGAATAATTATTGGAGTTATGGAATAAGATAGACTGCAGTTTACCTGTGCCCTTGTTTCTTTCTAGCCGTTCCGAATCTCGGGACGAGATTCTTTGTAAGGGGGGTAGATTTGTCACAGCCTGATTTTCATTTTAGGATTTATAAATTATCTAATAAATTATTAATAGAAGTTATATTAAATGTTCATTAATTTATAAGTGAAGTTAAATGTGGGAGATAAAAATTTTCTAAAAATAAAGCATGGTTGGATTTAATTTTTATTAAATTCTCCATGATTAATTATACTCTCTGAAATTTTCTCGGATTTTTCAGAGCTCAATTTTTTTTAAATGATACAAAGAACAGTTCAGTAATTATTTCATCATTAATGATCTAATTATAAGTGTTAAGTGCTTTTCTTGTTTAAAAATCCTTAAATTATAAATTGTTGTTTAAAAGGAATTATTAGAGATGATTTTAAAAGCCTAGAAGAAAAGATCTAATTTTAAATAATAAATTCCAATATAAAATTGGGCCAGATAAAATTTTATTAAAAACTTTGCTTAATTCTATAATTCCTAGATTTTTCTGGGATTTATTTGAGCTAAGGAAGTATTTTTAATAAATGGAATTGCATTTAATGAATAATTTAAATTGAAAAATGTTTTTAATTTCCTCTTTTGGCTTTGGGCCGAAAGTCGGCCCAATCCCTCTCTCTCTCTCTCCCTCGGCCCAAGTCGGCCTGCAACCGAGCCGCCCGCGCGCGCGCGTCTGCCTCTGACAGGTGGGACCCGCATGTCGGGGTCGTCTTCCTCCTCGCGCCGCTGCCGGCCGAAACCCTAGCCGCCGCCGCTTTCCAAATCCAGCCGCCCCTTTCCTCCTCCGGCCGAATTGATTGAGGGGAAATGATCCTTGAGATCTCTTCCTTTTCTCTTTTGGAAACATCGGCTAATTTTCTTTGGAAACCGGTGGATTTGAGTTGGATTCGGATTCATCTCTCTCCTCTAACCCTAGACTTTCCTTCTCGCCGCCGGTCGCCGTGGGCCTCCGTCGCCGCCTTCTAGCCCCTATAAAAGCATCCCCGGGACCTCCTCTTTCCGCCGCCACCTTCGCCTTAGCCCGTCGTCGCGTGTAGCGCTGCCTCGCGTGTAGTTGGCCAAAGGAAAGTTCCAGATCTTCCAATCCCCCGGTCGGTCTATTCGTTGGGCGGTTATGTCCCAATCTCAATGTCGATTTGAGTGCACTACTACCAAGGCTTTCCAAACCAATTCCCAAATAATACACTGAACGAATAATAGAACCACGCAACTACCTCTTGTCTGGTACTCTCTTTAATAATTTTTATCCTTGGTGGCCTCTCTCTCTGAGTGAGTTAAGAGAAAAAGTAGACGGAGACGACATCAATCCCGAGAAGTGTGTTTGCTCTAGCAGAGCATGAATTTTAACTATTCTACTTAGTGTTAACGACCAAATTTGGTAGTATCAGCATCGAAGAAGAAGATGGGATCGAAGCAGAATCGAAGATAAGGACTGTTGCGGAAACAGAGCAAGAATCGGCTGCAATCCAAATCGGCTACGGTCAGGATCGGCAGAGTTCGAGACGGATAAGGCTAGCCGATACAGCCGATTCCGGTAATGTGACTCGGTGTACGTCATCGGGTTGAGTTAATGAGCTTCATGATGATTGCCATGCGTGGATGGAGTCCCGAGAAGGCAATTGCATCTATTAGTTAGGATATTTTATGTAATTTCTTTAGAGATATGTTTGGGCAAAAGTCTGCCGTAAAGACTTATGATATCTTAGAGTTTGTTAGAGATAATAGTCGTGTCCGGTATGGACACATATCTTGTAATCCTCGGGTATAAATAGACCCTGAGCCCTATGTAAAATACTAACACAGACGTTCAATACAATTTCGGCGCATCGCCACTCTTTTGCTTTAGTTTTATTTCGACGAGTTCTTGCTTTCGGGTTGAGCTGCATCGGTTTCGATCTTCAACAAGAGGTAAAACTTGTTATGGCGGTTTGCGTTCTTGAGATTAGTGCTTCCATCATTATGACACTCTAATCTTATTTATGCAATCCGTCGAGTTATCATATATCTTACATAATCTCTAGCAATATCGTTATCTAATCTACAATCGGCTAAGATCTGTTGGTAGAATACAGCCGATTAGGTTACATATCAATGTTGATTTAGATTGAATAGGATATCTACCACTCTATGAAACTTCCAGCGGCTTGATTGTCTAGATATTGTTCTTCTTTTCATACTTAATGCTGCATCAGTTGAGTTTGATCTATTAAGTCGTGCTTAGAATATCAATTTCTAGCCTGCCTTCTGGATGCTGATTAGGGTAGTATCGGGGTTTCAGCCGATCTTACCTGATTGAACTACTTTTATTTCATATGCTTGATTAACATGTTGAATCCGCCCTTTATGTTAAGATCTTGTTGCATTTAAGTATATTAGGCTTCTGTTTGATATATTTTACCTGCTTTAATATCTTAATATAGAGTAGTATCGGAGTATTAGCCGATACATGCTAGATCTATCTGATCGGCTATGCTATAAACGTATATAGTTCCATTATTAATATATATTTCGATCTAAGTGATTTATACTGTCTCGGCATGGCGTCCGATCTATCCCAATCACTTGATTTAAGTATATATTGATATAGGGAGTATATATTGTTAATATCTACAGCCGATCGAGTAGATTTAGTTCCTTCTTATTTATTCATGATTGCCGATCGATACATATATGACATCGGCTCAAAGATAAACGATATGTCATCGGCACTTAGCCGATCGGCTATCATTTATAGGATTAATCGCGGTTTCTTTATTTTTATTTCTTGTTGATTGCAGGATCAAATCAATTGGCATGCTTATACACCCGAAGGCGAGTTTTGGACCTGCACTGGAGTTAAGCAGATCTCCCAGGCCGCCGTGTTTGATTTTTACGTCAACACTTAGCAAATGAGTTTTTGGAAAAGGAAATGACAATGGGAAATGAAGCCAGGAAAGTTTGAGTTGACAAACTACACTCTATATGATTTTTGGTGGGTACCGGCTCAAAAGCAGTGGCCTTGATCTTCTTTCCCGGCTGGAAATTGCAGTCATGAAGGCTTATCTCCCGCTTCTTATTGAAAGCAAATAATAAGATCAAAACAGATTCTAGGGATTGCGTTCGTTGGCGGACTCAACCTCACATCTTACGACACGAACAGCTCCCAAAGAGGGAGGCCTGGGGCAAAAAGCCAGTATTGAAGTAGTGGATGATTGTTTCGTCGGAGATGACTTATATAACTACCACTGACTTGATTCTCTTGGTGCGCTGCTGGAGTGGATGTCAAACCGGCACTAGTGGGGGACTCCTATGAATTGTTTGGTTTGTTATCTCTTTGTGAGCTTTGGATCAATGACCAGATTCCCGCTATTATAAGTTCGAAGAACTTGCAGCTGATCGATTGCAAGCTTGTCTAGCTTTTCCTCTTCCCCACCTAAACGAATGAAATGGATGCTCTGACTCCCGCACTTGGGAAAAGGGGAGCTACTTAAACTGACAACTCTATGCTATCTTTTAGATTAGGCCCGGAAAACTCTTAGCTACTTTTAGGTTGGGATCCAGCGAGAGAAGGTTGAGCTACGCCCTGTACTACGTTACTTCCGGATTCACTTATGGGTGTACTACTAAACTTTCAAGCTCGGAGTTATGGATGTACTGCTAAACAGCCAAGGTCGGAGCTTTTTTCAATAAGAGTTGAAAGCAAATTGGTAATATAAATGCTATTACTTAATTAACCATTTTTGGATGCAACACATGAAACAAAGTAGTAGTTATCAATGAATGCTTTGACATGAGAATCCCATACCCTTTTGTTCCTTTGCATTGAAGGATCTTTGTTCGGCTAGTGAATTGAAAACTCCTCACAGTACTTCTTCGCTTATCCAGTGGTGGGTCGATAGTAGGAGATATGGGTGGTAGTCCAAAGATTGGATATGGAATGGGTTTCGAGGATTTCCAAGAGCAGATTGAAATCTGTGTTATGGTTTCAGGGTTTGTCAACCAAGTGCAGGAAGATGAAAATATAAATGATATCGGTGAAGATGCAGCAACTAGCACAAGTGCCTCCAATTGCACATCAGGAGAAGATGTCACTACAGATCCTGCAACCTCAAGAGGGAGCAGCCTGTCCGTCCTATTTAAAAGACTTTGGATTTTTTCTCCGTTCACTTACAATAAATAATATATTTTTTGGTCGATCTGAAAACCTTATTCAGAGTTCGCTTCATTCGGAAGTAAGTCAACTTCTTCACTGGGATGCCAAAGGACAGGAGACATTCATTCACAAGTAGGGTTTCGGACAATTAATTCATTCAATCCTTAACTTCAATACGGAAAGCACATCCTCTCTTCCAAACCAAAGACGACTTGCTTTGCTGCATTTCTTGGGCCGGGGCTTTACTTTATTTTTTTTTGGCGAAAGAAAGGCCATATGATCTACTTTCTGGTGCCGGTCCCTTCACAAAGATAGCCCCTTCTTGCTCTTATTCTTATTCGGTGGAATACAATAGTTCTGAAGCTCCTTTCTTTCAAGTGAAAGTTGCCTATCTTTCTTGGTTCGGAATCCAATCCAGTTGAAAACAAACAATTGCCCGATGGCAAAGTCAGATGAAAGGCAAGGAGTGTAAACCACGTACGAGCGAGCGCAGAAAGCGAAATGTTTTGCAGCGAGTCAAGCGTAATACGATCAAAAGGAAATGGGGAAGGACCAAGGACGGTGCACACTCTTCACCGATAGCCGCTAAAGTGCCCTATGTCTCACGAAGAACTCGGGTGGAAGTGAATTCTCCAGCTGAGTTGAGTGCCGCATGCTTTCAGGTAAGCAGTCAAGCTCAAAACCATCCGGACGATTCTCGGTATAGTAGCGGCCGAGGACTTGCATCTATTTCAACTAGACGTGAATACGGTCTTTCTCCACGGCAATAACGAGGAGGAGGAGATCTACATGGTGCAACCCGAGGGGTTCGAAACTCGGGGAAAAGAAGGTCACATATGGTTGTTGAAGAAGAGCTTGTATGGGCTCCGAGGCAGTGGTCAAAGAAATTCGACAAGTTCATGGTCGATCGATACCTTTCCATCCCTGTTGTGGGGGCAGATGAGTCTCCCTCTGTTCTTGCAGCTGCCTTAGGAGGTCTTTAGCAAGTCGGACTTTTCTGGTTAACATGTATTCACGATTCGCCAAAGCTGGAAGCTCGGGTAAGTAGGGATCCCCAAAGGAGGTGGGGGTGTAGACGGCCCCTTTTTGAAGTGGGGTTCAAACCTATTTTCTCTTCCAATTCCATGTAGGTAGGCTACCCTCTAACCTTTACTTTTTTATGTTAAAAAGGTCCTAGCTTTCTAAGAAAAAAAGTAGGATCATATACCGGCAAAAGTCCTAATCTCGCTACGTCCTCAGTAGGCCGATCCTGGAAATGAAAAAAAGAAGCTTTAACTGGTTAAGTCACTGGTGCCAGCGAATAGGCGGCAAATAAAGTAGGAGTTGGAAAATAAAACCAAGTTACTAGGTTTCTCCACGGAAAGAAGAAAAAGCGGCTGCTCACAAGGAGGTAGGTGGAGGAAGAAGTGTCAAAGTCTGTGATCTAAGTACCTGTTCTCTCAGTACCTTACAGTAGTGAATACCCTGTCTTGTTAGAAGGAGATTTTTGATATTAGATACCCTCAAACCTTGTCAGTCAGGATTTTAGTTGCTTCTTTGTAGGCGGATACTGAACTCGCTCTCTGTAGGTTATGGGTATCGGGTCAACCTTCCTTATCGGGGAACCCTTCTTTCTCACTCTCATATCAGAATGGAACAATAAACTATATTGTTGGATGGTATGTTTCTAGGATGGAATTCCCTGTACTCAACAGTCAAAATACAAATAGTATCCATGGGATAACCCTGAGAGATTTCCCTACTTTAAGTGCTAAGCCAATAGGAAATAGACGATAGTTACTAGATATTATAGACTCTAGTTAGTATCTATTTGAGTAGAGAGGTATGCCCTCACTTGTCAATGAAATAAGCCGAGTCAAAGCTTCCTCGGGATTTCGCTTCCTACGAAACATACGTTTTACGAATTAACGGTTACCAGTAGCGAGCGATCCTTTCCTACAAGGTAAGGCCATGGACAAAGGTTTTTTATCTACCCCAGCGGGGGCAGTTTTAGGAGTCTTTTCAATCCATCTTACTTTGAATCCGAGCTCGCCTTCACTCGGTCAAGGGGTTGCCCTTTACCTCGTTCTGTGGTCCTTTATCCCCTCCTTGCTTGCCTAGTTTGATTCCTTTCCGAGGCCCAAAAGCCAAGCATCACAATCAGAGGGTTAATCCTCCAACCAGAACCAACTTAACCTATGGATAGTCTCTGCCGGCCTAGGCTCCGATGGCCAACTGATAGATACTTATCCTTCCCAGCGGGTGCTACTTCTCTTCTTTCTCCTATTTGCTTTGCTCGACGGTGAAACCTATCGATCATATCCGGAAGTTGCTTAACACCACCCTCGAATGCAAGTCAGCTCTTCTATTCTCGAGAATCGGGGTGGGCCAGGTGATTATTTGATTTCCAATATGGATTAATGATGTGTAAGAACTGCACCACCGATATAGCACCCTTCCTCGGACTAAGGATATTCGTACTCCCAGTGCTCTTGCTTCCTTTGCACCCCGGCTCCGAAGGATCAGCAGGGAGGACTCCGGATGCCAGTATCGGTATGGAAACATTCCTCGAATGATGGTTGTGATGCCCCGTTCGTGATACCCAGGGAAGGGGACTACATCATACTTCTCTGATCCAGTCCTTTCTTTATTGACAATATTTATTAGTTGACCACTTTACTAGGCTTTCCCTAACAATAGTATTACGAGTGACCACCCTATTGTCACTTTACTGTCCAGTTCGTGAGTCCCACTCACTTATTTTACTCAAACCGACCCTAACTAAGTATACTACTTTTCTCAATCTAGCCCTTTACCTCGTTCCGGGGTGATTCACCCTTTCATTCCTAGAGCAGGGTATCTCCAATTTGAGTAACCAGCTTGTCATCCTTCTCAACCCACAATTGGAATGGAATTCATCCCGATAATCCTTAGTTAGCTGCCCTGAAGGCGATCCAAACAATAGTAGTATCAGCTCATGGGGATGACCCAGAATCTCTTTCTCTGCTCTGTCGAACCAACCTACTACCATGTAAACAACTATACCATGACTAGTTGACCCACCCAGTGAGTAACAACTATCGTAGCGAACCTAAAGGATTCCGGCTTACCTCTTGGTAAACTTTGACTTTACTTTGATATTATGCATAACCTTCCCGTCCTATGATCATGATATGCTTATTTCGGGATTTTATTGACATTTCAATTCTAGTTTTATTCCCTTGCCTATTGAATAACAAAACGAAAGATAGTTCAGGTCGTGACCCTCGATCAAACCATCCTAGCAATGCCCTCTTCAAAAAACAGGCGTTCGATGTACGGATCATCGCCGCTTGGGGGTGGGATTTGGAATTTGAAATTGGAATTGCTTGATTTGACAGAAAGTTCGAAGAAGAATAGACAGAAGACAGACTTATCGACTAAGAACCGAACAACTACTGGAGTAGACGGTTAACAATCATTGGGTAGATGAGCCTACATACCGTCAACTTCTTGATCGCGGAAAAGAGGATATAGGAGAGTTGTGTAGTTCCACTCCATCTACAAAAGAGAAAGGCACTTGCACAATACTAGCACAAACCATCTTCTAGGATGATAATGCATAAGCACGAAGCAGAAAACCAAGCCAAATGGCTAAAGTCATGTATGGAAAAGAAATAAAATATAATGTATTGCTTTCTCTATGCCCAAGAAAGGGAAATGAAGCATATAGGTATGGCTTTTGACTACAAAGCAATGCAAAGTCTTTAGTAGAAAGAGGAGCAGAAAGAACTCTTATTAGGCTTGCTTGTGATTCAGAACCAGCAAGGAAAGAGTAGTCGTTTTCAAAATAGTAAGATGCTGGGATAAGAAGATAAGTTGTACATTTGATTGTTTAAACGTGAGTTTAAACTCATTTTAAGCATGTTTCAGTGAAGGAGAAGTAGTGATGAAGTTTTCGTAAAAGGAAACAGGAAAGCAAAGCGGGTTAGTGGACTTGGGAAACGGAAGAGATCAAAAGCGAGAAGTGACTAGTTGGAAGTTCCTGAAAGCAGGGAAAGCGATAGTTGACTTTTCTTTTCTTGAGAAGTAGGGACCCAAGCCAAGAATTACGTATTACAAGTGGACTAGTATTCATAGGGGCCTTTTCTTTCGAGAAGGCTTTAATAAGAAAAGAATTTGGTTTGGCAGACCAAAAAAAACCTTCTGTCGACTAGAGTTTGATGTCGATTTATCCACACTTCCATGACTTTTAGAGGAAAGCTAACTGCTTGCTGGCTGGAAGCTGTATGAGCGGTAACGTCCACGTACAGCTCCGTGAGAAGGTGGATGGAAATGGCCTTGTTGTACCTCACTCCCATCTTTAATGGGATCTGCTCTTTTTTTTTTGGGAGAGTATGCCAATATGATCTTAATGAGGTGCGGGGCTTTGCATCTGACATTC
The DNA here is from genome assembly GCA_000338895.3 of Oryza meridionalis. Classification (NCBI taxonomy): domain Eukaryota; kingdom Viridiplantae; phylum Streptophyta; class Magnoliopsida; order Poales; family Poaceae; genus Oryza; species Oryza meridionalis. The sequence continues at coordinate 31,692,081 of CM002527.2, forward strand.
GTTGGGCTTTCCTCTGCGGGAGCCTGCGTCCCGGCCTTTTTGTGCAATAAACCCCTCCGGCCGAAGACTAGTGATAGGTGGTCCCGCGGAGCTTTCGGGGAAGGGTAGCCTAGTGTGTAAGCACAGCAATGAACCGCGGCGAACCCTCAGACGACCCTTCTAAGATAAGGGGGGATCCTCAGTAGTGGTGACCCTTTGACTCTTCCACTGACTTATATATGTACCGAATGCTCATACGGGAAAGTGAACTCCTGGGTCTGGAACCAGGGGGGCGGGATAAAATCCTTTCTTTCTCGTCCACTCCAGGGGGTGCGGACACACCTGCGCGGATTACAGGTGATGGTTACAAGAATGGCGGGGAAGTGAAGAGTACCCGACGACATTCAGGGATGAATGTAGACCCATCGGGCAGGGATAATCATTCCGGTCCTGGGAGAGGTGGCGGCATCAGTCTGAGCTGGGGGAAGCCAGCCAATTGAGTCACTGAAACGACCGCAGGAGGCGCACCCTAAGCCCAGCTTCTCGGAGCTGCTATTGCGAAATACGGCTTCCTTAATATCAAAATTTCAACAAGGGGGCTGGGCTGCTCGCCTTCATAGAAAGGCGACCGGGCCTAGATTAGATGTTCGCCTTTTTATAGAATAGAAAGAGAAGGTAAAGGGGGGAAGGACATAGGAAAGAGGGATGATGCCTACAAAAATCAATTGATTCGTCAACACTATTCACATAGGATGCCCAGGAAAAAACAACGGCCGAGACTGATAGGCCTGGGCTTGCGGGTGCAGGCAGTTTCAAATTCAAGAACTTCGTACAGAGCATCTCGGAGGAATATAAACAATGAGAACGGAAAAAGAAGAGAGATTTTATCCATGTCTTACTGATGAAAAATAAGACCTTTGTGACCGTGACAGATGCTAGGGGGAATAAAAAGACTGGGGCCTCCGCAGGTTGTTTGGGGTAAATAAAAGGGCGGTCTTGTCTTTCTCGATATGCTGCTGAAGCAACTGCGGAACATGTTGGGCGATCCGCCAGAAAGATGGGTTTAAAGTCAGTTGTCATGAAAGTGAAAGGATCTACTTATTTCCAGAAAAAGAAGAAAGTGATCTTGAGCTGGGGAGAAGGTTTTCGGGGTGAAAAAGTAAGAGATCAATCTCCTATTATGTACATCCACTATGTGACCCAACTTCCACATAATGTCCCCCGACTCCTCCCTCTACCTGGATCGTGATTTCCTCTTTTTTCCATTAATGCGCTCTTACTCTTTTTGTAAGGAAGCCATCCGCTTTCGAGCATCGAATCGTTGCTGCTTTTGCTATTGGTCTACAAATCACTTTGACCCATGTCCCGAAAACTCATTGAATGGGCTTATGAAAGGTGAGATAGATAAAAATGAAGTTGGAATGGAAAGGGATGGCAGGAACAAGGTAGGGCTTCGGCTCTTCTTTATCGGTAGTCTTTCTTGCTATAGGTAATGTCTTGACTTCGTTGATGGTTGCAGGAACTGCTTCAGTTTCACAGGCCCCTTTCAGAATGATATGTAGTAGCTCATCCTAATTGAAGTATTTCATTCTGGCGAGCGTTCCTTTCTTTTCGGCGGCATCCTTCCGCATTGGCGGCGAGTGGAAGAGTTGGGTTCGATTCCCTTTATACGCGATGTGACAAAAAAGACTGATTCAACGAAATATGCCATGCCTGCATTAAGATTTAAAACGAGTCGTCTACTTCCAGGAAATGTTCGGAACAGAGAACTTTCTCTAATCCAACGCCGCATTCTCCGAAGATTGAGGAACAAGAGGAGATCCATTAAAAGAAATCTTTCTCAGAGAGAAAATCTAAACAGTAACATCAAATCACAAACTACACGAAAGTTGTCCCTTTATTATGGGGATTTACCCATAAGGGAGATGCACAGAGGAAGAGAACGAACTTCATATATCCATTTTTTACTCAATCAAGAAACAAGATCGGACGTGATTCCGATTCGTCTCCATTTTTGTGACAATCTTCCTCAAGCAAGGCAGCCGATAAGTCATCGAAGGGTTTGTTTGAATAATGGACTGGTAACCATTACTCATTTGAAAGTTTCCCACGGTGATCTAATATCTTTTCAAGAAAATGACGCGAGAACCCGCGGTGAAGAAATAAGGAGATCTTTCTATATCGACAAATCAATTGGAAAAATCATAGGCAAATTACTACCGGTCAGAATCTGGAGAAAAACAAAAACAGAATGGTTCCGCTTACTCACAACTCAGAGGGTATGCCGCTTACTACTCAAATCCTGGTTTTTGCAAGAGTTGCGATCTTATATGCAAGAAGAAGACTTAGAAAGAACAAAGAAGTTTGGATCCGCAAAAGTATGCTTAGGCAGTTCCTTCGCTGAGCACAACAGAATGAAGAGGAATTTGTTTCATTTCAAATACTTCTTCTTATTGAAAAGAAGGAAGGAGGAAGAGGAATTGATAAGAACAATAGGGGAAGCGGAAAACCGAAAAATAGCAATAAGTCCTTTTGTTTACAAGTCTTCTTTATATAGAAATTCGACCTATTGCTCCGGATCCCCGTTTACTAGGAAGATAAGAATCAAAAGGATCGAACTACCTACTCATTATTCGGAGGTGAATCATAGAACACTAAAAGCTGTGGTATCTTATGGACCTAACATAGGTCACATCCCTCACGACATAAGATTGAAAGATCCAAACCTTCCTCTTCGGAGCGGAGACAGACGTGGCCAAAACATATAAAAAAAGATCGGCCTAGTCGCTCATAGGGACATATCTATCTGGATAGAGGATAGTCTAGATCAATTTATTGATAAATCTCTCTCTATATAGATAGGTATCTCTGTGGATAGAGATAAAGATAGGGATCCCTATAAATCGAAAAGTGCACTTTTTGATTACTACTACTATTTCTTAGACTTTTTCAAGGAAACATCGTTTTTTTTTCGATTTTGACTGAATTGGTCGGAGCGTAGACGAGAGAGCAGAGCCCAGGAAAGAGGTCAGATCGTCATAGAGCAGTCGACTATAAGTATAAGACTGCTGGCCTGAGAGAAGGTAGTCTCTCTCGGGAAACATGGCCCAATTTCTTTCTTTCTTTTCTCTTTCCCTCTACCATAACGCAATAACAAAAAGGATAAGGCCTATATATAGAAATAGAGTAATTCCAATGACTGAAGCTACTATAACCTTCCCAACCAGGATGAGGCATAAGCTTACCCTGATTACACCAAAAAATTTAGAATTCGATATTCACTACAAAAAAATAGTGGGTTACTTCAAGGTTCCCTAGGTCCTACCGGAGCTTCTTGTTTCTTTTAATCAAAAGATATGGTGAACTTGTATACTTCATTTTCTCTTTGCTTCTTGATTATAAAGTGTAATAGTGCTTTTAACACTAACCATACAGTGAGGCCTTTTCTTTATGAAAGTTGGCTAGTGACCCTATGAGTCCGTTCTTTCAAGCATCAAGTTTTTTCTTCTAATTTCTACTATTTCTTCCAGGATCAAAAATATTTTACTTGGTTGAGCTTTGTCAACAGATTGGCAGTGAAATAGAAACTTTTCTATGGTGAAATATTAGAGAATAACTATATAAAATAAAAAATATCTCTTTGAGATTTCCCCGCTGGCGCTCGCTCAATCCGTTCACCAGGGTTCCTTTCCTTTCCTTTACGGTCGAGCTACTTCTCGTTCATCGTCAAGTGGTTTCAATTATAAGAATAATTATACTAGTGAACTAACAATTTGGCTTTTCAAAGTTCGTTCAAGAAAATGCAATGAAATGTTTAGCATCTAGTTGAGTGGGTGCTTGCCTATGGTTCCATTTATTAATTAATCAAACCATTTCCTTTTCATGCCATCCATCGAATTTAAACTTTATCGTTATCATTGGCTGGAATGAGAATAGCTGCGGGATCCGGATCACCATTTGTTGTATCATAGTTGGAATGGCTAAAATAAGACATTCTTGAAGAGCTATATATTATTTTTGCTGATCAATGATGAGCACAATATCAGGTAACCCTCACATATATTTGATTCCACCGAGGTATGTTTGCAAAGTAGATAATTTTCTCTTCTTCAAGATTGCAGCTACGAAGAGAAGAGTGGAATTGGCCCTATTTTTCTTAGCCTTTTAAGTACATTAACTTATGAAGTTTTGTTTGCCTAATGACCACCCATAACATACCACCCCTTTTGTATTAAAAGAATGACACCGAGCCCTTATTGCAGCTAACGCTACTGAGCAGCTCTTTCTGGGAAGGTATCATTAAGATGTTTTTTCCTTGACTTGCTGCATGAAAAAGTAAATCACAAGCTTCTGATAACGAGCGGGCGAGATGGCTTTATACCTTTACGTTTGTGTTTGCCCTTTGCTGTAAAGATGTAAGGAGTTATTCTAGGATTCCTTCTTTTTTCACTATAACCTAAATGAACTCTGACTTCAACCATCTGTTTCTTTCAATCCCAGATCTTTTTTTCATTCTCCTATTGCCAAAATAAATCTACGAGTTACTTTGAAATAACTAATTGTTCCGATAGAACCTTCTGCCGGTAATTGATATACGACACAAACCTGAAAAACTTTTTGTAATTAGTGATTTATTTATTCTGACTCGATCTATTAAAACATTCATAACCTTCAGTGAAAAAAGAAAGATAGTTAAAGGAAGAACGGGAACTCTCAGTTAAGAATCATGAAATTGCATAAAAGATGGTTGTTTCATCAGAATCAGAAATTGTCTCATCTCACATCAGAATCATTTCTTTTATTATGGTATAACATAATATCTCTTATTTCTAACTATAATAGGTTTTCGCCATTCAAGTTGTTTGGATGCACATACTTTTTTCAATCGGATACCACTAATCCTTTATACAACAATGTTTTCTTTCAGGCCTACCAACCAATACGGACCGTGTAGAGCTGCTTTCTCGAGCCCTTTCTTGATGAAAACTTCTTGCTTCGGTTGGAGTATTAAGAGAAGCTCTTGTCCCACATTCCTGTAAAATATTGATTCGTCATAAGCACGCCCTGCCCCTTCCGCTCGTAGTAATCCAATGAATTCTCTAGTTCCAAAAACATGATACATTCCATCTTCTGAAACCAACACTTTCGATGTTACTTGACGCACAATAATCTCGATATGTCTATTATGGATTTGTACTCCCTGGTATCGAGAAACCTTTAGGATCTTCTTCTTAACCAAAGAAATACGACTTTGGGCTATGGTTAGCTCAGCTCCAATAAAGAAAACCCAGGGTACTCCAAGTGGTATACATTCGTTCCAACCTTCAACCCATCATATTAAATCAATCGAAGGCACTTCTCTAATTCTACTTGAGTGAGGAAGACCTTTTGTGGCTAGACCTCCATTTTCCATATAGAAAAGGAACTAGTACACATCTCCTTTAGAAAAGAATTTCCCATAATGACTATGAATGCTTGTACCTGAAGTGACCAAATAAGGCTTAGCTGATCTTCTAATTCAAGAATCAAGATTCACTTGTGGGGGTTCTTTCATTCAATCAGTTTGATGTTCTCTTCCTATAGGGATGTCTATTTTCAGGTTACCCTGAGATGTCGAGAAGTATTGATAATGAAGATACCTCCTACAAAGCCCTGAGAGGAAGGTCTTTGTTTTGCTGCTTGTTGTCGCAACTAGTTATGTCCCTATTGGACAAATCTCCCAGGCATGAGACCTGCTCTTCCATTTCGGTCAGAAAGGCGCAAACAGCCGTCAAGGTGACGATAGAGACCGCAATATTAAAGACTTCCACGCCCCCTCATTCCCTATTTCTTGTATATTGCTACTTGCTATGCTTCCTACTTGTCGGCCTAATACGCTATCTTATCCGCTTTTATTCCGTTTTCTATTCAGTTATATACTAAATGTGTCAAAGCAATAGAACTTATTGGAAAACAAGCCCATCTTTCACTAAAACCTATCTGCTCTTCCAGGTCCTATCGAACCTACATATTCAAACCAGGTGCTCTCACTTCCTTGGCATAAAGCATAGGGGCAGGGTTGTGGGTATCACTACTATTGATTAACCGATGTCAGTTGCTTTAGCTGCTCCCTCTGGGCCCGCAAAGAGACTTCATCCGCTGCCCCCTGCTATTGAATCTAGGACTGATTGCCCATTTCCAAAAGTAGAAGGTGACGCAAGAATAGGTTTTTACAGTTCAAATAATACATTGTCCGCTTAGAAGGGCTTGGTTTTTCAGAGGGAGCAGTTTGGCATTGTGGTGGAAGCCAGCATGGAGAAGCAAACTGTAGTGATGCATAGCATGGATTGCTTGAGCGAGGCCAAGTTCAATCTAGAAGAGTATGGCCTGACTATTCTAGAGGATTGTGCGATAGTATTGCGGAATACTGAGCAGAGGCTGGAACAACCCATAGAAGTGTAGGGGCTGCTTCAACCAGGCATACCCGTATCCATTGATTTACCTCCTCTAGATGAGTCTTGAACTTTGCTGACAATAGCAAATTGACACATCTGCTGATAGGCGAGTGAATGAGGAGCCGGTATAAATCGTAGGAACTCTTTGGAAGAACGAATAACCACTGGGATAAAATGCCCCAATGGAGCTTACGTTCTGAATATATCCTCCTTGCTCGTAAGCAGGAAAGATGATATTTCTCCAAACTGAAATTAGCATAAGATCATCGGTTCACGAAGGGTAGAAGAATAAGTATGGCATAGACATTTCCAAAATATCAATCTAGTTCAGTCACAAGGGCGGTGAGTGGTTCTCTTTCGCTGAAGCTGTGTCCGTGGCATCGATATATGAAGATTGTCCGTCAGTCTGCTCCCAAGGAGTAGTAAATAAATGTAAATCCAGGTTGTCGAGTAAACCGAATTGGCCAAATGTATCTATCAAGAAATCCAACTTGTCTCAATAAAGAAAGTCTGGAGGAAGGAGCAAAGTAAGAAGAAGCCAAAAAAGGGGCGCCTGCCTCGAGGAGTAAGGTATGTCTAAGCTGCTTGTGGTCAAATCGTTGCCAGTCGGTGATGATGAAGATTCTGAAGTGGTTTAGTAACCGTCCCCAAAATGGTCAATGTGGGTAAAGGCAGCGGCGTAAATCAGGCGCTTTTGAGAAGAAGAAAACGAAACAAAACGATGAGATAGGAATTCCGATTTCAACGTTACGTTGGATTGGATTCAGGACAAATGTGTCGTTAAGGGTTTTCATTTATCCTATCTTTTCCTGGAACATCTAAATGCTTTTCTTTTCAACTTGTCTAAATCTATCATATATGTATGTCTAATCAGCGCTGTATGGATCGTAATCCTCTCCTGAGTATCCTCATCCTTTTATTAAAGAAGATGCCACGTCTGGTTTCACTAATTCCTATCATTCTTCTCTTCTCGGCTATAGATATGACAATGTTCCGGCCTTCTTTTCCTTTTCTCGTTAATTCCTTCAACGACGGGGATATGAGAACATTGAAATAGAATGGACCATAAGCAGACAACTAGACTCTATTTATTGAATTGACAGCGTGAAAGTCCTCTACTCCTGTCTAGTAAGGTTCAAGCTATAGTAGCTGGGCCTGTAGTTAATGGATATTAGAGTAAGTAACTAGCCTTCTAGGAAAAAACACTCGATTGTAGTGTAAATAGTTGACTAGTGGTGGACGTTCAGGAGTTTGATTAGCCAATGCTGAACTAGATATTGCACCATTTCTAATAACATCAGTTACTAGTGGCACTATTTCATTGAGTGACGTTATAGTATATATTTATATTTGTTGAAGCAGATAGTGTAGTTCATTGGTTGCATCTAGTGTATGTAAATTGCTTCCTTATAAAATAATATCTAGCTAGCTGTAGTAGAAATGGGTTAGTGCATTGACCTTACTCAGTTTATTAGTGCGCTTGCTTGCAGAGAGTAAATGGCTGTAGTGAAACTCTGTGACTAGGTGATAGCTTGAGTAGGAGGAAATAGTGGCATGGGACTAATACACTTCAAAGTATAAGTGTAAATAGTGAGTTTTTAGTTCCGTTGTGGAATGGAGATTCTCGTATAGAGTAGGTAGAGTAGTTGCATTTCCAGAGGATATTGTTTATAGAACATTCAGAAAGGATTATCTAGTTCCGTAGTTGTATTTGCTGGAGTAGTGTATTTCTATTTTATGGTTCGTGTTGGGGAACTCTTATTGGCATGTTAATTGCTTTCGGTCATTGCTTAACTCTTATATAGGGACTTGCTTCCTTACTAGTCAATAGGGTGGGTAGTTCTTGTCTTTCTTCAACGTCGGCTTTCCTTACTAGCACATTCCCATATAGAAGTGGCACATGGAGAAAGTCGATAGTAACTCTCCACTGTGGTGACCTTCAGAAAGGAAGGAACTCATAAAGGAGATAGCATAGAGTGCACCAATAGTGTAGTCAATTGAGCAACCCCCACTCACTCATCATAAGGACCTGTAGTCCATTGTAGATTCCAGCCGAGAAGACCAGAAAAAGAGAAGGATAAAGAATGTCATATATCTCAGGAGCTAGATCACTTCCCGATGAACAAGTCAGAATTGCCTCAACAAAAATGGATGGAATTGGACCGAAAAAAGCCATTCAGCTTCGTTATCGATTAGGTATCAGTGGGAACATCAAGATGAATGAGTTAACTAAGTATCAGATCGACCAAATTGAACAAATGATAGCTCAAGATCATGTTGTTCATTGGGAATTGAAGAGGGGAGAACGAGCAGACATCGAACGATTAATTTCTATTTCTCGTTATCGTGGAATTCGTCATCAAGATGGATCGCCCTTACGCGGTCAACGAACTCATACTAATGCAAGGACTGCTCGCAAGCTAATTCGGAAATGAAAGAAGGCTACCGAAAGAACAAGCAACGGATTTCGCGCTCATCCCTTGCGCCTGCGCATACGTTTTCTTGCTCCTTGGTACTTGTCTGATCACTGTTCAATAGTTCACTTCGATGTCTTGAACCACTTACTAATCACGTATACGTATAGTAGGCCCCCCATGTCTGGCCCGTCTTGGTCTCGCTCACTTCGCCCGCCTATCGTATCGGCTCGGCTTCATCCGTCAAGCGACAGCTTCTGCCTCTGATGGCTTCACTATCGCTCATGACTGGTAGTTGTCTCTATGTAGTAGTCGGCCTTTGTTAAGCTTCGCCAGAAGCGACTAGTCGCTTCCCGAATGCCTCTTTCTTGTACTAATTAATGTGTATGGTCTAGTCTTTCCAATTCCTCCTTCCTTGCCGCCAACGCGCGCTAGATGGAGAGTAAGCAAGCTACCTTGCTTGCATTCGTTAAACGGTAGCTTCCGCGCCCTTCCTGCCTGCTGAAATTGATGTGAATGATCGTGTCTTCGACATCAATTTCAGTCTGATTAGATATGTCATTGAAACAAATCCGTTGTCTCTGTTTTCTTTTCGGATGAGCCAGCCGATCCTAACAGAATTTTTGAGGAGCCGGACGACGAAGCCTCAAAATCAGATAAAGATGTCTCCGACGCGATCGGACTTCAACTATATTTTTTTTAGGGGTCAGGAGGGACAAAAAAGATATGCTGTTTTCTATCAGTCCCAAGCGGATACCCCCCCAGCTTCCACGGTCCGCTTACCGAGGAAGAGATGCGGGAGGACCTAGGGCCAGAGCAAGTTGGGTTGGGGTATAGAGCCGTAAGTGCGGTGGGGGTGACAGAGGATGTGCTCGTACGGTTCATAGTTGGGTATGATATTCTCGTGGATTGTTGGGAATGTCCTCTATATTCAAAATATGCCTTTCTAGGAGCATTACGATCTGCAGCTCAAATGGTCCCTTATGAAGTTTCTATTGGTCTTATTCTTATTGTGCGCCTTGTGAGCACGTTTGGATCCGCGAAGGCAATCGCTCGGATCTTCCCCTAACCCAACCCGGGAACGGACCGGAGGGAACCGCAGCATGAGGAATGTCCACGTCTCGTCGCAAGGCTCATTTTTAGTTTTGGGTCATAGGGCGGGCAGTGCAGTCCGGGGCACAAGGGTCCTGGTACTACCCAGGTGCGAAGAACCCCGGAGGTGACTGCAATGAGCAAAAATGTCACTCATCGGGCTAAACGACGAGCAAACACTCGAATGTGAGAGCAAGGGATCACCCAACGAATGGGCGACAGCCATGCAGCACCTGTATGAAAGTCAGTACCATCCTGTTAAGGACATGTTTTGTTGTTCATATGTCAAGGGCTGGTAAGGTTTTGCGTGTTGTATCGAATTAAACCACATGCTCCACCGCTTGTGCAGGCCCCCGTCAATTCCTTTGAGTTTCGGTCTTGCGACCGTACTCCCCAGGCGGAGTGTTTCACGCGTTAGCTGGGCCCCTGATCCGCGTAGACCAAGGGCGAACACTCATCGTTTACGGCATGGACTACCAGGGTATCTAATTCTGTTCGCTCCCCATGCTTTCGCACCCCAGCGTCGGTAGGGACCTAGAGAGCTGCTGTCACACCCTAAAAATCCCAAAAATATAAATTATTGTGTAAATGGAATTTTAGAAATGATTTTTAAAAAAGCCTTGAAGAAAAGATTTAATTTTAAATAATAAATTCCAATATAAAATTGGGCCAGATAAAATTTTATTAAATACTTTGCTTAATTCTATAATTCCTAGATTTTTCTGGGATTTATTTGAGCTAAGGAAGTATTTTTAATAAATGAAAGAGCATTTCATGAATTATTTAAATTGAAAAAGGTTTTAAAAAGTCTTCTTTTGGCTTTGGGCCGAAAGTCGGCCCAAAATCTCTCTTCTCTCTCTCCCCGGCCCAGTCGGCCCAGTCGGCCCAGTCCGCCGCGCGCGCGCCGCTCTCTCTCTCTCCGCTCGCTGACAGGTGGGGTCCGCCTGTCAGGTCGTCGTCTTCCTCGGGCCCGAACCCTAGCCGAGCGCCGCCGCCGCCGCCTTCCAAATTTCGCCGCCCCTTTCCTTCTCCGGTGAAATTGATTGGGGGGAAACCTTCCCCGGGATCTCCTCTACCTTTTCTCTTATGGAAACGTCGGCCGAATCGCTTTGGAAATGCATGGATTCGATCTCGATTCGGAGTCGGCGAACCCTAGCTTTCCTTCGCCGTCGCCGGGCCGCCGTGGGCTTCGCCGCCGCCTCCCGACCCCTTTAAAAGGACCCCCGAGCTCTCCTCTACCCTCCGCCGCCCTCGCCTTCGCCTCTCGTCGCCCGAGCCGCCCTAGCACCGTGCATCCCGTGCGCCGCCGTCGCCGCCGCCGCTCCAGTCTAGCGTCGCCGTCGCTCCGGTCATCGCCGTCGTTCGGGGAGCTCGTCATCGTGGTCGCCGTCGCGTCGCCGTTCTCGTCCGACCCTTCGCCGCCGCTGTTCTCCGCCGGAGCACGGTCGCCGTCGACAAGCCGAAGACCGCCGCCGCTTCAACCTCGTCGCCGTCGCCGTCCGGTCGTTCTCCGCCGTTGCTTTGGTCGCCGGTAAGTTCGCCGTGCTCTCCGCTCCGTGTCGCCGCTGTCCGTTCGCGCCGCCGCGCCGTAGATCGCCGGCGAGCACGCGAGTCCGAGCCGCCGTCATCGCCGTCGGTCGGGATGACGTCATCGCTGACGTCATCAGTGCCGTCGCCCGTGAGCCGGCCGTGAGCCGTTTGATCTCGTCCGTCCGATCGGATCGGATCGATCTCGGCCGTCCGTTCCCGTAGACCGCCGCCGTGGACCCGGTCCACCGTAGACCCCGAGCCCGCTGACGCAATAAAGCCCTTTTTCTTTTCAAAAATAATTCATTATTGCGTCATAATTCAATTAAAAGTTATATAAATGATTTAAACCGATTAAATCTTTAAAAATTCATAACTAATTCATCTTAGCTCGGATTTAGTTGGTTCAAGTCTCTAAATTTTTCTAAAATTGAGATCTACATTTAAAAATATCCACATGTACTGTTCATGCTTGCTTATGTGCTGTTTTGGTGTTTTTGCTCTTTTCCGTTTAGAATCCGACGTTTCCGGAGAGTCCGCTTTTGCAGGAGAAGATTTAGAAGAGTTCCAAGGCCAGCAAGGCAAGTCACACAGATCCTAATCAATCCTTTGAGCATGTTGATCCCGTTTAAAGCTATTGTTCCTATTCAACTATTGCATTTATTTTTGAATGTCATTGGGTGGAATTAGCCTATTGCTTGTTATAGCCCTTTTGTTCTTGATTATCCTATTCCTTGATACCTTGGGTTATTATAATTTGACTAGTTGAGCTTTATATATTGGTTCAACTAGATGATTAGATGCAATTGCTTAGCCATGCTTAGAAACTTTAGCACACTAATGGGATAATTTATGATTCACTATTACTTAATGATGGTTTAATGCTAGTTCACGATGGTTATTCGTGATTGGTTAATTAATTAACGTGACAACTAAAACCTGATAATGGTGGGTTGTGAGTACATGGTTTTGATGGTCGTGCTCATGACAATTAAGGACCGGTTCACGAACTTCGGTTGTGAAACATTAACCGTGCCAACCACAAGCCAGCGTGGGCAACGGCTTTATCTTTTACATAGCATAGTTCATTACGGAGCACTAGACTGAGAAGTGGCGGAGATAAGCCCACGGGGGTCGCTGGGGAGTCCATGCCTTGTTTATAAGGGGGTGACTATGATCCGGGAATGGTGCACTGTGGTGAATTGTGTTGTGTGAGGGGTAATGTCACAGCTCCTTTCCGAGGTACCGTGGTGGTATTGAGGCACATGGTGACATGATGTGGGGCTGTGTCTTGTGGGTACAGTGGTACATCTCTGATCAGAGTAAAACTATTCGAATAGCCGTACCCGCGGTTATGGGTGGGTCTAACAATGTCTTTCGTGATTAGTCTCATCCTTCACACTGTAATGAAAGATGCTATAACTGGATATTATTGGTTAGCTCCTGGTTTGGAATGGTATATTCCTGGTTTGGAGATTAGAACGGTGCAGCCGGGATTGGTTGTACTAAATGGTTGGGCCTATACAACAGGGTATGTTGTATAGTGTTGGATTAATACTGTTTAATTAATACTATACTGTTTTATTAAATTCTGAAATATTCTTTAAATGCTGTTTATGCAAAGTAGCCTATATTATGCCATCCTTGGTTATCCTGTGCACTTGCATATTTGCTGCGTGGCTTGCTGAGTATGTCATATACTCACCTTGCAATCATTCATCAGAGGAGGAGTTCTACAGTGAAGCCGATGGTGGTGAGGATTTGGCGTAGTCCTTGTCAAGCTGCCTGTGGAGTGGAGTCGTCTGCGCTGTTTATCTTTATTTTCCGCTGCTTAGATCTTTATTGTTTGAGAGGAACTATCCACCTCTGTAATGACAATTTTATTCGCCTATTAATTAGAGTAGTAATCGTACTCTATTATCAATTTGTTATTGTGTGCCTCGGCTGATGCCTGGACGAGGATTTACACACATGTAAGCGTTTGGAATTTTGGATAGAAATTCCGGGCGTGACAGCTGCCTTCGCTTTTGGCGTTCCTTCGTAGATCTACGGATTTCACCCCTACACACGAAATTCCACTCTCCTGTGTCTCACTCAAGTGAATTGGTTTCGAGAGCATTCCGCCACTTTTTGGCGACTTTCACTTTCAACCCGATTCACCGCCTACGTGCCCTTTATGCCTAGTCATTCCGAAGAGCACTTGCCCCCCCCGTCTTACCGCGGCTGCTGGCACGGAGTTAGCCGGGGCTTCTTCCTCAAGTCCTATCATGATCGTGCACTCGAGGAAAGAGCTTTACAAGCAGCATTGCCCTTCTTCACTCATGTGATATTGCTGGATCGGGCTTTCGCCCATTGTCCAAGATTCCCCACTGCTGCCCCCCGTGGGAGTCCGGGCCGTGTCTCAGTCCCAGTGTGGCTGATCATCTGAAAAGACCAGCTAAGCATCATTGGCTTGGTCAGCCTTTACCCGACCAACTACCTAATACTACGCAGGCTCATCAAACAGCGCTTTTGAGCTTTCTTCAGGATTTGGCCCGAACTGTTCGACAGATTCCCACGCGTTACGCACCCGTTCGCCACTTTATTCTCAACTATTCCAATTCCAGCAAACAGAGGCCGTTAGGTCAAAGCCGTAGCGCGCGCCCTGTAGTTTTGAAGCAGGGCGAGACTACTTTAGCTAGGAGCCTCTTTTCCTTCTGTCCAGCTCCCCGAAAACAACGTTCGACTTGCATGTGTTTAGCATATAGCTAGCGTTCCTTCTTAGCCAGGATCAAACTTAGATTTTGACTATGATTGGGCCGAACAGTGGTAGAACCTGGTGAACCGGGCCTACTACTAAACATTGATTCTCTCTCCTAACCACTCTTAAATATGTTAAATACACTCCATCGATCAAAAACTACAAGCAAGGGAATCAGCTCTTATTGCCGTAAAGGAAAAATAACCCCTTTCCTTTATATATAGTCCGCCAAGGGCCTTCGCCACCTATTCCTTAATTACGTAGTGGGAAGATTTCTCTATGTCAATTCAAAACAAAACAAATGGACGACTGAATCTAAACTCTACTAGAGAGAAGATTGGTTCGAACGTCAACTACTGATTGCTCTATCCAACCAGCACATACCGTTTGCTATGATATTGTTTTGCGGATTTGCTCATATTGTTTTCTTGCCCGGGCATTGTTGCGGAAGAGTGAAATGAAAAACTCTTCTTGAAGAAGAGGACTCTTCCGCTTGATCTTTTGATACGGTGAGGGAACAGGTTTTATGCGTTCTTTGAGCAAATGGGGAAACAAACTGCTGATACAGAAATCTTTAACTGAACTGCCGAAGGCACAAGAGAGACTATAGCCAGGAAGGATAAGCAAAGGAATCCAGATTCAATCGATTGTTTGAAGCCAAGGAGCAAGAAAACGGATGCGCGTGCTAACGCTTTCGCGCTAGTGCGCTCAATCCGTTGCTTGTTCTCGAGCTAGTCCATCTTTCTATACAAATTTCTTGAAAGAATACTTCTCTTATGATCTACTACGAGAGTGTCAAGCGGAGGTGGAGAGCACAAGAAAACAGAAATTGCTGCGTTAAGCAAGTCACTTCTTCGGCTGGGCATCAACAGACAATCAAGCAATATCGGATTCAGGACGCCATATCGGAATCAGGAAATAGCCACTTAAGTCTATAGCCACTTCAGTCAGTCCATCAATCTTTCCATATTATATTTCCAGTCAAGTCAGTCAACACTTCTACAATCCAGTCTCTTAACACTAGCTTTACTTGGGAAAGTAGTGAAAGTCCTGCTGCTGGATAAAGATACTGGAAAAAGTCTCAAGTTCCACTGGGCGAGATGAAAAAGTTCAGAACTGGGATGCCAAAAAGAGCCAATTTACAAGCAAAATGAAAAAACTACCACTTTCCCACTATGTCGGAACTAGTTTTTTCGCTTTTTTAGCCGATTTTTTTACCTTTTTTGGACCCATTCTATAAATGGATGGAAGAAATTAAACCAATTCTTTCCCGCCATAGGCGAAATGTACTAATTTTTAATTCGCCTAAGGAATTGGCATTTTTCCGGGTCGTTTTAAAAAACATTTGTTCCAGCCATAGCGAAAAGTACTGAAAAATTCACTTTCCCTCATAAAAAGGAAAAAACTGGGTGCAGAAAAAGGAAACTTTCTGTCCAGCATGTGGCAAAAGTAATACTTTTCCATTTTCGATCGACCTTTCGCATTTTATAAACTAAGGAACCTGGTGAAAAAAGCTACCCTATTAATAGGAGGGCTGGCTCGGGGCTGTCTCACTTGACCTTTCTGGCATCAGCAGATAGCTAGCTATTGCCATGATTGACCAGGCACTGGCAGACGAAGGGGAGATCCGAGGTCTTATAGGATGGGAGTTACTTTTCTTTAATCAACGCTTTGATGGTTTTGCCTTTCCAAGAACAAGGCGTATAGAAGGTGCTTAATTACCGGGAATAACTCAAAACGGAAAGCGATACCACTGGTACATGTTTACTCGTCGAAGCAAGTCTCCACAAAGTAGAAGCAGACGAGATAGGGGCAGGCAGATACCTTCAGCCATCTTGTAGTGCGTGACTCAACCGCTCATCGCACCTCGGCTCACTGCTCAATGACCAAGCGGGAGATTAGGCTCTCTCTGCTCTATCCTATTTTCTTAGCCAAGTGCAGTTGCGTTAAGTAGCACGCCCCCCCTTTCTACTCTACCTTGACTATTGAATTGAATTCAAGCTTTAATTGCCTTGCTTCATTCTCGCCATATTGAGATTCTATGGAAGAAATGAAACGTTACCCGCCTACTTATACTTCTTATAGCAAGCATCCTCTTAGCCAAGAAGTCCCAGAAGTGAAGCCCCTTTCAAGCTTTAGTCTTCCTCAAGTGCTCCCACTAACTAAGCATGCCAAAGTTCTCCTAGCGTGCATTTCCTGCATCATTGGCTTAGTGACCGTTACTTACTGCTTTTGGGGAGTCAGGATCGGACCCTTTCACTTTCAAGTCAAGTTAATGCAGAGGCTTTATACCATTTTCCCTTGATTTGACCTGAGCGGGACTTACTTACTTATGTATGTCTGTATACCTTTTTTCTATCAGATCGAAGATTCTTTGATGGATTTCGGCCTGTGATCCTCTCGTCCCGGCCAACCAAGAAAAGCTCCTGCCAGGCCAAACCGAACTCACATTATTTGGAGTGGAGGCATTGCTATTCTTACTCCTCTTTTACCTACTAGGCCAGTCGACCAAAGACAGTGTTATATGGGTTGGGAAAGTCTTTAGTCCATTGGTAGCAGAACAAAAGCGAGCGTAGACTCTTGTTTTGTATTTAGCCTCCTTCCTAATGTATGTACCGAAGCAGTCCCTTTGACCATTCCAACGCTTGTTCGGCCTTTCTTTCTAGAACAGGGAGGGGATTGATCCTAGCTATACTCTCCTCTCCGCTTTTCATTTCTTTCGTTTCGTACTGTAGCAGTAGCCTTGTTGTGGACCGCCCTACTTAATTTACCCTTTTCCTTTTTCTTTACTAACTATTTGATCAAAAGAAATGATGAATCCAGACCATCAAGGGTACGAGCGAATACGCTAGAGATATTAAATAGTTAACCTAGCGCTATTAGTTGATAAGACGAGCGAAGCGGTACTCGCCTAGGGATTTAGAGGGTCTTTATTTAGCGGAACCTCCACCAGGCGGAAAAGAACCCATCCGGAACAGCGATAGCGATGACAACTTCTGGTACGGTTCCTACGATTCTATAATACGAATAGGAATAGGCCCACGAATACGAAACATACGCAATCCTACGCAAGGTAAATCCATCTTCTTCCTGACTCGGCAAAGGGGAAAGGGATATGTCACACCCTAAAAATCCTAAATATATAAATTGTTGTTTAATTGGAATTATTAGAAATGATTTTAAAAGCCTAGCAGAAAAGATCTATTTTGAAATAATAAATTCCAATATAAAATTGGGCCAGATAAAATTTTATTAAATACTTTGCTTAATTCTATAATTCCTAGATTTTTCTGGGATTTATTTGAGTTAAGGAAGTATTTTTAATAAATGAAATTGCATTTCAGGAATAATTTAAATTGAAAAAGTTAAAAATTTCTCTTTTGGCTTTGGACCGAAAGTCGGCCCAAAACTCTCTCTCTCTCCCTCGGCCCAGTTGGCCCAGTCGGCCCAGTCAGCCAGCCGCCGCTCGTGCGCGCGCCCTCAGTCACTGACAGGTGGGTCCCGCCTGTCGGACTCGTCGTCTTCGTCGCGCCGTCGCCCGGCCGAACCCTAGCCGAGCCGCGCCGCCGCCACCCTTCCAAATTTGGCCGCGTCTTTCCATCTCCGGTCGAATCAATAGGGGGGAAATGATCTTCGGGATCTCCTCTACCTTTTCCCTTTTGGAATCTATTGCTAATTCGGTTTGGAAATCGCCGGATTCGAGCTCGAATTGGATTCGGTTTTTCTTCTCCGAACCCTAACTTTCCTTCGCCGCCGCCGGTCGCCGTGGGCCTTCGCCGCCGCCTCTTAGCCCCTATATAAGGACCCCCGGTGTCTCCGCTACCCGCCGCAACCCTCGCCTTCGTCTCTCGTCGCCGGTAGAGCCCTAGCGCCGTGCAGCCGTTCGCCGCCGTCGCCGTCGCTTGTCCAGCCGTGCGCCGCCGTTGCTCCGGTCGTCGTCGTCGCTCGGGGAGGTCACCGCTGTGGTCGCCAAGTTGTCGCCGTCCTCGTCCCGTCCTCCGTTTTCACCGAGGATCGCCGGAAGACCGCCGTCGTCGTCAAGCCGAAGGTCTCCGCCGTTTCGACCTCGTCGCCGTCGCCGTCCGTTGATCTTCCGCCGCCGTTTTGGTCACCGGTGAGTTCGCCGCGATGCCCGCAACCCGTAGGTGCCCTCCGTTTGCGCCGCCTCGTCGTGGTTCGCCGGCGAGCTTGCGCCGCCCAAGCCGTTGCCGGTGATGACGTCACCGCTGACGTCATCGTCGCCGTTTCCCGTGAACCGCCGTAGACCGCTTCGATCTTGGCCGTTCGTTCGGGTTGGAATAGATCTCGGCCGCTCGTTTTCGTAGACCGCCGCCGTGCACCCGGTCCACCGTGAACCCGAGCTCATTGACGCAATAATCCCCTTTTTCTTTTCAAAAATAATTCATTATTGCGTCATAATTCAATTAAAATCTATATAAATGATTTAATCCGATTTAATCTTTGAAAATTCATAACTAATTCATCTTAGCTCGGATTTAGTTGGTTCAAGTCTCTAATTTTTTCTAAAATTGAGATCTACATGTTAAAAATATCCACATGTACTGTTCATGCTTGTTTATGTGCTGTTTTGGTGATTTTGCTCTTTTCTGTTTAGATTCCGTCGTTCCCGGAGAGTCCGTTTTTGCAGGAGAAGAATTTGAAGAGTTCCAAGGTCAGTAAGGCAAGTCACACAGATCCCAACAATCCTTTGAGCATGTTGATCCTATTTAAAGCTATTGTTTCTATTCAACTATTGCATTTATTTTTTAATGTCATTGGGTGGAATTAACCTATTGTTTGTTATAGCCCTTTCGTTCTTGATTACTTTATTCCTTGATACCTTGGGTTATTGTAACTTGACTAGTTGAGCTTTATATATTGGTTCAGCTAGATATTAGATATAATTGCTTAGCCATGCTTAGAAACCTTAGCACATCATTGGGATAACTTATGAATCACTATTATTTAATGATGGCTTAATAATAGCTCACGATGGTCAATCGTGATTGGTTTACTAATTAATTTGCCAACTAAAACTTGATAATGGTGGGTTGTGAGTACATGGTTTTGATGGTCGTGCTCATGACAATTAAGGACCGGTTCACGATTTTCGGCTGTGAAACATTTACCGTGCCAACCATAAGCCAGCGTGGGCAACGGCTTTACTTTCTGTATAGTATGGTTCCTAGTAGAGCACCAGACTGTGAAGTGGCGGAGATAAGCCCACGGGGGTCGCTGAGGAGTCCATGCCTTGTTTATAAGGGGGTGACTATGATCCGGGAACGGTGCACTGCTTTGAATTGTGTTATATAGAGGGTATTGTCACAATCTCTATTCGGGTACTTGTTAAGTATCGCGACGCATGGTTGACATGATGTTGAGGTTGTGTCTTGTGGGTACAGTGGTACACCTCTGGCCAAAGTAAAACTATTCGAATAGCCGTGCCCGCGGTAATGGGCGGGTCTAACAATGTCTTTCGTGATTAGTTTCACACTTCTCACCATAATAAATGATGCTATAAATGGTAATAATTTGATTAGCTCCTGGTTTGGAATGGTTAATTCCTGGTTTGGAGGTAGAACTGTGCAGCCGGGATTGGTTGTTCAGAATGGTTGGGCCTATGCAACAGGGTATGTTGTATAGTGTTGGATTGATACTGTTTAATTAATACTTTATTGTTTTATTAAATTCTGAAATATTCATTAAATGCTATTTATGCAAAGAAGCCTATATTATGCCATTTTTTGTTATCCTGTGCACTTGCATATTTGTTGCGTGGCTTGCTGAGTATGTCATATACTCACCTTGCAATCATTCATCAGAGGAGGAGTTCTACAGTGATGCTGATGGTGTTGAGGATTAGGCGTAGCCTTGGTCAAGCTGCCTGTGGAGTGGAGTCGCCTGCGCTGTTTATTTTTATTTTCCGCTGCTTAGATCTTTATTGATTGAGAGGAACTATCTACCTCTGTAATGACATTTTATTCACTTATTAATTAGAGTAATAATTGTACTCTATTATCAATTTGTTATTGTGTGCCTCGGCTGATTCCTGGACGAGGGTTTACACACATGTAAGCGTTTGGAATTTTGGATAGAAATTCCGGGCGTGACAGGATAATTCGGATACAGTGGTAAGAAAACCAAGTCCTTACTTAAGTTAAAGATCTTGTGTGAAGAAGCTCTCATTCTCTAATAGAAGGCTTTTATTGTCTTAGAAGATTCAGATAGGCTGATAGCTGGGCTATTAGGTATTGCATGATTGATATAACCCTGGCATTTATCATTAAAGTCCACATCTTGGCTTGGAGGATGTACCGGTAGGCTCTTGTCATTTGTCATTTGCCAATACTGGACATTTGGTGAAGGCCGGATGGGGATAGCGCTCACCTGATACTTGGACTCGAAGGGGAGCAGGTCGTGTCTCAATATCTTCAGTAGAGTCATTCTATGAATATGTCTATAATTATAAATTTGGAAATCCGTGTATCAATTGTCCCTGGATCCCCAATAGATTGACCCGCAATAACACCTACAGCTTCCCCCAATTCGACCAGATCGCCATGAGTGGAACTCCGACCATAACATAATTGACAGATCCAAGATGTGCTCCGGCAAGTAAAGGGGGTTCTAATATATATTGGTTGTGCTCGAAAGGCGGTTATGAATCGATTGACTAACCCAATTCCAATATCTTGATTTCGAGTGGCAATGCATTGTGAACCGATATATATATCGTTTGCTAATACACGACCAATTAATGTTTGTACAAAAAGTTTTTCCGTCATCCCATTTTGAGGACTCACAGAAATAGCTTGGATAGTACCACAATCTCTTCTACGCACAATAATATGTTGAACTACTTCAACAAGTCTACGTGTAAGATATCCAGCATCCGCCGTTCGTACAGCAGTATCTACTACAACCCCTTTGCGGGCTCCGTAGCAGGAAATTATATATTCTGTCAAAGAAAGTCCCTCGCGTAAATTGCTTTGAATAGGTAAATCAATCATTTGTCTTTGAGGATCCACCATTAATCCTCGCATACCTACTAGTTGGTGTACCTGAGATGCATTTCCTCTAGCTCCTGAAAAAGACATTAGATAGACTGGATTAGAAGGATCTGTTATCCGAAAATTCGAATTCATTTCTTGTTTCAAATATTCACTTGTAGCATACCAGATTTCAACGGATTGGCGTAATTTTTCTACCGCGTGTACAGCCCCATAATAATAGTGTTTTTCCAAAATAAAACTCTGTTGTTCTGCATCTTGGACTAAAAGATCCTCGATTCCTAATGAAATCGATGTAGTAGTGGCTTGATGGAAACCCAGCGTTTTTATTTGATCCAGTATATGGGATGTATATCCCATTCCGAAATGATCTATTAATCTGCTAATAAGTCGTTTCATAGCAGTTCCATCTATCTCTTTATTATGAAAGACCAGATTGGCCCGTTCCGCCATAAATAAGTACCCCTTTTTCAGCTGAGTATAATTCGACAATTGCTGAGTAGGATTTGACAATGGGCCTGAGTCAGTGATTCGAAAACTTAGTTAACTTCCTTTCCTCAATCTCAATCTGGATTCGTGCGGCAAAAATGATGATACTAGCGAAATCGGAATGCCCCTCGAAAGGGGCATCCCCGAATCTAACTTCCTTGTTTAGATAGTGTATGAATAGGCCTGACTAAATCCTTGTATGGCTTCCTCTATTTCTCTATAAAAAGAAATATGACCAAGAGTGGTGCGAATGTATATAGAACGGATTTCCTTTTTTCTATTTCCCACTACTAGATAGTGGGCATAAATCTCACGATAAGTCCCCAAAGATTCATATTGAACTTCAATCGGAACTTCTCTTAACCCAATGACGCGTTGGTCTAGTTTCCATCGGAGCCACAAGGGACTGTCTAAACAGATTTGTTTCTGCCTATAAGCTCCCAGTGCATCATAGGAACTAGAAAAAAGAGATTCTTTATCTTTCGTATACTTAGGATTATTATTATTGTAATTTACTTTTTGGTTTGGATAGTTTCCGCAACTATTATATCTATTTGCACAAATACCTCGACGGTTTCCAATCGTTAATACATAAAGTCCGATAAGCATGTCTTGGGTTGGTACGCAAATAGGATCTCCAATAGCGGGAGATAGGAGATTCATATGAGAAAACATAAGTAAACGAGCTTCCGTCTTAGCTTCCAAGGATAAAGGTAGATGAACAGCCATTTGATCCCCATCAAAGTCCGCATTGAAACCTTTACACACCAATGGGTGTAAACAAATAGTATGCCCCTCTACTAAAGTGGGTTGGAAAGCCTGTATTCCCAATCTATGCAGGGTAGGTGCTCTATTCAACAGTACAGGATGTCCCCTCATAACTTCTTGAAGTATTTCCCATACAATGGGTTCCTTTTCCCAAATTTTCCTTTTAGCAATCCTAACATTAGAAGTAGCACGTTTCGTGATTAAATCACGAATTACAAATAGCTGAAAAAGCTTTATTGCTATCTCTAGAGGTAACCCATATTGATGTAATGAAAGTGAAGGACCCACAACAATGACATAACGCCCCGAGTAATCGACCCGTTTCCCAAGCAGAGCTTCGCGAAACCTCCCCTCTTTACCTTCAATTACATCTGAAAGTGATTTGTATACTTTATTGTGACCATCCCTTGTTGGTTGCCCGCGGGTCCCACTATCAAGAAGTGTATCCACGGCTTCTTGTACCAATTTTTCCTGGGACATTACTAAATCTGCTGGCGCTAATTCACTTTTTAATAGATAGGCAAGATTGTTGTTCCGATGGATAACTCTCTTATAAAGTTCATTAATATCCGAAGTCACTACTTTATCCCCAGACCTATAAACAATGGGTCTTAATTCGGGAGGAAGAACTGGTAATAAGCACAAAACCATCCATTCTGGTTCTACATTTGTTTGAATAAAATGTTTCGCCAATTGCATGCGTCTAATCAAAAAAACTTTTCTTATTCGTCTTTTTCTATCTTCCCATTCATCTCCACTATACCCCTCGTCTTCTAATTCCTTCCATTCGATCGAGGAATTCTCGTAAATAATTCGCAAATCCAAATCTGCTAATTGTTCTCTAATAGCACCTACTCCTGTCGCAATTTCCTTATTTCGAAATGTTGTAAAGCCTGGGGTAGGAAAAAAAGGGGAAATGCTATGGTTACAGGATGAAATTTCATCCTCGAATAAACCTCGTCATCGTAAGAAAGTTGGTTTTTTAGCACTGGGCCTAGCAAAAGAGAAATCGCGTATACTATGCCCTCCAATTTCTTAAGGGGTTTATCTAAAAGATTCGCGATATAACTAGGAAGACCTTTCAAATACCACACATGAGTCACGGGACATGCGAGTTTGATGTATCCCATTTGATATCTTCGTATCCGAGAATCAACAAATTCTACTCCGTATTTTTGGCAAAATCTTTCGTCTTCGTTTTCAGCTCCGCTCGCTCGAGAATTTCCACAAGCACAAATTCTGCTTTTTATGGGTCCAAAGATTCTTTCGCAAAACAATCCATCTTTTTCTGGTTTATCGGTTTTATAATGAAAAGTAGAGGGCCTTGTGACTTCGCCAACGACTTACCCATTAGGTAGTGTTTTGTTAGCCCAAGCCTTTATTTGTTGAGGGGAAACGAGTCCAATTTGAAGTTGTTGATGTTTATATTGGTCAATCATAAAATAGAAATAAGAAAAGAATTTATATTTATTCCGATCAAACTTCTTTCCTATTAACCTGGAAGTTCTTCTGAGATACAAGGAAATGATTCAGTTCTAGAGCCAAAGATCGTAGTTCTCGAACAAGCACTCGAAAAGATTATGGAGGATCCTCGTGATTAGGTACTCGTTTTCCCCAGATCGTAGCGTTAAGTATTTCTTGGCGAGCTATAAGATGATCAGATTTATAAGTAAGTATCTCTTGTAAAATATGAGCAACACCAAATCCTTCTAAAGCCCAAACTTCCATTTCTCCTATTCGTTGTCCCCCTTGCTTGGCTCTTCCTCTAACGGGTTGTTGTGTAACAAGTGAATAGGGCCCAATAGAGCGTCCGTGGATTTTCTCATCAACTTGATGAATTAATTTTAAGATATAGGACTTCCCTATTAGAACAGGCTGTTCGAAGGGGTCTCCTGTTCTTCCATCAAATATTCTGCTTTTTCCCGGGTACTCGGGTTCAAATACCCACGGATTTTTTGTTTGTTTACTGGCTTCATATAATTCTGAAAACACAAGTTTTCTTGAAGCCTCTTGCTCATATCTCTCATCAAAGGGTGCTATTCTATAATGTTTCTTTAGCAGATCCCCTGCTAATCCGAGCGAGCTTTCAGATATTTGCCCCACATTCATTCGGGAGGGTACTCCTAAGGGATTGAAAACCATATCAACAGGCGTTCCATCTTGCAAATAGGGCATATCTTACCTAGGCAAAATTTTGGAAACGATCCCCTTATTCCCGTGTCTTCCAGCTACTTTATCCCTAACTTTGATTTCGCGTTTTTGTAAAATATATACATGAACCATTATGCGGAGGGGATCCCTCTGGATCCATTTCACATCGATAACGCGTCCTCTTCCACCTATCGGTAGTTTGAGAGAAGTTTCTTTTGAAGTGGATACCTCAAGACCAAATATGGCCCGTAATAATCCAGCTTCCGCGATATAGGACGATTCGCTCGCTATCTGAGGCGTTAATTTACCTACTAAAATATCGCCTGTTTCTACCCAGGACCCCAACTTCACAACTCCATTTCTTTCCAAATTGCGGAGTAAATGTTCTTCTAGATGTGGTATTTCTTTAGTGATTTTTTCAGCGGAGCCTTGGCTTGTCGTATCCGTCTGAATTTCATATTTTCGGATGTGAAAAGAAGTATAAATATCCTCATATACCAAACGTTCGCTAATTAATACTGCGTCTTCAAAATTGTAACCTTCCCATGGCATATAAGCTACTAATACGTTTTTTCCTAAAGCAAGTTCCCCACCAACCGTAGCAGCCCCCTCCGCTAAAATTTGTCCTTTTTTAATGGATTTACCCCGCGGAACCCGAGGTCTTTGGTGCATACAAGTATTTTTGTTAGAGCGCCGATGGGTAACTAAAGGAATACTTATAGTCTTCCCACTACTTGATAAAAGGATCTTGTGACTATTAGTAGAAATGATCTTTCCCTCGCGTTCGGCTATAACAGAAACCCTCGAATCTAGAGCTGTTTGGCGTTCCAATCCAGTTCCAACAATGCACTTCTCGGACCGAGAAAGCGGAACTGCTTGGCGCTGCATATTAGAACTCATTAAAGCTCGATTCGCATCATTATGCTCAATAAAAGGAATGAGAGAACCCCCAATAGAAAAATATTGGAAAGGAAAAATACTTCTAACATGAATCTGTTCCCATGCAATAGTCAGGAATTCTTGACGGTATCTAGCTGGAACAACCTGTTCTTCTTGAATACCCCGATTCAAGGACAAAGAATTTCCTGCTGCTATCATATAATACTCATCTCTATTTGGTGATAAATAAACCACCTGTCTCTCTTTTTTTCTTTGCTTTCTCAGATATTTCATAAAATGGACTCTCTACGGATCCCCACCAATGATCAATTCTCGCATGAATAGCTAAAGATCCAGTAAGTCCAACGTTGATTCCTTCGGACGTGTCAATTGGACAAATACGCCCATAGTGACTCGGATGGATATCTCGGCTCCGAAAACTTGCAGTTCTCCCCGTCAATCCTCCAGGACCCAAACAACTCACTTTTCGCCCATGAACCGTTTGTGTCAATGGATTGGTTTGATCAAAAACTTGAGATAAGGATATGTACCAAAGAAGGTCTCGTAAGTAGTTATTAATAAAATCGAGGTTGAAGTTGGAGTTACCAAAGTTTGTGGAGTCGGTTTTGATTGACGTATGAATACTCTACGGATAGTTTTTTGAACCGCATGTTGTAAACGACCAAGAGCCAGTCCGAATTGATCTTGTAACAGATCCGCAACCGAACGAATACGTTTATTTTTCAAGTGATTCATATCGTCATCGTCAAGTATTCCCGTTTCAAATTTCATTCCAATCAAATGATCTGTAGCGGCCAATACATCTCGCGGTAACAAGAAGGTGCTGTTCTGAGGTATATCAAGATTCAGTCTTCGATTCATATTTCGTCGACCAATCCTTCCTAATTCACATTTTTGTTGAAAAAATTTCTTTTGTAATTCCTCACATAAGGATTCCGAAAATACCAGGTCCCCACCTACACAAGCAAATTGTTGATAAAACTCCAAAATAGCTTTTTCTTTTGACTCAATCCTCTTCTTCTCCTTAGCATTAGGGAAAGACAAGAAAATTTCAGGGTAGGAAACATTATCTAGAATTTCTTTTAGATTTGAACCCATAGCTGATGATAGAACTAGAATAGATATCTTTTGTTTTCTACTCACGCGAGCCCATATACTTTCTTTTTTATCAATTGCTAATTCCGATCTTCCTCCCCAATCTGATATTATAGTCCCGGTGTAGATAGAAATTCCTTTATGGTCTAATTCCGAGCGGTAGTAAATACCAGGACTTAGCAATATTTGATTGATCACAATTCGGTATATTCCATTTATTATAAAGGTTCCTAAGGAATTCATTATAGGAATGTTTCCAATAGAAATGGTTTGCTTTTGCACATCGAAACCAAAAATTAATCGCGCGGATACGTATAATTCAGAAGAATAGGTGAGTGATTCATACACAGCATCCCTTTCTTTTATCGAAGGTTCTAGCAATTGATATCCTTTCGCAAATAATTGAAATGAAATTCCGTGATCTGGATCTTTAATTGTTGGAAACTTCTCAAGTTCTTCTGCCAAGCCTTGATTAATGAACCTACAAAATCCCTCGAATTGGATCTGACTAAATCCGGGTATTGTGGACATTCCCTCATTTCCATTCCGGAGCATCTTAATCTTAAGTTTCCTGTTTATCGAAGAAAAATTCCATTATCAGCTCACTCTTCATCAATCCCTACAGATCGATCTAGCAATTATGGAATCTATATTCTGTTTACTAAATCACATGAAATTCTCGGGAACTCCACATACGTATTTCATATATGTATTTCATACATATGAATAGAGACAATTTCAACGAAAGTTCGAATTTGCCAGGGGTCCAAATGGAATGAAAATGGGTATATAAAAGACCAACGAAACGACGAGTGAGAAGGATAAGGGGGAGTAGTAGGAGGAGCTTTCATTGAAGTAGAGGTTTCATCGAGTGATGATGAGAGATAGAATGAGACAAAGCATAAAGGGGAGAGCGCTTAGACATTTCACTTTGAGTACGGGGAAGTCCGCAGGGAGGAATTCTTCCGGGCATATTACTGTTTTTCACCGAGGGGGTGGATCGAAGCGATTGCAGCGAAAAATTGACCTTAAACGAAGCACTTCATCTATTGGCATTGTGGAAAGGAGCGAATATGACCCTAATCGTTCTTCTCGGATCGCTCTAGTATGATGGATCGAAGGGGTGCTGCCCGGCCACCAGAGGAAATTCAAGACGATAGAAGAGTTCGCTCTGCCGCGTAAGATCCTCGAATCCACCACGACCAATATCTTTTGCCTTTTTTCGTTCTCTTCCCTGTCCTCTCCCTTGGCCCAGGGAGAGACTGCATCCCTTTCCTTCGTCAGCTCTTTAGGTTTCCCAAGGATAGTGGTAGCTGGGGCAAAGCCCGCTTTCTTCGCGGAGCGAATGAGAGAGAAGAAAATCGGAAAAAAGACGTTTTCTCTTTGCGAGATCCGAAAGTGGAGAACGCATTGCGTTCTCTGGGCACATAGGATCAAACGTAAAGCAGCGCTTTCTTGGCAGAGTTTGACGCGACAAAAAACTTTAGAACTTGTTGGAGCTGCTGAGCATAACGAATCGAAGCTGAAGGCGGATCAAGGTAGCTTGCTCCCAAGGCAAGTGCTTGCTTACGCTTTATGTAGTGGTCGGCCTTCCTACCTTCATGCCTCTAGAAGCTTCTTGGTTCCGGTAGAAGCTAGTCGCTTCGATAGCTTGCCCGCCAAGCCGCCTATAGGCGAAGGGCCGAAGGATGGAGCGTACAAAGTCGATCGTGCACCTGTCGTGTGACCCATTGGTCCTAAGCAATGTCTTTCGCGAAGCGACTCACCTAGAAACAGCTCTACTTTTAGGAGGCAAAAAAATGGAACTTCGATCTGATGCGGGTATCCAATCCCGCCGCTGGGATGTCCAGCGGATTCCGGGGCCTTGACAAATGGCCGTTCACCATTGTTGTTAGAAGAGCAAAAGGCCTGGGGCATAGCAGGATGAACCAATGTGAATGAGTGTAAACTTCGTTGCCTGAACACGATTGGTGCTGACCACACTAGGTGCTACCGTGGTAGCAAGAGAGGCCCGGCGGTGACAATTGAGAGGTTGTCACTGAGCATTCCATCTCACACGGGAAGAGAGGTCAAATGGCAAAGCAAAAGGCCATACGCCCGTGTGGCTCCTCGCGGAGTATAGCTCACATCCAAACATCTGATTGGGGAACGGGGCAACGCCCATGAAGCTCTGGCAAAGGGAAGGCCTGCCAGGCCGTATGCTCATGGGTGCAGGATTCTTTCAAAAAGCGCGGGCTGACTCGGAGACCTGAGACCTTGGCTTAGCTTCGAGCTTTCTCCGCCAGCGGCTTATGTAGTGGTCGGCCAATTAAAGCTCGCTAAGCTTCGCTTCCCCCCTTATGAAAAAAAGTAGTCGGCATTCTATAAGCAACTTGTCGAGTTTACAAAGCTTTGCTTCTTGTAGTTGGCCCTCCATGCCTCCCTTCATTTGCATGCCTCCTTCCAGCCCAGAATGCCTACTGACATTAAGCTAACCGCCAGAAGCGACACCCGAAGGGTGAGCTTCTGGCGCAGGAGGCCAAGCATTCTGCCAGACGCCCCGGGAGCCCCGTTTGTGTCGCGACCGAGAAAAATACATTTTCCCGAATGCTAGTGTATTAATCCCCGTCCCAGGAAAAGCCGGGGTACACCACACAAACATGATACAAAAGACACATCTTTATTATATTGATAATATTTACATTATTACAAAGGCACTTAAGGCCTGACAATCAAAAATAAACAGCAGCGGACTAGCGGGCCTACGGCTCCATCTTCACAGGCGCTCAACTGGGGTATAAGCCAGGACTCCACCTAAGACTTCTTCTCCAAAGCTTCTCTTACTGAAGGGGGGAAAGATTGAGCAAGAATGAGTACAACCACAGTACCCAGCAAGCCACACCGGCAGATGCATGACTAATGCAAGGGGGTACAAGGGGTAATAATATAGGGGTTAAGTTTTGCAAAAAACAGCATTTAAAAGACACTTAGTTGCCCAAAGCCATTTTATAAAGACGATCCTAGAGCTACACAGTGTTATTAATCAAGGCCGTGAACCCTCACGAACCTGCCTTAACCCAAGGCCTACGATGATTCAGACCGAACTGGCAACCCGACCCTGGGTCCCAGCTCGTCCCAAGCCAACCCAGGCCAACCATTCCACATTTTAGTTGTTAAGCAGGTTTTAAGAATTAAAACAATAACTTGGGTACATTGCTAGGCTTGCCCATAACCGAGGGCGCGGCTATTCGAATAGATTCTACTCTGATCAGAGGTGTATATCTTTACCCACAAGACATGTCTTCCTCACGTGTAACCACGTGCCACATACACGGCATACGGACGAAAGACATGACATAGTTTCCAACCCATCCTAGCCATAGACAAGAGTACCGACCCAACCCCGCCTACGGCCGGAACCTCCGGGACAGGCAGGCAGGATTGAGCCCCTAGCAGCAGGACACCAGCCCTGTGCCATGATATCTCGACTACCGGGCCGCAGCTCGTGTAGCCTTCATTTGTCCTAGAGATGTCCATCGACCCCCGACTTCGTCCATCTCCATCCGTGTACTTTTATTTATAACCAGATTGAGCCACAAACTAAGCCTTACCCACTAGACATGTAGAAGTACGGTAGTGCTTTGCAACAGAGGCCCGAGCTTAATCCTTATAGTACCCGAGGTACGACTAACAAAACCCAACCACGCACCTCGAGCCCAGCCTAAAACCATTTTGGGGGTTTTGAATAGAGGGGGAGGTGTGTGTCCAATTCCAACATAAGCCAACCATTCCATAGTATCCAAGTGATATGAGAATTCCCAAAGTCTAAAGTTATAAAACCACCTAATGTTGCCTAATTAATCAGCGAAGCATCTACCTAAATTCATGCTAGTGGAACCATGAATAGAGTACCCACTAGTTGGGGTTTTATTTTCCTAGGGTGAACAAGGTAATAATAACAATAGCAATAATAATAAGGTCATAACAAAGGTAAATAGGCATGGCTAAATAAAACAGTGATAACGCGGGAATTTAAATAAAGCGATAATGCAATAATTTAAATCAAAATAATTTTATAAACTGGGATTCAATATGTTCAAGGATGATGTGACTTGCCTTGCTCAGAGAGAACGGCCTTCCGAACCTTCGGCGACGACCGCGAACCACGCTTCGGGAACCTCCGGAACGACAGAAGCTACGCGAAGCACACAAGCAAAGCTACAAGCCTATAAAGAAGCAATAACAATACATAAAAAGAAAGCACAGGGTTCTTTAGGTTATAACAAACATTAGGAGACTTGAACGGGTCGATTCAGAGTTCGTATGACCAAGACATGGTCATCCGAAGTTTAATGTTGTTATATGGAGATTTGCGGATTATTGTAATTAGGTTTTGCAACTATAAAACATGTGTAAGCGCTAGCCTGGAAAAGACAGGAAGGCTGCGCCGTTGACATGCGGACCCCACATGTCAACCTAAGGGACCACGGTAGACCGAGTACACAGAGACAGTCCACGGGTCGACGGAAGCGGACCCCGTGTGTCAACCGAGGCGAGTGGCCGACAAACGGACTCCACTAGACACCACGCGGGCTGCACACGTGGAAACCACGTGGCTACCGAGCGTGCACACTAACACGGTCACCACACGCACAAGCGAACGACTACCGACACCGGTACACGGGTACCGGGGTCGACAACCGCACAACGGGCATGGGCGACACCGAAGGGACGAGGACGGGGCAGCGAGGGAGAGGGATCCTTACCACAACGCGACGAGGCGAGGGAACGACAACGACGAACGGGCGCGGCGGAGACGGACGGCGAGGGAACGACTTCGGCGGCGATCCTTGGACGAAGGCGAGACACGGCCGGCACAAGGCTTGACGACGCGGAGCCGAGGACGAAGACGACGACGGGGCTGCCACGGCTTACTTGACGGATGCGGACGACGGACGAGAACGGCTTGACGGAGGGACGAACGCCACGACGATGAGGACGATGACCGGGACCGGCGAGGAGGCAACGAGGGCAGCCGGCGGCAGCTGCACGGAGACGAGGACGGCGTGGAACACGCCGCTGCGAATC
Organism: Oryza meridionalis; assembly: GCA_000338895.3. Taxonomy (NCBI): domain Eukaryota; kingdom Viridiplantae; phylum Streptophyta; class Magnoliopsida; order Poales; family Poaceae; genus Oryza; species Oryza meridionalis. Next base: position 31,723,747 of record CM002527.2, read on the forward strand.
CGACAACGGAGGCGGCGCAGCGAGACGACGAGCCGGCGAGAGGGAACGACCGACCGGAGGAGTCGTCGACGAGGACGAGCGGAGACGACGATAACGAACACCGGCGGGGTTCGGATGGAGGGGAGGCGAGGCCGAGGGCGACCTTGCCGCTGCGATGCCGGAGGTGGAGACGGCGACGTCGGCCGGCGCACTGGCACGGCGGACGGGGCTGCCGGAGGAACTCCGGCGAGGCGGAGGGCGAGACCGACGCGGGCGACGGCGTTCCGGCGAAACCGAGGGCAGGCCGGGGTGGAGGGCGACGCGGCGACGTCGAGGGAGGATGGCGATGACGACAGCCGCTGCACCGGCAAGGCGGCACAGGCGGCTGGAGGCCGTACAGTGGCGGCAACGCCACTGTTTTGCCAGCGAGGACGCGTCTCCGGTGGTTTCCCCGCGAAACGGAGGGCTGACCGGGGGAGAGGAGGCGGCTGCGACGTCGACGGAGGAGATGGTGACGTCGGTCGGCATACCGGCGATGAACAGCAGCCGGCCGAAGACGGAACAGTGGCGGCAACGCCACTGTTGCCGGCGGGGATGCACTTCCGGAGGTCTCCGTGGGCAACAAAGGGCAGGCCGGCGAAGAGGAGGCGGCTGCGACGCTGGAGGAGGCGACGGCATGGCCGACTGGCGCTCGGGCAAGGCGGTAGGGGCGGCTGGAGGGTGGCCGGCACCGAGGAAAGAGAAGGGCTACGGCGGGGAGGGGTGATACAACCACGGGGAGGCTCGGGATGAGGCTAAAACGATAGAACGGAGGATGGGGATTCCATTTTGTAGGCGCGGGGAGGGAGCCGTCCACAGGAGGAGCGGGGAACGGTGGCGGAAAAGCCGGCCGGCGGCCATGGAAGGTGGCCGGGGGTGGCGCGGGCGTTCCCGACGATTGGGGGCACGAATCAAGGGAGAAATTAGGGGAAATTGAAGAGGAAGGAAAGGGGATTAATTCCCCCTAATCAATTTTGGAATTCCCGGTTTGAATCGCGTGGATTTAGGGGAGGAATCGACGCTAGGTTTCACGGGAGAGAGAAGAGAGAGAGGATGCCGGGCGGGAGGAAGGAGACGACCGGGTGGGTGGGACCCACCGGTCGGGCGCGCGCGTCGTCAGCGCACGCACGTGCGTGGCACGGGCGGGAGGGCGCCGCTCGGCTTGGGCCCGGAGGCGGCCCAGGAGGAGAGGAGGGAGAGGCAGCCCGGGAGGGAGAGGGAGGAGGAGGGAGCTGGGCCGAGGGGAAGGAGGGAGGGCAGCTCAAGAGAGAGAGAGGAAAGGAAAAGAGAGGGAGGAAGAGAGGACTTTGGCCGCGGGCCGAGAGAGAGAGAGAGGACTTTGGGCCAGACTTGGCCCAAAGGGAGGAGGGGGATTATTTTTAGCTTTTTCTTTTTAATAAACTTTGATCGTAGTTGTTGTTGCTTAATAAATATTTCCGGTGCTCTGAAAATTTAAGTAAAATTTGAGGGCTCTTTTTAGACCACGGAGAATTTAACAAAAATTCTCCGGACCACTTTCGAATTTTTCTCATACGTATTTTAGTGTTTGCCAATTTATTTTCAAATTTTAATTAATTCTATTATTCCTTTTAGAAAATGATTTTTATTTCGGGATGAATTTATCAGGACGTGACAGTTTGCCTTTACTAGAGTCTTGAGCTTTTCTTTCTTTTTTCATTATAGCTAAGTTTCAAAAGCAAAGGTGAACAGCCCCCTGTCCTTTAGATTTGCATAGTCAATGGCTTATAAGAAAAGTAAGGAAGGAGGCATGGAGATGGGAAGGCCGACCACTACACTACACGGAGAGATTTCTATACCAAGTCATGAGCGATAGCGAAGCCGCCTATAGGCGAAGGGACGAAAGCCCGTTAGACCTGATGGGAAAAAGTATGAAAAAAGTACGTTAAGGTTACAGACTCACTTATCCGTCTACAAAGGGAAAGGCGTCGGTATGTCAGCTGTGGATATAGACTAGGCTAAGGAACTGAGTCTTAAAGTATTTACCGAGACTACACTAAGGAAGAAGTCAGCGAAAGTGAGCTCGTATCTAAGAAAGCCGGTATCAGAAATGAAGCCCTTCCAAAATAAAAAGCAAAGAAGTCAAGGAACGAAGCAGCTTCTCTAATAACCCCGTTGAATAGGAGGGCGAAGGCTTTTTCGAACTTATCTATAGAGGGGGGCTTCGACCTTCTTAGGAAGAGCCGTACGAGGCTGCTCACGTACGGTTCGGGAGCCGAGCCACTGCACAAGGGCTTAGGTCAACACTTATATATTAGCCAGTCATCAATTGGAAGCGGGTAATATGGTGATAAATAGCGATTGCTCCAAACCTTCTAAAAGCAGCTTCTTGCGACCTGCCCAAAATGCTCATACATACCTTCGGTTCCAAGAGCTTGGACGCACAGTGAATAAAGGTCGGGTTGAAGGGGGCAGTCAGCTGGCAGCTTCTTGGCCACGCCCCCCTGCTTATAGACACAAGATATTGGATCTAAATTCAAAAGTAGGAAATAGCATACCATTAGCTGATATACGTATGGGAACATGGGTACATGATATTGAATGTCATCCAGGTCAAGGCGCAAAGCTGGCTCGGGCCGCAGGAACTTATGCTAAAATAATTAAGGAGCCAACCCCACAATGTCTTGTGCGGCTACCATCGGGTGTTGAAAAACTCATAGATTCCCGATGCCAAGCTACTATTGGTATAGTTTCCAATCCCAACCATGGTGCACGTAAGCTTAGAAAAGCAGGACAAAGCCGGTGGTCAGGCAGACGCCCCATTGTTCGTGGTGTTGCAATGAATCCGGTGGATCATCCTCATGGAGGAGGTGAGGGGCGCATGAAAGGAGATAGACCTTCGGTGTCACCTTGGGGGAAGCCCACCAAAGCAGGATTTCGGGCAGGAGTGGGGGTGGAGAAACGCATAATTTAGTTCATGCCACGACGATCTATATGTAAGGGAAGTTTTGTTGATGCTTTCCTGTTTAGAATAAAGAAGAACAGAGAAAGTCTGATGAGCAGGAAAAGTTGGTCACGTAGATCTTCTATTTCGCCGGAATTCGTTGATTGCTCCGTACTCATTTACAATGGAAAAACTCCTGTTCGTTGTAAGATCACTGAAGGAAAGGTTGGTCATAAATTTGGAGAGTTTGCTTTTACACGGAGACGAAGAACCTATCAAACAAATAGAGGAAAGGGCAGAAAGGGGAAAAAGTAAAGTCTAAGCGACATATTCGGTAATCCGAATCCCATATAGGTCTTTTCTTCATACTCGACCAGCCCTAGGTTGGGGATAATGATTTTTTCAAATCTTGTTGGGAGATGCTTCGCTCCGAGTCCGACTGGGACGGAATGGGCGACCCAGGCCCTTCAATGCCTCCCTCCGGATCCACTAACTCGGAAGAGCTATTCAAAGGTTTTCTGGCTAACTGTGAGGACACCTCTGCATCCCAGGAGCAAACCGCTCCCCCGAAAGCTGTGGTCAGTCAAGAGCGGCATCCGAATCCCGCTCCAATCCCTGGAGCGGCCGCGGAAGCAGAACAGAACCCTCCTTCTTTTTCTTGGGAGGGACGACCTCTCTCTCTTTGAAAGGAAAGTTCTCTACAAAAGGCCCGCGCCTGTCACGCCCAGATTCTGGACTGTCACGCCCAGAAATTCACTAGTAATTTCCGAACTAATTTGTGCATAAAACTCTCATCCAGGAATCAGCCGAGGTACACAAACTGACAATTTAATATACAAATCCATCAAAATAATAACGTTACATACTTACAAAAGAAAAGAAAACTACAGCGGAATTACGGTCTAGCGAAGCTCCGGCTCCACTCCCACAGGCAGCTCAACTGGGGTATAAGCCAAACGTCTTCTCCTTCGCAACTTTTCTTCAACTGAGGTTTGATTGATTATTGCAAGGTGAGCATATGACATACTCAACAAGCCACACAGCAAATATGCAAGTGCACAAGGATACCAAAGGATGGCATAATATAGGGCTCATTTGCAAAAGTAGCATTTAGCAAACATTTGAGAGTTATAAAATAGTAGAGTAATTAATCATCAATTTTAATCAACACTGAACAGCGCACCCATGCTGCTCAGGCCCAACCATCCTGAACAACCATACCCGGTTGTACAGATCTATCTCCATACCAGGAATGTACCATTCCAAACCAGGAGCTAATCAAATTATTACCAGTTATAGCATCATTTATTATGGTGAGAAGTGTGAGACTAATCACGAAAGACATTGTTAGACCCGCCCATAACCGCGGGCACGGCTATTCAAATAGTTTTACTCTGACCAGAGGTGTACCACTGTACCCACAAGACACAGCCCCACGACATGTCACCATGCGCCTCAATACCACCACGGTACCTCGGAAAGGAGCTGTGACAGTACCCCTCGCACAACACAATCCACCACAGCGCACCATTCCTGGATCATAATCACCCCCTTATAAAACAAGGCATGGACTCCCCAGCGACCCCCATGGGCTTATCTCCGCCACTTCTCAGTCTGGTGCTCCACAATGAACCATGCTATACAAAAGGTAAAGCCGTTGCCCATGCTGGCTTGTGGTTGGCACGGTTAATGTTTCACAACCGAAACTCGTGAACCAGTCATTAATTGTCATGAGTAGGACCATCAAAACCATGTGCTCACAACCCACCATTATCAAGTTTTAGTTGGCACATTAATTAATTCACAATCACGATTGACCATCGTGAGCTACAATTAAATATCCATCATTAAGTAATAGTGAAACATTAGTTATCCCAATCGTGTGCTAATGTTTCTAAGCATGACTAAGCAATTATATCTAATATATCTAGCTGAACCAATATATAAAGCTCAACTAGTCAAATTGTAACCCAAGGTAATCAAGAAATAAGGTAATCAATGCAAATTGGCCATAACAAAGGAATAGGTTCACACCACCCGGTGACATTCGAAAGTAAATGCACAGTTGAAATAAATAGGGAATTTAAATATAGGATCAACATGCTCAAAGGAATTGTGTTTGGGATCGGTGTGACTTGCCTTGCAATATTCGGTCTTCAATTAGTCTTCTTGAATACTTCTGGCGCACTCACGAACCTTCGAAACGACGGAAACGACAAGCTAACACGCAAAATGAGGAAAAAGACTAATAAAAACCAAATAAACAATACATATAAAATAAACAAACATGTAGATCATGATTTTAGATGATTTTAGAGACTTGAACGGCCTCATTCCGATTTCATATGAATTAGTTACGAATTTTACAAGATTTAATTCCAATTAAACCTATTAAAGAAAAGACTATTCCAAATTAATTAAATAATTTACAAATGATTTATAACTGAGATAAAAGATTAAAGCAACCTCCGGAAATAGATTAGATTATATTTGGTAGATGACATATATTAAAAAGAAATAATATGCCACTGAAAAGAGGGAACGGATTTATATAGCTGAGATTAATCTTGATCGAGTCGACCAAGATTGGATGGCTTAGATTGATCTGGCAAGCGGGCCTCACGAGATACCGACTCAACGAGTCAATTCTACGTGACACGGGATCACCCAAATGATCAACCGAAACCGGCGAACGGAACCGACGGCTCTGAACTAAAGGACGACTCAACACGGACGAACGAACGAAGCACGGGGAACACCTCATTCGAACGAACGAGCGAACGACTCAACAACGGCTGCGACTAAACCGGTGGGCTAGAAACGATTCACGGTAAAGCCCCGATACGACAAACGATAGACCGGTAGGAATTTAGGGATGCACCTACGGCTAGACAACTTGGCTACCGAGCAACGGCTAAAGCGGCGGCTGGGTTAAAGCGGCACATAGTTGCGACACGGCGGCACTAGGGCGACTTGGCTCGGCTAGGCAGCGGCGACTCGGCAGAGACACGCGGCTAGGGTTAGGATGACGGCACAGCGACGGCTAGGCGGCTAGCGCAGCGGTGACGCTAGGGCAGCAGCTAAGCGTGGCACGGCGGCAGCTACTCGACGACAAAAACGAGAGATTAAAAACTAAACCGAGGGAACACGGATAGAAGTCTCACCGAACCAAAATGATCGGAGAGGGAGAGATGACGATGGCTACCCGGCGGCAACACACGGAGACGACTACTACGCTAGACAGACAGCGGATTAGGTTAGATCGGATTAAGGCCCTAGGGAAAACCTCACAGGTGAACGGCATAGGAGCGGCGGTTGCCGGCGAACCACGGCACAATAATGCAAACGGAGGGCACCGGGAGGTAGAGAAGGCGACGGCGATTCTTACCAACACTTACGCAACGACGGACAGCGACGGAAGATGGCCGACGACGAGCTTCGAAGGGCGGCGAGGTACTGTCCATGGCGGCGACGATTTTCCGGTGACAACACATGAAGATGATGACGACACTAGGGCCAAATTAGATTAGATTGGATCAAGACCCTATGGATAAATTACACCGGTGAACGACATCGGAGAGAGGAAAGCTCACTGAGGGGTGGCGCGACGATGGAAGATGATGGCAGACGGCCGGCAGCGAGGTAGAGGCAGCGACGGGGTCGGGTCAGCGATCTTCGGCGAAGAAAAACCGATGGCCGGGCTTCACCTTGCTCCTGCGAACCCAATGGAGTCGACGGCGACCGAGGGCGACGACGGACGACGACGTACGGCGCGACTGAAGATGGAACAGATCGGCTTCACGGTGACGACGGTGCTCCGATGGCTTGCGTCTTTGCGGAGGTGGCTGCCGGGCTTCTCCTCACTGCTGCGATGCTGACAGTGGATACGGCGAGGTCCGGCGACCACGGAGTCGACGGCAAAGCTTCGCCGGAGATCAAAACATGGCAACGGTTCGGCCTTCACGGTGACGGCGACTTCCGGCGGGGTTCGGTGCAAAAGAACGGGTGGCCGGGGTAGAGCTCTTCACTGCAAAGCCGAGGGAGGTGGCGGCGCTGACCGGCGACGGCGAATGGCGACTGGAGCGGCGGCCGGAAGTGGAGAGAGAGGGAGAGCGCGGGGAGAGCGTTTCCGGCGACGGCGGAAGACGGGACTTGAGGGGATGAGTAGAGGACGACTAGGGGGTCCTTTATATAGGCACGGGAGCTCGGGATCGAGCCCACAACGACGGGAAAAACTCGGGAAAGTTTAGATCTTCGCCGGAAAAAGGAAAGGTTGAACCGCGAAAATTGGAAAGGATTTCCATATAAACTTTTGGGGATTTCTTGGGGAAAAGGAAGAGGAGATTGAGAGGATTCCATTCCCGCAACCAATTTGGAAAGAAGAGCAACGGAGAAGTTGGATTTTGGAAGGGGATCAGCGGCAACAGGCACGGCGCGGCTCAGCTCTGGCTCTGTCCAGAGCTGGAAGAAGGAGCACTGTAGCGCAAGGGAGGTATACTAGACTTTTCTGCCGGCTGAGAGGAAGGGAGGGAATGGGCTGAATTCGGCCCAAGATTAGGAAGGATGATTTTATTGCTTTTCCAAATAAATTTACCAATGAGATGATCTTTCAATTGTTAAAAATACTTCCAATGCTCAAATAATTCCAAGAAAAATCTTGAACATACTTGGACACTCAAAGTATTTAATATAATAATATCCAGATCATTTAATGATTAATTTATTATTTAAATAATTGCTAAACTGTTCTTTGTATTATTAACATTAGGAATTGAGCTCCGAAAATTCCGAGAAAATTTCAGAGAGTATAATTAATCATGGAGAATTTAATACAAATTAAATCCATCCATGCTTTAAATTAAGGAAATTTTATTTCCCACATTTAACTTCACTTGTAAATTAATGAACAGTTAATATAAATTCGATTAATAATTTATTAAATAATTTATAAATCCTGAAACGGAAATTCAGGCTGTGACATGGACACATTGCGTGATATTACTCTGAAGAATGGAGAGGAGCTCCGTGAAGAAGACTATCGCACCATGCTTGATTTCATGTTGAGCCGACTCCAGTCCAACGTCAATCCCCTGGCGCTGAAGGAGCTCCTGAACAGACTCCAAAACGGTCGGGCACGATCTCAAACTTCTAGGGCAGCAAGGAGATTCCTCGACGAGGACTAGTGAGGCTATAGTACTGACTATGAATAGGACTACAAAGGTTCAAAGACAGGATGTATTCGACCCTTGGATGTGATCAGCAAGAGAAAGATGGAATTCCTTTGGTATAAGGAAGGAAATCAAACGCGTTGTTTGAGAAGGGGTAACTAGAGAAAAAATCCAAATAGGCTCTCCCTGGACTCTACGTAGGACTTCTTTCTAAGCCTCATATAATTTAAATTTCTCTAACATTCCATGTTTCCGAAACGGATCCTATAAAATATTTCACTTTTTCTATGATCATCTCTATTTTAGGTATTCAGGGAATCCTCCTTAATAGATGAAATATTCTTATTATGTCAATGCCAATTGAATCAATGTTATTAGCTGTCAATTTGAACTTTTTGGTATTTTCTGTTTCTTTGGATGATATGATGGGTCAATCATTTGCTTCATTAGTTCCAACAGTGGCAGCTGCGGAATCTGCTATTGGATTAGCCATTTTCGTTATTACATTTCGAGTCCGAGGGACTATTGCTGTCGAATTTATAAATTGCATTCAAGGTTAAACATAACTAGAAGGGAGTTACCAAATACAAAGTTCTGTTTTCCTTTCGTTCTCTTCTTTCTTTTTGATTTTTGTTTGTTGCGAGCAAAAATAAGCTCTATAGGCAGGAATTGTTTGCAGACTAGTTCTCATTCTTTCCTTTTTGCTAATCCATCCGTCCGTCCTCTTTCCATTAGAGCGATTGAAAGCAAGTGAGAACCTTTATAGCCAGTGAGCTAGTAAGAATCCGCTTTCGAGACATCATAAGAAAAGGCGGCTAGGGAAGGGGTGCCATGTCTTAGAGGTTCCAAGCAATCCTCTTCCCTTCAACTCGTACTGAAGGCTATGTCCCAGTAAGCATTTCCTCTGTTTCCTTGTTTGCCACCTTCACATGCAAGGAGCAAGCAATCGTACCTCCACCTATCTGCGAGATCGACTCTATTCAGCTGCTCCATTCTTGGCTCCCTTGCGTTGGTATTGAAGTCCAAGAAGCTTAGTGAAGGCCTTCTGCTGCCTAGGTGTAGTCGTTGATCTTCTAAATGCATGAGACTGCGCTGATCAGTTCGAATTATGAATTCAGAATGCTGCAAGTACGGGCACCATTGCTCTACATAAGGATGGCGAGGCATTCCTTCTCGTACGTTGAGAGACCACGAAAGGGCCGAGAGGTTTGCTCATAAAGGCAATGGGGCGGCTTGCTGCTCCTCCTCCCACTGGGATTCCCAAGCTTTGTTAGCAGGAACCCTGATGCCACCTCGACTGCTAATCCACTTCGTCCAGTCATCTACTATTTTCTGCCACTCAAATCCTGATGGATTGAAGAGGAATGGAGCAAATAGCCAAGTGATAACCAAGAACCACATTGATGATGTCAGAAGTATATAGGCAGTCGAATCCGTAGCAACATCACCATACAACTGATAGACTACTAGCAGTAACATCAGCTCAAGTCCTTTCACAAAATGGCTTCTGGAGTACATTCTGTAATTCTCAGCAAACCTTACATGGCAAACAACAAAACCTCTGCCAGTTGCTCTATATTTTGCACCACCATGGAGAATTGTGCAGCCAAAATAATGTGACTTGGTCCCAAGGTAGAAAGTGAAGAACACTGAACAGAGCTGAAGCTGCATGATTATGAAATCCCCCAGGGCGCTTCTAAAACCTCTTTCTAGTCCAATCCCCATAAACATTGGCAAGGCCATCAAAAGACCTAGCTGCACAATAGACTGAGATCCCATAGCCGCTTGAAGTGCACGATTCCCTCTCATCCGTGCTTGCTTCATAATTGCAAACTCAAGTCCACTTAATGCTAAGTAAAGTCTTCCGTACAAGAAAACATACACTATTATGACAACCATCTGCACAACATTAAGACAAGAACATGATAAAATATGCATGACGGCCAACTGTACAGTAACAAATATAATGCATGCTACTGCCCTATATACGTTACCATTGAGCTAATATAAAACCCAATAGTTGTAAAATAGCACGAAAGCATTCGGAAGAAGTCAAAGCAATGACCAAGCCTGTAGATATCTCTGCTGATTATGAGCTTTTCCTTCTTCAAATTATATAGCCAATATCCTCAAAGAGATAAATTTGATTAAGACCGACTTTCCCACTTGGATGTACTCATGATGGGTGACGTTTCCACGTCTTAGCGTTGAGTTGAAACCTGAAAACAATATTCAACTCCATGCCTTCAAGAGCATAAATGGGTAACAGCCAGAAATACATGAAGAATCACTTCTTTCGAGAATGTGCCTGAGCACGTGTTTCATTAAGAAGATACATGAAGAATCACATACCAGCAAAAATGTCTTCACTTAAATTTATACCACAGGAAGCCTTGCTAATGCCTCCTCTTGTAATGTTAAAAATCCTGTCGAACACATCAGGATGTCCATAGTGAAATCGTACCCTGCACAGAGAATGAAGTATGTCAGATACACAGCATTTAGACTACAAGTCTGATGCCTTCTGCCCTCTCAGACAGTACTGCCACACTTTATCCCGTCAACATGCTTAAACTTGAAAAGCTTCAATGCAGAAAAAGTTTCAAGCAATGTAGATTATTGATCTAATCTGTAACACCTTATTTACTTGTAATCTCAGACACATGTTCATGTGCATTTTCAAGGGCAAAAAGAATATCCTTAAAGGGTCATCTCGCAATCTTTTTCTAGGGGATAGTCACCACAGATGCTCAGCAGATACAACATCGTATTGCAACATATAAGACACTCAGTGTTTACAGTATGATAATAATGGATATTGTTTCATTCCAATATGACATAAGAAAATGATTCATACTTACTTTAATGGATTAGCTAGGACCCTCTGTCCTATTGTCACAAAGCTGGTCTCCCGGTTCGACATAAACCATGCAAGTGACGACACACTACAATCCAGCATTCTCAGAAATTAGTTGCTGATTTGGGAACTAAGTTTTCAACCTACCTTCCGGTAAATATGTGCTCACGCACTCCAAGAATCGTGGGTTGACGGACACCATGGTTTTCATTGAATTCTTCCAGCAAATTCCGCATTTTCAAAGCTTCCTCCAAATAGTTGTCCTGAAGATAATTCGTAAATACAACACATATTGCAACATATATCATGACCTGTACCATAACCACTCAATTCACCTGGTTCATATCAATAGTTTGGAGGGCTTCACCCTGGGTAAAAATGATCGCATGATTTTGGTTTTCAGGTTTCCCTTCACCCAATTTTGCTGGTCCTGGCAATTTTATACGGTATATTTCCTTCACAGGATACAAAGTGTAAGCGCTATTGAGGTTGACATCATAGGTTTGGAATGGTAAAGACTTCTACTTTGTGGGTATGCCTACCTGATCATGATTGTCGAGAGCTTTTACTAGAACTGAATAAAAGACCTTCTTCACCTTGTCACCATCCCTCTCTTCAACTTCATCAATGTATGCCACACGCAGACCGGGGTAACTGTAGTTTCAAATTTAAATTGGAATTGAAATTGAAATTACCTCAAAGCAATTCTCTTTTTTTGGGAGATTTAATTATAATTAAATGTTAACTACTGAAGTAAACATCAACTGAACTAGTCTCGTAAAATTGAACAAAAAACATCTTAGATCTTAGATATGTCGTATCTTGTAATTGGCAAAATGTTCCAATTCTTATTTATTTCTCGGAAGAAATGACTTACTTCACCATCAAGTTCAAGATATCTGTTGCACGCCGATCACCAGCTTGTTTCAGAATTCCGTATATCTGGCAAGTAGCAACATATGTAAATTTCATGTCTGCTACAGCCTCGAGTTGAGAGGACAAAGATCTTTGGCTTTTCTTCTCCTTCTCTGCTGGATCTGCAACTGCTTTATATCCTTCCAATATCTTGAAAGAAATACAGGGCACAGATCAGTAACTATTTTTGAAGGCACTAAAAATAATGCTCCACCTGGAATCTGAAGAAGCTTACCAGATTCAGAAGCCATGTCAAGGAACGCTTGAAGCTTCAAAGCTCTCCTATAGTACATCATGCCTCTAACTATTCACAGAAAAAAAAAACACATATAACAGGGAGTTAGCCAAATTATCCTTATTTGATAAGATAAGGTAGATGGTATGATCAAATTCACTCTTGCTCCGGCGGCTAAGTAAAGACTGAAGATGGTTGTGTCAAAGAGCACGGAAGCCAAGGAAGATCGAGCAAGATCCAGAGCGGCTACTTGAGCCATCCTTTTTTAAAAAAGGTATTCGGTAGGTTCGGAATCTTTATGCAAAACTGGTAGATCTTCGTATGCCTGAACGTTGTCTATGTTCGTGCCGAAGCCCCTAATAGATCCTATGTTGCCTTGTAGTTCTGCGAGTAATTTTTCTCATGGGGGGCGGGAGCCTAGAGAGAGTCCTTGGTCCGAGTGGATGAGGTGCTGGAAGATGAAGTGCTAGTGCTATATTTATCGGATTAGTCGGATTCTTATATGTATGGCTGCTCAAAAACTCTTATCTGGGGATTCGAAAGGAACGTCTTTCCTGGTACTTCAAAGTCGAATGCCACTGCTGCTACATACAGGAGAAGATAGATTTTTTTGCTAGAGGACGGATGTTCAACAAGGACGGGGTCATCGCAAAGAAAAAGAGCTAGAGGTGAGTGAGCCTACGACCACCAATTGCTTATCTCCTATTACCAATTGCAGCAGACTTGGACTAATGGAATTGCTTGAAGTGAAGACCAGTGAACAAAAGGCTTTACACAAAAAGAATTGTTGACCTCTTTCGAGATAAGGCCCGGAAGAAGCAGGGATTGAACCAAGGCTTGTTGACAGAGCAGATATCAAAAGCCTATGTTATCTCATTTTCAGGGACCGAGCAAGGGATGAGCGCCCTCTGATCTAACGACCAAACAAGCAACTGCCCCTGTTACTAGAAATATGAAGTGTGCTAGCACGCACTTCCTATTAACCAATTCACCAATTTTAAGATTTGTAAACAAAGATAATAGAAGCCGAAGTTGTCACGCCCAGAAATTCACTAGTAATTTCCGAACTAATTTGTGCATAAAATCCTCGTTCAGGAATCAGCCCAGGTACACAAACTGACAATTTAATATACAGATTCATCATAAAAATAACGTTACATACTTACAAAAGAAAAGAAAACAGCAGCGGAATTAACGATCTAGCGATGGCTTCAGCCCCACTCCCACAGGCAGCTCAACTGGGGTATAAGCCAAACGTCTTCTCCTTCTGGATCCTTTTTCTTCAACTGAGGTTTGATTGATTATTGCAAGGTGAGCATATGACATACTCAGCAAGCCACGCAGCAAATATGTAAGTGCACAAGGATACCAAAGAATGGCATAATATAGGGCTCATTTGCAAAAGCAGCATTTAGCAAACAATTTAGAATTGTAAAACAGTAAAGTAATTAATCATCGATTTTAATCAACACTGAACAGCACACCCATGCTGCTCAGGCCCAACCATCCTGAACAACCATACCCGGCTGTACAGATCTATCTCCAAACCAGGAGCTAAACAAATTATTACCAATTATAGCATCAATAAATATTGTGAGAGATGTGAGACTAATCACGAAAAACATTGCTCAACCCGCCCATAACCGCGGGCACGGCTATTCGAATAGTTTTACTCTGGCCAGAGGTGTACCACTGTACCCACAAGACACAGCCCCACAACATGTTGCCATGCGCCTCGATACCACCACGGTACCTCGGAAAGGAGCTGTGACAGTACCCCTCGCACAACACAATCCACCACAGTGCACCGTTCCCGGATCATAGTCACCCCCTTATAAACAAGGCATGGACTCCCCAGCAACCCCCGTGGGCTTATCTCCGCCACTTCTCAGTCTGGTGCTCTGCAATGAACCATGCTATACGAAAGGTAAAGCCGTTGCCCATGCTGGCTTGTGGTTGGCACGGTTAATGTCTCACAACAGTAGTTCGCGAACCGGTCCTTAATTGTCATGAGCACGACCATCAAAACCATGTACTCACAACCCACCATTATCAGCTTTTAGTTGGCAAATTAATTAATAAACCAATCATGATTAACCATCATGAGCTATCATTAAGCCATCATTAAATAATAGTGAATCATAAGTTATCCCAATAATGTGCTAAAGTTTCTAAGCATGGCTAAGAAATTATATCTAATATCTAGCTAAACCAATATATAAATCCAACTAATCCAATTTTAACCCACGGTAATCAAGAAATAGGGTAATCAAAACAAAGTGGTCATAACAAAGGAATAGGTTCACACCACCCGATGACATTCGAAAATAAATGCACAGTTGAAATAAATAGAGAATTTAAATATAGGATCAACATGCTCAAAGGAATTGTGTTTAGGATCTGTGTGACTTGCCTTGCAATAATCGGTCTTCAATTAATCTTCTTGAACACTTCCGGCGCTCACACGAACCTTCGAAATGACGGAAACGACAAACTAACACGCAAAACGAGGAAAACACTAAGAAACTCCAAATAAACAATACATATAAAGTAAACAAACATAAAGATCATAATTTTAGATGAATTTTCAGACTTGAACGGCCTCATTCTGACTTCATATGAATTAAATATGAATTTTACAAGATTTAATCTAATTAAAGCCCATTAAAAAGAATTAAATAAATTTAATTCAATTTATGGATAATTTTAATATGCAGATCTTTATTTTACACAACTTTTGCAACTTGAACCATATTAAACCGAGTTACAATGAATTAGATATGAATTTTTAAAGATTAAACCGGATTAAAGCATTTATATGGATTTTAATTGAATTATGACGCAATAATGAATTATTTTTGAAAAGGAAAAGAGGATTTATTGCGTCAGCGGGTCTAGGGTTCACGGTGGACCAGGTCCACGGTGACGGTCTACGGGATTGGACGGCCGAGATCCATCCATCCGAAACGGACGGCCGAGATCAAATGGCTCACGGCCGGCTCACGGGCGACAGCGGTGATGACGTCAGCAATGACGTCACCCCCTCCCGACGGCGGCGACGGCGGCTCGGACTCGCATGCCCGCCGGCGAACGACGGCGCGGCGACGCGAACGGAAGGCAGCAACGTGGAGCGGAGGGCACGGCGAACTCACCGGCGACCAAACTAGCGGCGGAGGAGCAACGGACGACGCCGGCGACGAGGTTCAAGCGGCGGAGAGCTTCGGGTCGACGGTGACGGCGGCGTTCCGGCGGTTCACAGCGACGGCGAAGGGTCGGACGAGGACGGCAACATGACGGCGACCACGATGGTGAGCTCCCCGAGCGATGGCGACGACCGGAGCGATGGCGGCGCACGGCTGGAGCGGCGGCGGCGACGGCGGCGCACGGGTTGCACGACGCTAGGGCGGCTCGGGCGACGAGAGGCGAAGGTGAGGGCGGCGGAGGGTAGAGGGGACACCGGGGAACCTTTTATAGGGGTCGGAAGGCGGCGGCGAAGCCCACGGCGGCCCGGCGACGGCGATGGAAAGTTAGGGTTCGCCGACTCCGAATCGAGCTCGAATCCCCATGTTTCCAAAGCGAGATAGCCGATGCTTCCAAAGAGGAAAAGGTAGAGGAGATCACGGCGAACGTTTCAATCAATTTCACCGGATCGGGAAGGATGCGGCGAAATTTGGAAGGGCGGCGGCGGCTAGGGTTTCGGGCGCGGCCGGCGCGACGAAGACGACGACTCCGACAGGCGGGCCCCACCTGTCAGCGAGCGGGAGAGAGAGGGAGAGCGACGGCGCACTCGCGGCAGCTCGGCTTGCTGGGCCGGCTTGGGCCGAAGAGAGAGAAGAGAGGTTTTGGGCCGACTTTCGGCCCAAAGCCAAAAGAGACTTTTTAAAACCTTTTTCATTTTAAATAATTTATGAAATGCAATTTCATTTATTAAAAATACTTCCTTAGCTCAAATAAATCCCAGAAAAATCTAGGAATTATAGAATTAAGCAAAGTATTTAATAAAATTTTATCTGACCCAATTTTATATTGAAATTTATTATTTAAAATTAGATCTTTTCTTCTAGGCTTTTAAAATCATTTCTAATAATTCCTTTTAAACAACAATTTATAGTTTAAGGACTTTTTAAACAAGAAAAGCACTTAACACTTATAATTAGATCATTAATGATGAAATAATTACTGAACTGCTCTTTGTATCATTTAAAAAAATTAGCTCTGAAAAATCCGGGAAAATTTCAGAGAGTATAATTAATCATGGAGAATTTAAAAAAATTAAATCCAACCATGCTTTATTTTAGAAAATTTTATAACTTCACTTATAAATTAAAGAACATTTAATATAAATTCTATTAATAATTTATTAGATAATTTATAAATCCTAAAACAAAAATCAGGCTGTGACAGAAGTCAATCCCTTAAAACACTCCTCCCCGAGGGGACGTTATCGGTCGCTTCGTTCCCTTGTTTACTGAACTCTTTTCAGGAGATAGGTCTACCGTTGCAAACTCATCTACTTGTAAATTCATTGTGTAAAATAACTCGTAAATTCATTGTGCCAGAATTTATCACAGTCTCATCCATCTAAGAGACTGATCCGGTGCGATGAGTCTCATCCGTGTAATATTTTGGAATTCCTCTTCCAACTCGTCCCGGAATGGGCGTTATGGCAAAGAACAAGAAGAAAAAGAAAGAAGGAATTTGTCCAATAGTAACAAATGGTGCCTCCACAGGTTGACATTCGATCCAACCTAGTAGTAAGCAATCCGCCAAAAGCAACCAAAATATTCCTTGGTGAATCGGTCGAAAACTTGAACTACGCACATACATTTCTTTAAAAAAAGGTAAAGCCAAGAGAGATATAAAAACTGGTGCTATTGTGGCTACACCTCCCGCTTTGTCAGGTATACTACGAAGAATGGCATGGATCGGTAGGAAATACCATTCCGGCACAATATGAGGCGGGGTGGGCATCGGATTAGCAGGTATATAATTGTCGAGATGCCGCAAAACATTAGGAGCAAAAAAATTTCCAAATGGAAAAAAGGATAGCAGAAGCTACCCGACCTACAAGATCCTTTACATAAAAATAAGGGTAAGAAGCTATTTTATCCATCTCAGAATGTACACCCAATGGGTTATTTGATCCATATTGATGCAATGCAGCCAGATGAAGAAGACTGGCGCCTACTAAAATAAGGGGGAGTAAAAGTAAATGATGGAGACTAAAAAAACGATTTAAGGTGGCATTGTCCACGGAGAAACCACCCCAAAGCCAAGTCACTATGGTATCTCCTACTACTGGTATGGCGCTAGCTAAGCTTGTAATTACTGTTGCTCCCCAAAAGCTCATCTGACCCCAAGGTGGTACGTATCCTATAAAAGCTGTCACAATCATTAATAGGAATATGACAACTCCGAGACACCAAACAAATTCCCTAGGACTGCTATAACTCGCATGATATAGACCACGAAAAATATGAAGGTGAACCACAATGAGAAACATACTTGCCCCATTAGCATGCATATAACGGAGCAACCAGCCCCCTTCAACATCTCTCATAATGTGTTCTACGCTGTTGAAAGCTAGATCCACATGAGGTGTGTGATGCATAGCTAAAAAAACGCCAGTCACTATCTGAATGACTAAACAAATACCTGCTAACGAACCAAACCCCCACCAATAACTAAGATTGCTCGGAGTTGGATAATCTATCAAATGCTGGTTAAGTGTGGAGTATATAGGTTGTTTAAGAAGAGAGAATCGTTGGTTCCTTATAGTCATTTCTCTTTTCTATCGTGACAACTCCTCTACCCCCTTATTTACCCCCTTGCCTTGATGGAAATTGGCTTCGCTGTGCCCTGAACAAGAAAAAAGCTGCATGAGAAGATTCATCCCATTTTGGCGAGAGGGAGGCAGCGAATCACCTGGGCTACGGATTTGTCGGTTAGTTGATTCTTGAAATAAGGTCATTCGGAAAAAAAACTACCGGTTTCTTAAGGCTTCAAACGAACGACTAGTCATTAAGAAACCCATGAAAAAATGTCTATTTATTACCTTTCATGAAGAAGTTTTGCATGCGTGCAAACTACCTAGCCCTTTTCAAAAGAACGTCGATTTCCATCTCAACAAAGAAAGAACTCCAAATAAATGAAAGCAAGATTGCTTGTTGTCCTATTACTCTTTTTGCCTACCTTGTGGAGCTTTGGAAAGGAGAGAACTTGAATAAAGTAACTCTCGGAAACTCTTATTGGACGAGAGAGAGTCAATATGATATTGGCGTCGGTTTTTCCAACGAAACGAAGAAGTTTTTTTCTTTGATCCACTTTCAAGTGAACACTTGTTTTGATCTACGAAGAGTTGAGTTGCTACCTCGGGGTGTCGACTTAGCTATTTGCCGAGAAATAAGCACAGCCTTCTACCCCGACGATTAGGTAGAGCTCTTACGGGGGCTAGGTTACCAGGATACGACCGTTCTGCAATAGAGCATGGCACTAATGTATGCCCTAAGGTCCCAGCACCTTTTGATCAATACCGAAATCATAACATTAACATTTCTATATGATAATTTGAGATTGCTCTACCGGACCTGAGTAGTAAGTGTTGACTCATGCGAGTCACTCCTTCTCAGCTTTTACTTCTTGGCTGGCTTGATGCTCAGTTTGGCCAATGGGATGACCCCATTTTCTCTACTTTGTTTAGCTTTGCGAATGATACTTTTTCTTTTAGGCGACTTCGAACCCCATATTCATACCACTTTCCCACCTATGTATTATTGAATAAAAGACAAACCAACCGTAGGAATCTCTCCGAGGGTAGTAGGTCGGGGGAGCATCTTCCCTTTGCCTTATGGGACCCTCGATCATACTCTTTTCTGATAGCCGGAAAGGAATGACCTAACTTACCACTGAGTAGGCGCCCTTTTTCTTTTCCTTCTAAACTAGCTGCTCTCGCTCTACCAGTTCGTACTAAACTTTCACTTGAATTTATTTAATTTATAGGTGGGCGAGCCCTCGATTTGCATTATCCGTTGGATCAAAATCAATATCATAATCAAGTAGATAATGCGATGACTGCCTATCTCTTTCGAGAAGGAGTCCTTTTTCCGATACTTACTATTGGGGTAGGCTAAGGTTACATAGATTGTCTCCTATCTCTCCCTTGTCCTCTCGAGCTGATGACTAAACCGACCCACCTCTGACGAGAGGATCAACCACTGCCATAGAAAGAGCAGCGACTAACTAAAACCAAGGAATCCATCATCTGGCGTATTGGCAATGGGCGAACTGTCCGGGTGTGGCGTGATCCGAATAAGGCTACTTTTGTGCTTAATTAGGAGTTAATTGAGTATTGGTGCCAAATGCCTCCATTTTGACAACGCTTCAATTGATCTCTTTTAACACATCCCCTTTCATCTTTCGACTTTCATTATTCTTCTTCCCCTATTCTATACTAAATAAACAATCTAATTCTAGGAAGAGTTTCGAATACTTTAACTTAAAGGAAGGGGAACAAAGCAAGGGCTTTCAATGCGCGAAATCCGTTTCGAGTTAGAGTGCGAAACTTCTTGCTGCAGCCGTTTTATTCGCTGCTTGCTACTTTCTAAAATGGAAGATGAGATGAATAGATTGAATTGATAGTCTAGTTCAATCTATAGTCTAGATTCCATTCCCTCGATCCACTCTCATTTAAATGATGGGATTGGGCCATACCAACCTTCACTTAGTCTTAATAAAAGATTGCTTCATATCTTCAAGGATTGGGTGGAGGTGGCGTAAAAAGGAAGGAAAAAGGAATTTGAAATCCGTCCCTTCCCACAGAATCATCGGGCTTGACTTTCCTTACTTTCCCAACCCCGCTACTGTAAAAAGAACTCTTTTGTTTTGAGACTAGCTAGTCGCTATGGTTTGTGGGAAAACTCTTCTCTCTCTAGTCCCACTTTGAGGAATTTCTCTCGCGTCCCTGTAGTGATAAGAGCGCATTCTCTAACAGCTTTGAAGCCGAGGCAGCCATCCTCTTGCCAATCCTAAACAAAAGAAAGAAAAGCCCTACCCGCCTTCATTGGTTGAGTAAGGGGCATTTACCTATCAGTCCTAGTCCTAAGGCGCAATTGGAGCACTAAGTCCAATTACTGCTTTACTCCGTTAATTAGACTTCATTCTCCTAGTCCTATTCCTGATTGTTATTTCGGATTCTGTGCCTGGGTGGTATCTTCTTACTATTGATTCAACCTCTTCGGGCAAACGTTGTCACTTCCTTTATTTGAAAAAAAAGGGGTTTAGAACTACAGTGATCTGATACCTTCTTCTCTTGGTCTGGGTAGGTAGGTTATGTAGGCTACAACTGTTCATAGGTTGTTCGATCGCAAAAGGCCAAATAATCGATTACTAGTATGACGGATATTGCCTGGAGGCCCTTCTCCCTATGTTTGACTCATCCTAGATGGGTTCACACTTGTCGATTCCGGTCAAAGAAAAAAGCTTTTTCACGGTCCCATCACACCAATCTACGCCAAGATAAGGAATGATGGGTTGCCAGGAACAAACCCTGTGATTCAAGGTTTTGCCTAGAATTGCCTTAAAAAAAATGCACCCCATTAATTGATCCCTCTTTAGGGTAGTATAAGTACATCCTCGACTATAGCACGAGTAGAGTCGAGTTCTCGTACTAACCTAAGAGCAGATATGCCGAAATATTTCCACGTTCAAGCAGCTAATCAGTAAACGACTTCTCCGTAACAGTTTGAAGATTGGCTCGCAACGCAAGTAGCGGCAAGAAAGGAGAGCAAGACTTCCTTTTCTAAAAGAAGAAAGAACTAGACTTCTATAAGAAGATTTTGATAATCGTAGATCGTGGAATATTCATCTATCTTATTAGGTAACTACTTTAGCTGCTCTCGAAACTGAACCATCGTGAATAGAACTAGCGCTTAAGGAAGAGTAGGATCTGTTAGCAAGTCATATTCAATCACCCGGTCTTCTCCTTCCTAGCTTTTAGATAGCCCTGATTCTTTCTTGGATTTTAATACACTTAGCCATGTACGTATCTTGGCTAAACTCGAATCTATAGTTGATTTAATACTGATGTACTCGGTAAAGAATCAAAAAGGTACTTGAAGACGACTTTGAATGGGAGGAGGTTTTCTTTTTATCCCCCCCTAACCTGATTTTGATGTCTTCTTCGTTCTCAGTCCCTATGGTCCATTGTAGGATGATTTTTCTAAGGCCTTGAATTCATTGGCAAGGTGATCAGGGTCCTCTCCCTGGTCCTATCGAACCAGTGACTTCTCTCCTGGGATTGAATATGTTTTGCCTTTCCCTGATGGTTCCGCATTCCAATGTGGGTAGGATTCGCCAGGGATGAGCGGCTTATTTAGCCTATGCGAAGCACGAAGCATAAGAGAAGAGTGTAGCGAAGCGAGTGTAATACTTGTAGCGAATATAAGTAGTGTCAAAGCCTACACTGGCTTAGCTCTGCAGATGTTTTCAGGACGAAGACGGTGATACGATACCACTCGCCAGTGATGATAAAATTCACTCATAGCATAGGTGGAAGATCCATCCAATTTTCTTTATAGATTTATTTGTTCAAAGAAAAGACGCCTAAAAATCATTCAGGGCTCTTGGTATCCTTTACCACATTCACTTTCCATATTCCCTTTTTTTAGTTCAGACGCTATCATACCTCAGGGAAAATAAAATTTCTATCAACGATTCCCACCCAACTCTGGAATGACTCTCCCCTCTCTCCCTTAACATATCGAAGGCCTCTTATCCGTCAACCGGACCTTAATAGCTTAGACTTCCGAGCCTTGCTGGATGATGCAGAAGGGCCAACATCAGAGGATCAATTGAATAACCAACTCTCCCGCCCCACTGCCGCTACTGCTCGAAAGCCAACAAATGCACTTGCTCATCCCAAGCATCACTTTCCACAAATAGTACCCAGCGTGTGTCCTAGCCACTGAGGGCACTCCTCTTGAGGAGGCAGTTTTCGAATCCGATCTTTCTGTCTGCCCATAAGAGCGGGACGGTGAATTACCAGTAGGGGCAGGCCCAGAATTCCATGTACGCCTATTCCACGCCCCTCCCCCCCGAGTGAGGATTAGCTCCTATGATTTGCCGATGGTAGTAGGATTTCCTATCACATTGATAGAAGGGAAGGTCATCTACTAATAGTTAAACGGAATAAGATTAGTTACGAGGACACCTGCTAACTATTAGTAAAAAAAGCAATAGTTGGGCCCTGGTCGATGTGCTCTTATTTGAAATCTATAGCTTTTTGGCTGGGTAAGAAAATGAAGTAGTAGTCTATCAGGCAGTCTAATTCGTCTTCTCTAAGGTCAGGCAGTGAGGCATTAAGAAAGAGCAGCTGTGACTTTGTCAAGCGAATAGAAAGAGCTGCTCGTTAAGCAAGGGATGGGTTTGTTTGCCTGTATAGGTAGAAGCACCGGTGTATTAGGTATCAAAAGAAAGGCATCTCGATAGGTATTTAATCAAATACTTCTTCCCTCATACCATACTTATCTACTTCGCTTTATTTAATATGTTTATTGACCCGTAAATCAATGTTCTACTCTCTCATGGAAAACCTTCTTTGTAGTAATATGAAAGCTTATAATCAGGTCAGATATTCCACTTGCTCCTAGAAATAAGGTAAGGTTAGTTAGCACTTTCATGCCAACTTTCATCAGCAAGCACTTATATAAGGGGGGCGCGTTAACAGAGGAACTCGAATTCCCGCTGGAAAAGTGAAATAGATTCAGCACCAGGCGGGGAACAACTACTCCTTTTTTCTTTCCTCAATCCTCAAACAAAATAAAAGTATTCCGTTCTACTTCCAATTCCAGCTTTCGATACACAGAACGAAAGCCATCCCAACCTAGAGATGAAGCCAACAAACCACTATCTATATTTTATGCCGACCAACCTCGCTAACCCGCGGGACACGAACTTACATGTTTCCAGGCAGGTAACGTATAGAAGACTGAAAGTTGAAGTTCCGGTGGGTCTCGTCAATCGATTACCTTCCTTATTGCGCCTACCCCTAATTGGAGCTCTTCTTATCTATTTCTATACCAAGAATAGCTTTATTGACGGGCTGAATGAACCCCTCACTTGGCTAACTCAACAATCATATGTATGAGAGTCTGGTCTAACTAAGTGGATTGGAGGCGGGCATTTTCATTTCAACGTAGCAGTAGGGAAAGTGATTTCGGGGGGTTAGTACACATGGGCAGTTGGGACAGTTACAGGTAGTTAAGTTTGGTCTTATTCTTATGGGCAAGTGGTCCTAGAATCTCTCTTTCCTTCTCTAAAGTATAGCTTTACGAAACTAGAATATGAGTAAATATAGAAATAGAATAATAAGAATATCATATAGCCGTTTATTAGTAAGGATAGGTTTTGGTGAGTAGTAGTTCTTGGCATTAGTAAGCTAGCTTCACTAGACTATCTATGACAGGAAATTCGGTAAATGCACAATATCTTTTCAATGAAGAAAGATTTATAGGAAATGAACAATAGAAAGAGTACTATTCTTCAGTTACTCTTTTTTCTTGTCTTAGAATAGACAATGTGTCAATGGATTAGCTGACTTTACTATGTTCCTGTCTTCAAGTATAAGTGAGTCGGTGTCAACGAATAGTTGCTTATTGCACTACTCAGTGAATGAGATATAGCATATATAATGGATTTTTCTTTTCCTTTTACTAACATTCTGCCTTTATTCTACTTCTTTCTCGTCTGTGTCAATGAGAAGTAAGAGTATTCTCGTACTACGAAGAATAGGCAAATCTTTGATTTGGAAGAGTTTTTTACTCATATCTTTTTTTCAGGGAAATATGCCTTTAAGAGGAAATGAGTGACTTTCTGCCGGAGAATAGTAGTCATCTGTACTCATCTTTTGTCCTTCCATACTTACTAAGCAAACTAGGTCACACCTGGACAACTAGGGAACATAAGCGGGTGATCTAATGATTCGGTGGGGAAAGATGTTCATAAGGACCGGTGAGATGGTACTCCCCTGTGGTATCCCAATAACCGTATTCCCATGGGCATTTCCTCAAAAATAGGCTGTTTTGAGAAAGGAATCTATTAGCTGCACAAGTCCAGAGTTGTGTGTACCCCTAGTGAAAGAGTGGAGGAGTTCAGACGCATATCGATACCAAAGTGAGAAGCCTCTTAATGATGGAGAACCTGCCTCTGCCAAATGCCCAATACAAGCAAGCAGGGGGAGCGGATTCCCAGAGAGAATTCCCGTGTTACTCTGATATTAGAAATAGAGGAAACTAGCACTTTAGAAAGAATGCAGAAAAATGATGGAACTAGAACGAAGCTCTACAAAGTTCACAACTCACCATTGCAACCGTAGGTGGATACGCCTGCTGGATGGAGTCAGCAAAACCCAAAGCAAGATAGAACGTAACAGAGACTTTCCGGATCCCTCAACCTCCTATCGGTATGTATGAGGCTTCGCCAACTTAGAATACTGAATTTAGGCAAGACCAACAGCTACTTCATCTCCTGATTTCAGCGTTCCGTCTTTACGTCCTGTGGTGGGGAAGTATAGTGCAATCTACGTCCAACCATGGGTTCTATCGGAATATCATCGGTCTTACCACAACATTCTCCATTCCTGAAAATTCCTCATTGGGTAGATTCTATCAAAAAATCCCAGTTCCACTTTATTAGCCTATCCTTATATGCTCCAAGGATTCAGCCTGCTACTATATCCAATCCAATCCATCCGAGTTGTCCCAATAAAGCGGATTTCACTTTAATACATCTCCGTGTACTTTTCTTATTGGTCTTACTCAGATACTTACTCGAGTTATTACAATATGGACATAGTCATTTATTGCCCAGTCCACTTATCTTTCTCCTTTTCTTTACGGTTAACAGGGTCAACTAACCAAAAACCTTTGCGGTTCATCACCAGTTACGGATCGTAACAACTATCACCATCACCCCGATCACTCCGATAACTGATACCCAGTGCCGCGAGTGGAATGACAATGAAGCGAGTCTAGAGGTACCGGCAAGTTCTCCTGTGAAAAGAAGTGGAACTAAACAAGCTAGTGTTTTTAATATGAAAGGAACGCGGGTCATACCCGTACAAGTTCAGAAAGAAATCCTGGGAAAAGACGAGCAGATAAAAGTTCTCTTGCCCGTAAAAAAGGCTTAAATGAGTGTTTTTTTTTATATGAGTGTCAGGGCTTTTCAACGATTAGAAAGCTCTCTATGACGGCGGCTAAGTCGAGGAGTAGGCACACAAGAGTGCTTTTTTTAGGGGCTCAACCTGTATAGGTACTGTGTAAGGTTAGCTCTATTGGGCGCCGCACTTACTTATTGTAAAACATGCACCAGAATGCCCAGACATGAAAACTATATATGATAATATGGTTTTTAACAAACTTGTCTCTCTTTATATTCTAAGAATTGTCCGCCCTTGTCATTTTACTTCTTACGCGGGATTTATGGACAAAAGTTAGCCCGGATTACTAAAGATCTTTGTTGCGGGAAAAGGAGGGATTTGCTGAGTTCAAAAGCAAGAGTACTTCAGTGAAAAAGCACAAAATTCATTCCCAGTTCAAAGTGATACACAAACAGCTTGTTGCTAATGAATTCACAAAATAAATGCTTGCTAGGTAAATCGTACTTTTTGCAGTCACATAAGGCTCGTAACTATTCTCGGTGTTATCTTACAACTACTCTTCCTTTCTCTCCTTCGGAAGAACTAGTCTTTGAAGCAAGAGATGAACATATTGTGGGCGGATCTTCTTACCCATTGATTGGAACATCGTAAAAACTCCGAAGATCCTTTTCACTATAGTTAGTGACGTATCCAAATTCTATATACTATTGGTGGACGGGACATTCCCCGCTTCCTTCTGCTTTGTTTTCACAAAGCGAGCGCTTTCAACAAGCTTCTTTTCTTTGGTAATAAGCAAAAGTGTGTAAAGTCCTCCGTTTTATCACTGGGAAAGCTTTGTTGTCTTCGTTTTCTTTCTGCCGTAGTATATCACCGCATATGATCTGGCCTTTAAAGTGGGTTAGTAAGAAAACTTACCTTTCTGGGTAAGTGCCCTTTTAATGTTTAAGAGCTAGTTGAGCAGTAAAATAGAAATAAGAGCTGCTAAAACAATATCCTTTTTCTTAAAGTTCCTACGATGCTAGTTTTTAACAGGCATATACACTCAGATAATGCAGCAAGAGTTCCCCACTACCAAGTAAGCTCTTTCTACTTGTTCACCTAGATGAAAACTACCTGGCTTTGTTTGGCTACTTTTTTTATTGGCTAGTGTGATTTTATATCTTAGGCTAGACTCGCTTGAGCTGTCTTACATTAGTGGGGCTATATGTGAATCGCAAAGGTCTGTAAATTAAGGCAATAAGCGGGCACATTTGAAATGCAGCAGTAGTGAGCTCCTATAGAAAATCAAAAATTCAATAAAAGGTCATAATGGTCGGAAGCTGTTCACTACTTCAGAACCATCCAGAAGGCAAGAGAAAAAAGCACCTGAGGTCAAGTGTTTCTTAGGAGTTCAATATGTTTCATGTGTGTTTTTGCAAATCTTTTTTCTTCACTGGTCCTGCACGCTTGATAAAAAGGATCTGGTGTCTATGCCAGGTTGGTAAACCATATAGATCTTGCCCAAACAAGGAGTAGGGGCTAGCTTGTAAGCCACGACTTAGTACTACGAGGATTCGGGCGGAGTTTCACATATAGATAGGTCGGGATGAAGATGAGAAATAGGTTCGGTTGTGAATCTGGGTCAAGAAATGGGGGTTATGCGCCAGCCTATCAAGCAAGCCGAATAGGCGCACTTGGATGATCAATTCCTTGGTTTTTTCTTACCTGACCGAGAGACGGGGCCGATAAAGCATATTCCGGACAAGTTGGTTCGATTCGCAGTTCACTTTCTATAAGATAACAAAACAGCAGACCCGCCCCATGCTTTTCTTTACGCTGACCCAACATTCCCCTTTGCATTTCTTCCAGGCACAAAGGGTTTCGTTTTTATGAGAAGCGAGTTGTTCTAGGTTGGGCCGATCCCTACCCGTTTTGATCTGACAGCGGACGAACAGAGAAACGTGGGTCTTTTTCTCGCATTTTAGCGATCAATACCGAATCCTCATCTATGCAATTCTTGTACTTATTTGATGAAAGACAAAGAAAGAGATCAGGTTATTTATGATCAGAGAAAAGGAAACGATCAAACCGCCTACACCTATTCCATTGGTTAACTATTCCGGTTCTAATCTGGAATCGTAGTGAGAGTATCTAGCATACATCTGTACATTCTGAACTAAGTTCTACTAATTTCTTCTAAGATAGTGGTGTTCTCATTCCCGCTTGCATTAACGAACTGTGATGTTTATGGATGAGAAGTAGGCTGTTGGACAGATGATGCTTGTATTGCCAGCCTTCATCGGCTCCGAGGTGTGGCCGGGTGAGCAGTCTGCGGAACGTTTCACTGCCTGGCCTCCCGGGTTTCTGAGCGCTAGCGAACCTCCTTAGAAGTAGCTATATTGGAATACCCCGCTGACTTCAGATTCTGATTGGCTGGAGGTGAAGACCTAAGCATTGGCTTACACTGACTCCTCTATCAAAAGAAAGGGTACAGGCACTAGACAAATTACCTACTGGTAATGTAAAGGGAGGACCAGAGCTGCCACATAGGGCAGTTTTACATCGATAGCAGGTAAAGACAGATAGTCAGACCTACCAATATAGTTAAGTCGGACCCGAAAGACAGCTTCACAAGACCATGTAATAGTTTACTTGTTCTTTTCTTAGCACTTTATCGAAGATATATCGCTGATTATAAAAACAAATTGGCAGAGCTTGCATTTTTTTCTTCCACTGAGCGAGGTGTAGATAGCCTGCTTTTTCTCTCTACTAAAGGGGTCACACATTGGAGTGTGGATTTTGGGGGAAGTGTGGAGATAAATACTACCCTGGGCATCAGTGTAAAATCAAACTAAACATGCTATTGGGTTAAGAAGAAGAGGTTGGTGAGGATGAGGAAGATCCACAGGAGGAGTTAAGCAATAGTGCAACAGAAAAGCAATTAGAACCTGAAGAAGCATTAATCTCCATGTTTGCTATCTCCTCTAACCCTAATCTCTTTTGTTTGCTACTATGATCAATTTGGCATTTCGATCATCTTTTGTTTTGAAGGTACTTATAACAACCAATTGAGCATATATCTGTACATGCTGGTACGCGTGATTTAGTACTAGAGACACATTGTTACCTAATGCTGCTGATAATGTATTGTCTTTTATAGTTACAAACAACCTATGTTTCCATCTTTTTAAAGCTGTTTACTAGTTATCTGTCCGAGAAACAAACTATCACACAATTAAAGCCTGCACTGCACAGAACATAAGGCACATACATACCACTTTAGCACACTTTACAGAACACGAGTGCAACGTACCAATTCTAGAAAAAACACATAAACAGAATCCAAACAAAGTCACTTAAGAATAGGCAAGGGACACACCGTCCACGCCACCTACTTGAAGAGCAGAAAAGAGTATAGTTAGTGTAAGGAAAGTATTATAGGAAAGACCCTATAAGTTCAGACAATATGCTACATTCTATGATATCCTATTCAATCCCCAGGTTAGCATGCGTTGCTCGTCGTGCTAATAAATCCTCTCTTCTTAAAGCCCAAGTAGGACAAAGAAATGCAAGTAAATACCCTCAATTCATTCCTTTTATGCGAGTGGGAAAGCTAGCTAGAAATCAATGACAAGGAGTAGAGCCTAGAGCAAAAGGGCCTGGCGTCAGGTTAGTTAAAGCAAGAAAGTCAATGCTGGTGCTCGCTTATTCAATCCTTTTTTCTCTCCTCCTTTGTGCTAATCACTAGGTCAAAAGGAACCCTTAATATGGAGTTTTATACTTGTTCTTACTTGTGTTAGTGAAGCCGGATAGTTCAACTTGCCTGCCCAAAGTCAATCTATGAAAAGTCTTCCTTATAGGCGCACCCAGCTGTAAGAGAGTAGAAGCAATCGGAGTAAATAAATCCCATAGTGAAATGAGCGTTAGATGTTGACTAGACAAAACTAGCTAATACATGTAGTAGGGTAACTTTTCCTTTTTTTCTCGGTTATGTGAAAAGGGAGAAAACTCGCTACACTTTATAGGAAATGAACTACTCTTAATGCAAGCTAGTCGAGCTGGATGAGTTGTTAGGAATGGCTCAACCCAGGCAGCACTAAACCTTTCTTTTCCAGGCAAATCTCTCACTTCAATCTTTCTAGGCTAGCTATGTTCTCGGACCCCACCAGGGTAGGTTTCACCATCGAGTAATGAAGATGTTAACTTCTAGTACAAGCAAGCAAAATCTAATGCCCGAGAAAGAGGGAATGGCATTGAGGCTTCATCCTTGGAAGAAGACGGGAGTGCTACTAGGGACGAACAGAGTTCTGGGGCCAGAGGAAGGGGAACAAAAGGTAGAATATGCGAGTTATCGTAGAATCTCTGAGTGGCGATGCCCTCTACTACCTAATACTAAAAGAAGGGGACTTTGAAAGCCAAAGCCAAGAAAGACCATATCAACTACTCTCCAAATTGCAGGATAAGTCACAGAATTCAAATGGAAGACAGAAAGAGAAGGCAATTCAAACCTAATGGCCAAACATTACGAATCCAAGACAGAAAGACTTATAGCCATAAAAGAATAACAAGAGAACAAAAACAACTCCATATTCTACTGGCATGCCTCTTTGATCTACTATCCAACTGCCATGGAAGCACCACTGAAGACTGGCTTCTCCGACCTTCCACCCGATCCTGGGCGATCCCAGATCGACAAGCCGACGGTATGGATTCCCTATATATGGATGGTAGGAACGCTTCAACTGCAGAGCCCTGAATGCGTCAGTGAGGTTCCTTCTATGAGAGAAAGAGAGGTTGCTAATCTTGGATCAGACGGCGTGTTGATATTATCGATAAGGCTTGGATTAGCAAATTAGCACCGCTTGAGTTTAGGTATTCGAAATAGCGAAATACATAAATTATCTATCTCAAGTACGTCTCCAACTTATCTTGAGCCATCAGTCAGATTAAAAGCAGCGCCCTGCCGGCAGCTCCTGACCTCTGTTCCTATGGGAGAAAGAAGGTGTGGCTTTGGACCCCAAACTCTTCCATGACGGCCTTCTTCCACTCATTTTATTAGCAATCAAACCTCTTCCCTG